>CM053030.1:58451543-58930625 GCA_028564925.1 Lithobates sylvaticus
TTTTAAGGTCATACCACAACATCTCAATAGGATTCAGGTCAGGACTTTGGCTAGGCCACTCCAAAGTCTTCATTTTGTTTTTCTTCAGCCATTCGGTGGTGGACTTGCTGGTGTGTTTAGGATCATTGTCCTGCTGCAGAACCCAAGTTCGTTTCAGCTTGAGTACACGAACAGATGGTCGGACATTCTCCTTCAGGATCTCTTGGTAGA
Organism: Lithobates sylvaticus; assembly: GCA_028564925.1. Taxonomy (NCBI): domain Eukaryota; kingdom Metazoa; phylum Chordata; class Amphibia; order Anura; family Ranidae; genus Lithobates; species Lithobates sylvaticus. The sequence goes on from CM053030.1 coordinate 58,451,754, forward strand.
CAGCAGAATTCATAGTTCCTTTTATCATGGCAAGTCTTCCAGGTCCTGAAGCAGCAAAACAGCCCCAGACCATCACACTACCACCACCCTATTTTACTGTTGGTATAATGTTCTTTTTCTGAAATGCAGTGTTCCTTCTACGCCAGATATACTTGGACACACACCTTCCAAAGAGTTCCACTTTTGTCTCATCGGTCCACAGAATGTTGTCCCAAAAGTCTTGGGGATCATCAAGATGTGTTGTGGAGAAATTGAGACGAGCTTTGATGTTCTTTTTGCTCAGCAGTGGTTTTCTCCTTGGAACTCTGCCATGCAGGCCATTTTTGCCCAGTCTTTTCCTGATGGTGGAGGCATGAACGCTGACCTTAACTGAGGCAAGTGAGGCCTGCAGGTCCTTGGACGTTGTTGTGGGGTCTTTTGTGACCTCTTGGATGAGTCGTCGCTGCGCTCTTGGGGTAATTTTGGGCGGCCGGCCACTCCTGGGAAGGTTCACCACTGTTCCATGTCTTCGCCATTTGTGGATAATGGCTCTCACTGTGGTTCGCTGGATTCCCAGAGCTTTGGAAATGGCTTTATAACCCTTTCCAGACTGATAGATCTCAATTACTTTCTTTCTCAATTGTTCCTGAATTTCTTTGGGTCTCGGCATGATGTGTAGCTTTTAAGGATCTTCTGGTGGACCTTACTGTGTCAAGCAGCTCCTATTTAAGTGATGCCTTGATTGTGAACAGGTGTGGCAATAATCAGGCCTGGGTGTGGCTAGTATATATATATATATATATATATATATATATATCTATATATATATATAATATATATATATATGAAATATACAGTATCTCACAAAAGTGAGTACACCCCTCACTTTTTTGTATACCTTTTCATGTGACAACACTGAAGAAATGACACTTTGCTACAAGGTTAAGTAGTGAGTGTACAGCTTGTATAACAGTGTAAATTTGCTGTCCCCTCAAAATAATTCAACACACAGCCATTAATGGCTGGCAACAAAAGTGAGTACACCCCTAAGTGAAAATGTCCAAATTGGGCCCCAAAGTGTCAATATTTTGTGTGGCCACCATTATTTTCTAGCACTGCCTCAACCCTCTTGGGCATGGAGTTCACCAGAGCTTCACAGGTTGCCACTCTGGAGTCCTCTTCCACTCCTCCATGACGACATCACGGAGCTGGTGGATGTTAAGAGACCTTGCGCTCCTCCACCTTCCGTTTGAGGATGCCCCACAGATGCTCAATAGGGTTTAGGTCTGAAGACATGCTTGGCCAGTCCATCACCTTTACCCTCAGCTTCTTTAGCAAGGCAGTGGTCGTCTTGGAGGTGTGTTTTGGGTCGTTGTCATGTTGGAATACTGCCCTGCGGCCCAGTCTCTGATAATGCTCTGCTTCAGTATGTCACAGTACATGTTGGCATTCATGGTTCCCTCAATGAACTGTAGCTCCCCAGTGTCGGCAGCACTCATGCAGCCCCAGACCATGACACTCCCACCACCATGCTTGACTGTAGGCAAGACACACTTGTCTTTGTACTCCTCACCTGGTTGCCGCCACACACGCTTGATACCATCTAAACCAAATAAGTTTATCTTGGTCTCAGACCACAGGACATGATTCCAGTAATCCATGTCCTTAGTCTGCTTGTCTTCAGCAAACTGTTTGCGGGCTTTCTTGTGCATACTCTTTAGAAGAGGCTTCCTTCTGGGATGACAGCCATGCAGACCAATTAGATGCAGCGTGCAGCGTATGGTCCGAGCACTGACAGGCTGACCCCCCCACCCCTTCAACCTCTGCAGCAATGCTGGCAGCCCTCATACGTCTACTTCCCAAAGACAACCTCTGGATATGACGCTGAGCAAGTGCACTCAACTTCTTTGGTTGACCATGGCGAGTCCTGTTCTGAGTGGAACCTGTCCTGTTAAACCGCTGTATGGTCTAGGCCACCGTGCTGCAACTCAGTTTCAGGGACTTGGCAATCCTCTTATAGCCTAGGCCCTCTTTATGTAGAGCAACAATTCTTTTTTTAGATCCCCAGAGAGTTCTTTGCCATGAGGTGCCATGTTGAACTACCAGTGACCAGTATGAGAGAGTGAGAGCGATAACACCAAATTTAACACACCTGCTCCCCATTCACACCTGAGACCTTGTAACACTAACAAGCCACATGACACCGGGGAGGGAAAGTGGCCAATTGGGCCCAATTTGGACATTTTCACTTAGGGGTGTACTCACTTTTGTTGCCAGCGGTTTAGACGTTAATGGCTGTGTGTTGAGTTATTTTGAGGGGACAGCAAATTTACACTGTTATACAAGCTGTACACTCACTACTTTATATTGCAGCAAAGTGTCATTTCTTCAGTGTTGTCACATGAAAAGATAGAATAAAATATTTACAGAAATGTGAGGGGTGTAATCACTTTTGTGAGATACTGTATATATGTGCATATACAGTATATATAAATTATATCTAAATATAATATACTGTATATAATTAAGTAAATACATATTTCATCTAATAATTGTGCATTGCTATGTGTTGTTTGAAAGAGTGCAAGCTTCAATAGAGAGAAGAAATAAAAGTATACAGTGCTGGGAATTATAGTTCTATAGAAAGAAAAATACAAGTATAGTGTGCTGGGACTTGTAGTTCTGCAGAGAGGAGAAATACAGGTAGAGTGTGCTGTGGATAATAGCTCTATAGACAAAGGAAGGCCCCAGAGTGCTGGGACTTGTAGTTCTAGTGATACTAGAAAAATTCAAGTATAGATTGAAATTCATTTTCTAAGTCTTATGCCGCGTACACACGGTCGGAATTCTCGTCGGAAAAAGCTCTGATGGTTTTCCCGTCGGAATTCCGACGGGATTTCGCTCAAACTGTCTTGCCTACACACGATCACACCAAATTCCGACGGTCAGTAACACAGCGGCATAAAACACGTTCGACAGCACTATAAAAGGGAAGTTTAATGCTTCCGAGCATGCGTCGAATTATTTCCGAGCATGCGTCGGAATTTTGCGTGTCGGAATTGCATACACACGATCGGAAAATCTGATAGAAAGGTTTTCCGTCAGAAAAATTGAGAACAGGTTCTCAATCCAAAGTCCGTCGGAAATTCCGACAGAAAAAGACCGATGCGCATACACACGGTCGGAAAATCAGTTGAAAAGCTCCCATCAGACTGTTTCCATTGGAAATTCCGACTGTGTGTATGCCGCATTACAAAGAGGAAGAGGGTCCATGACAGTGAAAAGGAAGGAAATGTATTTTTGTCCATCGCCCCCGCAGTGTTCTGGCCAGGAGACACTCCGGAGCTGTTATTGTCACTGAGGGAACGTGTGAAGATGTTCTAGCGGGCTGAGCTCTCCATTTCTAAGCAGGACAGAGTTTGTTCACATATCTACGGTCTCCTCAGCTGGCGATGTTATCATTCCAATACAGGGGAGTCCCAGAAGAAAATAAATGTTCCGTTCCATAAGTCGCGAGCACGGCGCAAAGGTTCTCCCGAGGGAACTCCCAGCACGGAACTGAAAAGAATATTTTCTCAGAATATTTATAACAGGTGCCAGCTGTGATCGTGCCTGGAAATAGTTTTGTTCATGTTTGATAGAGTTTATTTGCCTTCTGTATTGTGAGAGCCATGATGAAGCTATGAGTGTGATTGTGATCTGTACTGAATGTCTGGGCTCAGATTCAGGGGTGGGGTTTACACCATGGGCGTCCGCAGGTAGGGGCAAGAGGGGTCAAGTGCCCCCCCCCCCCCCGGAATCAGGGATCGGATCTTAAAGTTTTTTTTTTAAATAACAAACATGTTATACTTACCTCTACTGTGCAGCTCGTTTTGCACAGAGTGGCCCCGAACCTGGTCTTCTGGGGTCCCTCCGCGGCTGTCTCGGCTCCCCCCCTGCAAGTACTTCTCACCTAAATGCGAGCTCCCTCGCATGGTGTGGAGTACTTGGGGGCGCACTCCCGTGATACAGCCGGCAGCTATAGCCACTCGCTGTATGACTCGGCCCTGCCCCCCGGCGCACCGCATCATTGGATGTGATTGACAGCAGCGCGAGCCAATGGCTGCGAGCCAATGGCTGTGCTGCTTTCAATCCATCCACTCTAGCCAATCAACGGCCAGGGTGAGCGGCGACCAGGATGTGGGGGGCGAGCGCGGGACTTTCGAGGGGTCAGGCATGTAGGTATGTAGGTCAGGTATGTAAAACGGGGGGGCTGGGGGGGGGGTATCGTCAGATGTTTTTTCACCTTAAAGAGGGACTGTACCTGAATTATTTTTTTTAAAAGCCAGCAGCTACAAATACTGCAGCTGCTGACTTTTAATAAATGGACACTTACCTGTTCCTGGTTCCAGCAATGTCAGTAGCAGAGGCCGATCTGCTACTGACATTCTCGGTGAGGGAATCAGGAAGTGAAGCGTTGCGGCTTCACTTCCCAGTTCCCTACTGCGCATGCGCAACTCGCGCAGCGCAATGAGAATCGTCCGCGCTGTCTGCTGGGACCCGTGTGTGTCCCGGCAGACAGCGCACCGGGACAGGAAGTGGCGTAAACTCCCGTGGGAGTTTATGCCCGGAAGTGGGTAGACAGGCATCTGCACCCCCCTCCCCCCTGTAAAGGTGCCAAATGTGACACCGGAGGGGGGGGAGGTTCCGATGAGCGGAAGTTCCACATAGAATGCATTAAAGTGAAAAATTTTTTACCTTTACAACCCCTTTAAATTCAGCACATTTGCGTCGCTATTATTGCCACCCCCCATCAGTGTCCCCCCCCCCCCCATCAGTGTAGTGTGACTTCAGGCTCTTTTCCCTGCTCAGTCCAGCAGAGAACTCAGCGGCGCTCGCGCTCGCCCCCCCTTTCTGAGGGAGAAGACGGCGGCTCTCATCAGGTTCCCCACCCAGCTTCCTGTCCACTCCGTTCCTTCCCTATTGGCCATAACTGAGGGTCAATCAAAGGAGACTAGGAGAGGAGAGCATCATGGGACATGTAGTCTCAAAGATTGGCAGCCCCATTTTCCACAGGGAGGAGGCTACTGCTCGATCAATGAAAGAAGTTGGAGTTTAAACCGCGCAAAGGAAAAAAGAACCTCAAATATATGTGCAGGTGACTATTAAACTGAACTGCTGCCCCTACAGGTCTACTACTTGGTACTCATATGCGGTGTCCTATGTATAAATGTATACTTCTTTCCTACTCTATGTGTTGCACCCTCTATCTGGTGCAAACATTTGCTTCAGGGAGTGGCAATGTGACAGTGTTTTAAACTTAATAAAGAGGATACACCAACTTCAGAGGATGGGAATATTTTTCACTTAACCGCTTAAGGACCGCCTCCTGCACATTTACGTCGGCAGAATGGCACGGCTGGGCACATCAATTTACAGGTACGTTGTCCTTTAAGAGCCCAGCCATGGGTCGGGCGCGCACCGCTGGCGGCGCGCTCGCAACCCGGTCCTGAGCATCGTGGCCGCGGGACCAGCGGACCCGATCGCCGCTGGTGTCCCCGCGGTCGGGTCACAGAGCTGAAGAACGGGGAGAGGTCTGTGTAAACAAACCTCTCCCCGTGCTTCCTAGTGACACTGTCACTGATCGTCCGTTCCCTGTCATAGGGAAAGACGATCAGTGACATCACATGCCAAGCCACGCCCCCCTACAGTAAGAAAACACACACAGGTCTCACTTAACCCCTCCCCGCCCCCTAGTGGTTAACTTCACTGCCACTGCCATTTACACAGGAATCAGTGCATTTAAATAGCACTGATTGCTGTATAAATGACAATGGTCCCAAAAATGTGTCAAAATGTCCGATGTGTCCGCCATAATGTCGCAGTCACAATAAAAATCGCTGATCGCCACCATTACTAGTTAAAAAAAAATATTAATAAAAATGCTATAAAACTTTCCCCTATTTTGTAAACGCATTAACTTTTGCGCAAACCAATCAATAATCGCTAATTGTGATTTTTTTACCCCTCTAGGCGGGTGTTGATGTAATTTAATTTTATATGATCCTTGATGGTGTGTTACACCCTCTGGAATGATTGGTGAAAGAAATGGCAAAAGATACTTAAATAAATATTAATTAAGCTAATTCATATACTCATGAGGTAGTGTTAAATTAAATGTGACCTTGTGAAGCTGGATTAAACCTAATAAATGTGCTATACCATCTAGGTGATGATGACATAAATTAAATAATCTCCAGACAAAAAAGATATTGATATGCAAATAAAAAATGAATCCATAAATAAAAAAACAAGTGCAGCCGTTCTCTTCATAGAAAAAAGCATCGAAAAATTTAAACTTTGTGTGTAGCAAAAAAAACTTTGTTGCAACTTCATAAATTACAAAAGAGAAAAAAATAAAATAAAATAAAGTGACTTGTGCGCAATAAAGAAAGTGTCCAGTGATTGAAAAACATTTTTCCAAAAAATCTTCTCATATGGGTGACAATTGGCGCTGTGATTCTTATCCGCGCTCCTATTACGAATGCACTCACCAAAGAGCCTCACCCCTAGTACTTGTCTCAATTAGGAGTACTAGGTGTCACTTTTTTCTGCTGCTTCATTCCTCTGCTATCACTTCTGGCAATTTTTCCTGACACCAAGAGATAAAAGGTGACAGGGAAGGCAGCTCCAGCACACAGCCTCTGATTGATAGCCTCAGCTCTGCTCCTGTGTGCTGTGTAAAGAATGTGAGGGGGGTCCCTTCCCTCCAATACACTGTCAGACCTCTCCTCACTGGGCTCAGCAGAGTGTAATTTCAGCTATATACACGCTTTTTTTGGACAGCTCAGACAAGCTTTTTTAAATTGTGAACTTTGAATAGCTTTAGAGAAGAGAAGACAGCAGACATACATGTACAAGCTATGTAGGAGGATTTGTTTCATCTCTGTTTATCACTTGAGGCCAGTCACTTCACTGGGTATATGTGAGAGTTTACAACCACATCCCGCCCAAGGTACGTCCAGGGGTGTCCTTAAATTTGCAGGGGTATATCTGAATGTTGCCTGCAGCTACAGACATCATTCAGATATCGGCTTTTTCAGCCAGCGATTCCCTACACCATAAGAATGATCATAGCGACTGTTCTGCTGCTTGATCCGTCTTATGGGCGGTGGGAGGGGATGTCCCCCCCCCTCCCTCCGGTGCTTCTACTGACTCACCGATTCCAATCGGTGAGTCGGAGAAGGGATCCGCCGCCACAAATGGTGATCGTAGAGATTTCCGGCGGACCAGATGGTCGCCGGAGTCTCTATGATCGTTTGGAGGCTGGGCGTGATGTTATGATGTCACGCCCGGCCTCTGCATTCAAAAAAAAAAACGGCGCCGCCTCGGCTGGGAAGCCGTGATCGTTTTTTTATTTTAGGCTTCCCAGCCTAGAGGCGAGATGTGGGGTCTTATTGAACCCATATCTCACTGTAAATAGGTCCGATCATGCCATATTCCTATTACAAGGGATGTTTACATTTCTTGTAATAGGAATAAAAGTGATTAAAAAAATAAATAAAATAAAAATTTTGAAGTGTCAAACTTACCAATAAAAAAAATAAAAATCGCCCCTGTCCCCGTGAGCTCGCCCACATATGAAAACGGTGTTCAAACCACACATGTGAGGTATCGCCACAAACGTTAGAGCGAGATAAATAATTCTAGCCCTAGACCTCCTCTGTAACTCAAAACATGTAACCAGTAAAAAATGTAAAGTGTCACCTAGGGGATTTTTAAGTACTGAAGTTTGGTGCCATTCCATGAGCGTGTGCAATTTTGAAGCGTGACATGTTGGGTATCTATTTACTTGGCGTAACATCATCTTTGACAAAAAAAATTGGGCTTCCTATAATGGCCTTTTTTCCAAAAAAAACATGTTCAAAAAATTGCTGCGCAAATACCGTGCGAGATAAAAAGTTGCAACGACCGCCATTGTATTCTCTAGGGTCTTTTGCTAAAAAAAAAAATATGATGTGATGGCTGTATTAGTTTTCTTTAGGCTTTTTTTTTTCTTTTATTTTTACCTGGTGATCCAACTATGTCATTAACCCTTATGAAGTAAGTGTAAAACTGTGAAGATGTTAAAGTGGTATTAAACCCAAAAGCAAACATTATATTGCAGCTTAGCAATTCTTAGGCCCCATGCACACGAGACGCAGTTAAACGCGCGTTCAGAGGCAGTTGGACACTTTTTTCAACTGCACATGAACGCATGCAATGTTATCCTATGTGTCCATGTACACAGTCTAGTTTTTTCCCGTTTTTATGCAGTTGCGTTTAACCTCGTTTTTCCAGAAGCAAAAAAATGCGTTCAGACATTTGCTTTTCCACGTTTCAGACTCAAAACGCAGCTAAACGCGGCTAAATGCAGGCACCTGCGTTTAGCCGCGGTTTGCGTTTATAAGCCTTTTTAAAGGAACCCAATTTTTTTCGACCAGAAAACTCAGAAATATGATGGTAAACCATAAAAAATACTAGAAAAAAATTGTTCAAAATGTAGTAATTAGTTTAGATAGTTCATAGAGCATATATACTCACTGATGTACACATGTTTGTGAAATATCCAACGGACATTCGCTGTGCCATCAACGGATGGGTCCAATATCGCCAAGCTCTGATTCTGGACCTCTCATGCAAATTTGCGACGACGTTGCTGCTTCATCAAGAGCAACATCGGGAGCATTTCCTGACATATATTCAATATGGGATCCATTTCCAAAAAAAAAAAAAACACAGAAAGAGAGGCAAATGCAAGTGTACAACTGCTCTCTCTGCTGCTGCTGCTCACTCTGATCAAATGGCAGAAATAGTTAATAATACATGCTTTCTGAGCTTGGGGAGGGTCTATATGATGTTATCTTTACAAATGCTTATAGACGCAAACGTGTCTAAACGTGTCTAAACGCGACATGAAAACATAGCAAAACGCGCGTTTTTAAACGCAGGTTTCTGCTTTTTAAAACATGCGTTCAGCAGAGTTTGCATCTGCGTCTCGTGTGCATGGGGCCTTAGATGTGATGGCTGTATTCATTTTCTTTTTTAGGCTTCTCTCCTTGGTGTTGCGGTTTATCCTTACGGTGCGCAGCGCCGCTGGGCAGGGCACATTCGCAGTGGATTGGGCACGCCAGAGCCAAGGTACGACGGTCTGTCTGCAGCTGACAATTCCAGCTGTCAACAAGCTCCTCGGAGATCCCATTTCCCATCCGGATCATACAGTGGCGACCCAGGAGGGTTGGTTGAGAATACTGACATGCCTATTTTACTTTCTGCTAAATGTGAGAGTATTGGTTGAAGATTTTACTTATTGCACTTAAACAGTATTACACTAGGGCGGATGTGCGCTCTCTCTTTATTCAGATGTTTCCCCACCACCCAGTGGAACATATAGAGCGCTGCAGCGCCATATTGACTGTTGAACTATTGCATTGAGTGAACTACATTTACCAGCCTACTATGGGTTTCCTTGATCAGCGCACCTGCTAGTTTTTATTTACAGTAGGGAAAATATTTGTTTGATCCACTAAAGATTTTGTAAGTTTGCCCACTTACAAAGAAATGAAGGGTCTATAATTGTTATCATACATGTATTTTAAATGATTGAGACAGAATAGCAACCAAAGATCCAGAAAAAAGCACATGATACAAATGTTATAAAATTGAGTTGCTGTTCAGTGAGTAAAATTACAGAAAATTGTTATCAAATACTTACCGTAATTTTCCTTACATAGTAGGTGAGGTTGAAAAAAAAAAGACACATTTTCCATCGGAATTTCCGACCGTGTGTACGGGGCATTAGAGATAATATTACCATTGACACCAATGTTGGGGGCATTCATTGAGACCAGTACTGGGGGGTTATTATTGCGTCCATTGAGCCCAGTGCTAGGGTTATTATTGCGTCCATTGAGCCCAGTGCTAGGGTTATTATTGCGTCCATTGAGCCCAGTGCTAGGGTTATTATTGCGTCCATTGAGCCCAGTGCTAGGGTTATTATTGCGTCCATTGAGCCCAGTGCTGGGGGGGGGGGGGGGGGGGGGTTATTATTGCATACACTGACACCAATAGCTGGGGTTTTTGTACTCCCAACTTCTTCAATGTACATTGCGATATCCTGCAGATAAATGCAGCTGAACCAAAAGTTTAGGGTTTCGAGGTATAAAAATGCATGGCATTTGTGCTGCCTTCTGGAGGCGTCGGGAGCCACACTAGAGGCCCACTATAATTTTCTGATTGGCCACAAATGCTTTATATTGTGCTGCTAGCCTAGCCTTTTGGTTTGCAAAAGTAACTTCTTGGCAGCCTTTTATGTCTGTGAAAGATCACATGAAAAGGTACATAATCATCGCTGCAAGCATGAATCCCAGCAGCTGCCCAAGCACCTAAGAGTAAGTTTCAAAGTAGGAGGCGGATCAAATAGCTATACATTTCCAGAAAAAAAAAAAAAAATGTGGCCCAATCCAATAGCACACCAGCAGCCTAAATATGTTCTAATCTAGGGACATGGGCTTAGAGTGGAAGACAATAGGACATCCTGAATCCTTGAACTTAACATCTGAAATCTTTTTAACCACAAAAAAAATGTAATCAAAAGAAATATAAAAAGGTAACAATAAAAATCCCTTTTTACACAAGTGGACTGTGAAAAAGGAGATAAAAAAAAAATAAAAAGCTCACACCATATCGATATTCTAAGAAAGCCAACAGCGGCCTTGGGAATTAAACAGACATCGAGTGAAGATCATGCCCAGGAAATGTCACTTTTTTTTTTAATTAGGTATAAAATATAAATACTATTTTACAACATATTACTCCAAACACAGCTCATATGAAACAGTATTTATTACACAAAACAAAAAAAAAGTAAAAAAAATAAAAAAAATGATATATATCAGGATGATATTAGTTTCTCATTGCAAGCATTGCGTTTATATCCCAGATAAGATTCCGTAACTGGTCCATTATTTGCTTCAATTGCTGATTCTTCTGTTTTAATTTCTGCAAAGGGAAAGAGAAAACATGCCATCACTAGTCTAGAAAAACTTAAAGTGAAATTCAAGTCTACAACTAAGTTACAAACACCTCCCACCCACCTATACTAACTAGCCTGTAGAAGGAAGATGCATATACTTACCTATTCCCAGGATGCTCCAGTCTGGTAACATGATTTCCCCAGTGGTCAGCTTCAGGAGAGAGGGGAGATCGGTGACAATGGTTAGAAAGCCTGGGCAGTGACGTCACCCATAGGCTTACTATGGGGCATCTGTTGTTGGCCGTCCCTCCTTTTCCTTGAAGATGGTCATGTGACCGGACTGGAGACCCCGAGAATAAATATGTATAAGCATCTTTCTTCTACAGGGTAGTTAGTATAGATGTTAGAAGGGGGTTGGAAACAGATATAAGCTCAGATAGATAGGGGCCCCTGTTGAAGACCACTCGAGTCGAAACGTGTCGGGATGAGCTCATTTGAGACTCCCACATTGCTTTTACTATATTTTATATGTGCTGTATTTTATGGGATTTTTCCCTTCCATGTCACTTTAATATTTTTTATGTCCTAAATCCAATAAACACTATTCTGAGTTTTTTCTCCCCCCCCCCCCCCTTGTTTTCCTGTGCCATATGCCATTTTGGATGAGTTGGGTATCATCTTGACTGACCATCTGTTCCATCTTGGAGGAGTTGGAATACCATCTCGGCTGTCCATCTGTGGCTTGGAGGTGTGCTGTTTGGACCAAGGACCCACTTCAACATTCCAGGCGGTATCCACAGCAAAACCCTAAGCGCAATTGACCCACTGCCGTATGGTAGGTGTGTCCACCACCGCTGGTAAGCGTACCCATTACACACCCTTGGATCTCTTCCATATATTCACCAGATCCTGTGACCCCAGAGACATCTTGTTACTTCACATGAGAGTTTTTTTGGCACAAAGTCTTTATCATGTTTTCAATACCAACATTGTTTTAGTACACATGGGACTATTTTGTACACTATTATATTGCTATATACTTTTCCCATAGTTGTTCACACTGTCCATGATTGTACTTTTGTTAGCGCTACACGTTTATTTTCTCCATGCGTATTTAACTTTGTTTGTTAGAGTGTTGGCTGCTTTCACGTTCACATATTTCAGATATATATTTTTTTTATTATTATTGTTTTTGGGTTAGCGCAGTGTTTCCCCTCCTTCCCTAGCATTTTTATTGGACAACTTGGACCAATAGTGCTTTACCATTGGTCCAAGGCTCCAAGCTGTCCATTGAGCTCAGTGCCTCTGACAAGAAGCCTTTTATTTCTGGAGCCCTGAATAGTAAGGCAAGTTAGAAGACAGAAGGTGGAAACGGTGCACACCGGAGCCCAGGCACTATACAGACAGGTGAAGATACAGCTTCAGCCCAAGCTCCTCCTGACTTCTCTCACATATTTGAGAGGTTTGTAGTCCTTCGAACGGCACTCCAAGTTTTTTGTGTAGTAAGGCAAGTTGTTGCACAAAACACCTTCAGGTATTCTCAGAGTATCTGCTTCTCCAGTCCTGCAATGTGCACAAAACACCATGAACTGTGCCCCATGTCCCTGTTTCTACCTCCAGAGTCCAAGACTGCATGGTATAAAAAACTAAAACTAAAAAAAGTTAACCCCTGTAAGCCCAAATGCCAGGCGGTTCTGATCAGACAGAGCTCCAGCACTTCTGTATAGTGACAGAGCTTGCCCATGACCACTGATGAGCTACACAGAGAAAGACTTTATTTTTTTTATTTTATTTTAAGTAGGCAGCCGTCATAAGCGCTGACATTTGTAGCCCAGGCACATGGCTGCCATACCTTATTTACTTCCATGATTTCCCTTCGTTCTTCACTTGCGTATCGCAGCTGACTGGCCGGCCCACGGTCATCATTCTTCCAGTAGTCGTCTTCCACATAGGGGATCAGTTGCTGGAAATCAACAGACGCAGCATTACATTAAGCCTATCCATTCATTAGGCAAAGACAAGTATACTATTTGGAAGCATAAAAGTAGTTGTAAAGGGATTTTTTTTTTTAACCACTTGTGCTCCCGATGATTTTACCCTCTTTATGACCAGAGCATGTTTTGCCATTTAGCACTGCACTATTTTAACTGGTAATTGTGCGGTCATGCAAAGCCGTACCCACATTAAATTTATAGAATATCTTTCACACAAATAGAGCATTCTTCTGGTGGTCTTTGATCACCACTGGGTTTTCAAAAAAAAAATTTTTGCAATAATTGTGCGGTCATGCAAAGCCGTACCCACATTAAATTTATAGAAAAAAAAATAAAATGGGTTTAAAAAAAAAATTTTGCAATATATTTTTTTTTACTTTCTGCAATAAATTATATCCAAAAAAAAATAAATAATCAAATTTCTTCATAAATTTTGCCCAAAATGTATTCTGCTACAAATCCCAATAAGTGTATATTGATTGGTTTACGTGAAAGTTATAGCGCCTCCAAACTACGATATACACTGGAATTAGTATTTTTTTTTTTTTATACTACCAACAGCAGTGATCAGTGACTTATAGTGGGACTGCAATCTGACACCGAAACTGGGAGGGACTGCTTAACTGCCACTGACATCACCAGTAACACTGTACTAATGACACTGGCAGGGAAGGGGTTAACATCTAGGGGCGATCAAAGGGTTTAACGTGTGCCTAACTATGTGTAGTGTGTGCTTTTTTTCCCTACAGATCTCAGTTTTTTTTATCCCTGCTTTGCAGAGATAAGTAAACAGATCATTTCCTCTGTACAGAGCCCTGAGTTAATTGTCAACACAGGGCTCTAGGCTATGATTGGACACAGCCAATTAGCAGATACCAACCATTAATCATTAGTCAAGAGCGGCTGACAGACTCCCACTGTGTACAATCACAGAAAAATGATTTATGAAAAGACCTGATTCTTTTGTGATTTTTTTACCTGCAATTTTTTATGTTGGTGACAAGGGCTTTGTAAAACTTACAGTGCCTTGAAAAAATATTCATACCCCTTGAAATTGTCCACATTTTGTCATGTATAACCAAAAAAAAAAAAAAAAACTTAAATGTATTTTATTGGGATTTTATGTGATAGACCAACACAAAGTGGCACATAATTGTGAAGTGGAAGGAAAATAATTCAAGTTAGTCTTACCGGTAAGTCTTTCTGGACAGAACCCGGGAGATAGTGACTCCTCCCACCAGATCTTTAAAGGGAGGCACCCCCCTACCACACCTCAGTTGTAGAAGAGAACCTCTGGCCCCGGCTGGAACACATAAGCACATGTGTTAATCACAGCATAGTACATCAAACTAATAGGGTGGGTCATTGCTGTCCTGAAAGACTTCTGGAAAACAAGTTACCGGTACGTCTAACTTGAAGCTTCCCAAGTAGTTTCAGGACAGCACCTGAGAGGATTACAGAGACTTACCCCCTTAGGGCGGGACAACAGCCTGATGGACCTTCCTGCCAAATGCCCGATCTCTGGCAGATATGGGGTCCACTGTGTAATGTCGCACAAAGGTGCGGAAACTTGACCACGTTGCCACCTTGCAAATTTGTTCAAGGGGTGGCACCAGCTCTTTCTGTCCAAGTGGCTGCAAGCACTCTGGTTGAGTGTGCATGAATTCCATCTGGCAGAGACAACCCTGCATGCGAGTATGCTTCCAGGATGGATAATTTCAGCCATCTGGCTAATGTGCATTGAAGCTACTTTAGGTAAGAACTTTGGGTCTGTCCTAAAAATAACTCTATCCAGAAACACTGACAGGTAAGGTTCCCTAGTTGACGGAGCGTGTAGCTCACTGATCCTGCGTGCTGAAGTAATGGCGATCAGGAACACAGCTTTAAGAGTGAGACATTTGAGTGAGGCTTCTTCCAGAGGTTCAAATGGACTCCTTGCTAGGGATTGCAGGACTACCGACAGGTCCCACTTAGGGAAATTCTTGACTGGTGCTGGCTTTGATCTTGCAAGAGCTCTGAAAAAAAAATAAAAAATAAATAAATCTGACTACCAGCGGTTCAGAGGCCACAGATTTTTTCTAAGAACACCGCTAGCGCAGCAACCTGTACTTTTAAAAAAGGTACTGACTGCTATTCCTATATCTGCCCCATCTTGCAAGAACTCCAAGATGGAAACGAGCCTCCTTGGGTCTTAGGCAGATGAATTGCACCATGAATTATAGACCTTCCAGACTTTAGTATAGGTGGCTCTTGTTACCCTTTTCCTACTTAAAAGTAATGTTGTAATTAGACGGTCATATAACCCCTTACTCCTTAGCAATTGCTCCTCAGATACAAGGCTGCAAGAGACAGCCTGGCCACTTCTGGATGATTTACTGGACCTGGAATTCGCAGATCTTGCCTGAGAGGTAGATGCCAACAAGGCTTGGTCGCCATTCCCAGAACGGTTGAGAACCAGGCCCTTTTCAGCCAAAACTGAGTAATTAGGATGACTGGTACCCCTTCCCATTGGATCTTCTTTAACACCAGTGGGATTAACTGAAATGGGGGGGGGGGGGGGCGTAGCAAAGGTGAAATCTCCATGGATGTGCCAGTGCATCTGTCCCTAGTGATCCTTCAAGGTGTTTAGGGAAAAGAACTGAGGAACCTGTGCATTCTCCTTTGAGGCGAATGGGTCCACCTCTGGCTGTCCCCACATACTGGAAATTGTTGCGAAGACCTCCGGATTCAGAGACCACTCTGCTTCCTGAATGGGGTACCTGCTTAGGAAATACGCCACTCAGGGTCCCCTTTAGGTGGATTGCTGACAGGGATAGCAAGTGCTTCACTGCCCACAGAAGGATTTCTGTTGCCAGTGCTTATAAAAGGACCTGTGTCTTGTGCCCCCCTGTCTGTTTAGATGTCCGTCAACACCTGAACATGGTGAAACTGAAGATCTTCGTGCATATTACTAGAGATAAAGCGACCGCCTTCAACTCTCTCCAATTTGAGGACCTGGTCGCTTCCTTCTTGGACCAACTTCCTTAAGTGAAGTTTTTTTTTTTTCTAGGTGGGCCTCCCATCCCCAAGAACTGGTGTCTGTTGTCAGTCTTCCTTTGACTGGAAAGACCCAATCTAGACCCCTTGATAGGATCTTCGGATTCCTCCACCACCATAGTGACCCCTGGGTCGGAATCTTCACCTCTGTGTCCAGGGATCTTAAACTGTGATCCCATAACCTTAGGAGAAAAGTTTGTACACACCTGAAGTGCAGTCTTGCCAACTGAATAGCTGGCATTGTTGAGGTCAGTACCCCTAATGCCGACATAACTTGCCTTATCGTTATCAGCTGGTTGGTCTGCAGCATCGACACTGAACCGACACTGAACTGAAGTGCACTGAACCTTGTCCTTTTCTCTTGCGGGAGAAAAATCTTCTGTTCTTTTGAACTGATTTGATAGCCCAGAAACTGAACCTCCTGTGACGGGTTTGGGGGAGGATCCATCCTAGAGATTCCAGATGATTGCGTGCTTTGACTAAGTCGTCATGCAACCTTTCCCTTGAGGGAGCTAGGAATAGTAGGTCGTCCAAATAGGGAATCACTGCAATTCCCTGAAGACGAAGCAGAGTTAGGGCTTCCACCATCACCTTGGTAAAGATCCGAGGATGACAGCCCGAACGGCAAGGCCTTGAACGGCAGATGATGACTCACGCCTTCCATCTTTACCACCAACCTGAGATACTTCTGGGACTGGAGGGAGATTGGGATATGCAGGTATGCATTCCTTAAATCTATTGACGCCATATAACATTCTGGGGTCAGCAGATTTCGGATTGAAAAAAAAAATCGAGTCCATCTTGAACTTTCTGTACTTGACAGATTTGTTCAGAGGTTTTAGATCGAGGATCAATTGGAATTTTCCTGTTGGCTTTTTTACCAAGAAAATGTGAGAATACAAAACCCTGTAGCCGCTCTTCTCGTGACACTTGGATCACTACACCCTGCTGCATCAGCTCCTTTAATAAGGACTTCATGGCCAGGGCTTTTTCTGGATCCTTTGGGGTATTCGTCACAAGAAATCTTCTTGGGAGGAAGATTCTGTAAACTCTATTGCGTTCCCTATTGAGACAGAATGGTCAGGATGAACTGATTTGATGTTGTCTGACCACTGCGGAAAGAAATTTTGCAGCCTTCCAACGATTTTTCGGCTTGCGCAGGAGGATGGAATAGGATTCCGCCCTTGCCCTTAGCTTTTTATGCGGACCAATTCTCTCTCTTCCACTGGAACTTGTTGTCCTGCTCCTGAGCTCTCCGAGGTCGAAAAAGGCGCTTCGGCTGTTGCTGCTTCTTCTTTACCGGGAAGGACTTCTTCCTGTCGGCTGTCCTGTCTAGAATGGTATCTAGATCATGACCAAAGAGAAGGTCACCCGAAAAAAGGGAATCCCACAGAGATTACTTTTCGATGCTGCATTGCCTGGCAAAGTCTTCAGTCAC
Source organism: Lithobates sylvaticus (assembly GCA_028564925.1). Taxonomy (NCBI): domain Eukaryota; kingdom Metazoa; phylum Chordata; class Amphibia; order Anura; family Ranidae; genus Lithobates; species Lithobates sylvaticus. The sequence goes on from CM053030.1 coordinate 58,469,194, forward strand.
AATGCTCTCCTTGCTGAATTTGTTAAGGCTGCCGATCTAGCCGACAATTGCTTCAGCTGAAGCATCCGCCATATAGGCTACCGCGGAGGACAAAGAGGTACAAAAGGTAGTAAAAGAGTCCAAAATCTCCTATTTGGGTGAATCTCTTGAGCAAAAGATCCATTCGCTTATTTATCGGATCCCTTAGGATCCCCATGTCCTCAAAGGCTAGGTCAGTGGATCTCAAAACCTGAGATAAGGCAGTGTCGAGCTTGGGGACCTTGTTACATACCACAGAGGGGGTCTTCCTCGAAAGGAAAGTGTCTCTTGTGGGCTCGAGAAAAAAGGCCTCCTCTCTGGTTCCTGCCATTTCTTCTTTATGGAATTCGAAATGACAGAGCCCCTTGGGCTCACTTAGACCAGCATACATACGATCATGCAGTGTCAGCTCTTTTTCGTCAGCTCTTTTTCTTCGCTTAGGCCAAGGGTAGCATGTATGGCTCCAAGAAGCCCAGCAACTTCTTTCAGGGATAGCTTAAACTTGAAGGGGGCTACTTCAGCCCCTTCACCCTCCTCCTCTTCCGAATTGTGATTGGAAGGTGCGGGGGATTGTTTTTCCCTGGTAGAAGGACCTTTAGACAGAGTCTCTAACACCGGGATAGGAAGTGAACCCTGGGAAGACTCTGATGTGGAGGGCTGACTAGCAGCCGGAATTACAAGTGAGTCATGGAATGTTTGAATCGTGGCATAGAGTTCCTTCTTTACAGAGGCAACCAAGTCATCACAAACAGAAGCAGATTCCTCTTTGACTAAAGAAGCAATGCAAGTACTGCATAGGGCTTTTTTCCAATTTTCTCCCATCATGGCTTTGAGTGAGGGGCATCTCTTTTTCCCCGGGTCAGAGAGAGGAAAAAAATCAGCCTAAGCCCCGGTAAGACGGGAGTGCTGAAGTCTCTAAAAAGGAGGAAAAAACAAGAGAGGAGACCCTGTCTCTCAGGAGCACCCAAGAGATCCTGGCTCGCCTTCAAAAGATGCTCCCTCCAGGCTGGAGGAAACACAAAAACTGAGGTGTGGTAGGGAGGTGCCCCCCTTTAAAGATCTGGAGGAAGGTGTTTCCTGTGGTCTGGTGGGAGGAGGAGTCACCATTTCTTAGGTGCTGTCCTGAAAAGACGCCTTAGGAAAAATGGTTTTCAAAAGGTTTTGCAAATAAATTTGTGAAAAGTGTGGGGGGCATTTGTATTCAGCCCCCCCTGAGTCAATACTTTGTAGAACCGCCTTTCGCTGCAATTACAGCTGAAAGTCTTTTTGGGGATGTTTCTACCAGCTTTGCACATCTAGTGAGTGACATTTTTGCACATTCTTGTTTGCAAAATAGCTCAAGCTCTGGATTTAGGACTGGGCTTTGACTGGGCCATTCTAACACATGAATATGCTTTGATCTAAACCATTTCATTGTAGCTCTGGCTGTATGTTTAGGGTCGTTGTCCTGCTGGAAGGTGAACCTCTGCCCCAGTCCTTTGCAGACTAACAGGTTTTCTTCTAAGATTCTTCTTCTAAGATTTCCCTGTATTTGGCTCCATCCATCTTCTCATCAACTCTAACCAGCTTGCCTGTCCCTGCTGAAGAAAAGCATCCCCACAACATGATGCTGCCACCACCATGTTTTACGGTGGGGATGGTGTGTTCAGGGGGGATGTGCAGTGTTAGTTTTCCACCACACATAGCGTGGACAGATTCTCCCACCTGAGCTGTGGATCTCTGCAGCTCCTCCAGAGTTCCCATGGGTCTCTTGGCTGCTTCTCTGATTAATGCTCTCCTTGCCCGACCTGTCAGTTTAGGTGGACGGCCGTGTCTTGGTAGGTTTGCAGTTGTGCCATACTCTATCCATTTTCAGATGATGGATTGAACAATGCTCTGTAAGATGTTCAAAGCTTGGGATGTTTTTTTTTTTTTTTTCCATTAGATTTTAGTTAGGGGTATCAGAGTAGAGGGAGCTGAATACAAATGCACGCCACACTTTTCACATATTTGTAAAAGAACTTTGAAAAACATTTATCATTTTCCTTCCACTTCACAATTATGTGCCACTTTGTGTTGGTCCATTATATACAATCCCAATAAAATGAATTTATGTTTTTGTTTGTAACATGACAAAATGTGGAAATTTCAAGGAGTGTGAATACTTTTTCAAGCCACTGTATATTAAAGCAGGATTAAACCCAAAAGCAAACATTAATTATATTGCAGCTTAGCAATTCTTAGATGATGGCTGCAGTCGTTTTCCTTTTTAGACTTTCTTCTATTTTTATCTGGTGATCTGGCCAGCAAGTCTGTTTTTTACAGCACAAGCTCTCTAGCAGAATGTACATCTAACACCCCCTATCCCCCCAGACTGACAATGCTGCTGTCCAAAGGTCCTCCCTGTGCTCCTTCATCCAGAGTGGGGGTGCTCTAATACAAGACGTATGTTACTGGCCTGATCACCAGGTGAAAACAGAGGGGAAACAGCCTATGAATGAATGCAGCCACCACCTATAATGATGGGGGGGGCTGCAATAATACATTTTTTTATTTTGGATTTAATACTTGCCTAGATTCCGATTATTGTTCTAATGAGGCTTTTGCAAACGATGTATCATCCGTTGCAAAACTTTCAAAATCAACATTGTCACCAAATAGTAGACACCATAAGATGCCCAAAATAAATGTACCTTTGGACCACAATAAACCAGACCATAAACAGGCCTTGACTGAGACAGTTCTGTCTCAGTTTTCCAAGCACCCCCTCCCAGAACCCATGCAGGCGCTGCTTTGCTTGTTACTTGGCTGCTTCCATTGGTCTGTAGGATAGCAGGGAGATCACGACAGTCTCAGCAGTCCCTCACCTCTACAGGCACCGGGTCCAGTCCAGCGCAGTTCTCGTTACATTTATCGTACACCAACCTCAACTTGCGGAACAGAATGGAAAGCTGTCGTAGGTGTTCCTGTAACTTCCCCAGTCGGTCCTGGTAGGTCCCTGTATGATAGGTAACACCGTTTGGCAGCTGTAGGAAAAAAAAAAAAAAACATTACAGGCAAATCTGTAAATCAAGGAATAGACATAGAACAGTGCTCGACAAACCCCGGTCGCCAGGTCGCATTGGCGACTAGAATTAGTGACTGGCGCCCGGGGCAGCACAGCTGGGGGTACCCTGTCTCCATAGTGCACCCCCCCGCGCACGATCGGGATGGACCGCGCAGGCCGGTAATTGAGGCCGCGGCTTTGCGGCCTTGTGCAGTCCGATGGTACCTAGAATCTGGCGCCCTCTTGTGGTGGCCGTTGGTATGACACCCAGCAATGCTAATGGAGCTGTTTGTTTTCTCTGCCTGCCCATCTCCTTCCCTTTACTTAGAACCCCCAAACATTATATATATTTTTTATTCTAACACCCTAGAGAATAAAATGGCGGTTGTTGCAATACTTTCTGTCACACCGTATTTGCGCAGCGGGCTTACAAGCGCACTTTTTTGGGAAAAAATACTTTTTTTTTATTAAAAAATAACATAACAGTAAAGTTAGTCCAATTTTTTTTTTTATATTGTGAAAGATAATGTTACAGCGAGTAAATTGATACCAAACATGTCACGCTTCAAAATTGTGCCCGCTTGTGGAATGGCGACAAACTTTTACCCTTTAAAATCTCTATAGGCGACGTCTAAAAAAAATCTACAGGTTGCATGTTTTGCGTTACAGAGGAGATCTAGGGCTAGAATTATTGCCCTCTCTACCGATCACGGCGATACCTCACATGTGTGGTTTGAACACCGCTTTCATATGCGGGCGCTACTCACGTATGCGTTTGCTTCTGCAAACAAGCTCGACGGGACGGGGCGCGTTTAAAATTATTTTTTTTTTCTTATTGATTTTAACATTTATTTTTAATTTTTTCACTGTCCTTTTGAAAAAAAAATTTAATTTTTTATTCCTATTACAAGGAATGTAAACACCCCTTGTAATAGAAAAAAGCATGACAGGGCCTCTTAAATATGAGATCTGGGGGTCAAAAAGACCTCGGATCTCATATTTACACTAAAATGCAATAATAAAAAATAAAATAAAAATTGTCATTTGAAAAAAAAATTATTAATAAAATGTCCCCTTTAGGACCTATGGGCGGAAGTGACGATTTGAAGTCGCTTCTGCCCTGCGATGACTTGGAGATGAGCGGGGGCCATCTTCCCCTCACTCGTCTCCATGTCGTTAAAAAATAAATAAATAAATAAATAATAAAAAAAAAAACCTGGCTCCTAGATTCCAAGCCCTGACAGAAGATATATAGCTTATAATAGAACTAAAAAATTAAAAAATGTCACTAAACCCACATCATAAAAAACTATCAGTAAATTGTGTATTACATGCTGCTCATACTCAGTCACTGAGATTTGTTTTCTGTATTCTGCAAAAAAACCTGGTTGATCCTGCTGCTATCTCCACCTCCTGTAAAAGAGGGTCGCACTCCTTATGTTGCATTATTTTGTCTATGTGATGAAAAGATCACTGACCCCTTCAGAGAACATCTCTTACTAAACATAAAGGGGACCTGTATATGAACCTTCCGCTATGAAGGACCCCAGATCACAGAGCTCTGGGAAAAAAATTGTAACCCCGAGAAATAAATTGTGAACAATATCCTATGAGACCAGAAATTGTAAACAGGTGACACATAGGGATGAGTGCAGGTTTGGAGCAAAACTAGAAGCAATTGGTCACTTGTGGCAAATCAGCCACAACCAGGGCATTCCCTCATAGGGTAACTTCCAGCTGTGGGCTGATTATGACATGAGGAAAAGAGAGTTCAGGTAGACGAGTTTAGAGAATACCTGAGCTCATCTCCAGTCTATAATGGGTCACTAGAGAGGAATATGGGACCAAACCCAGAAGCAACCTGTCACATCCACCAAATCACCATACAATCAGGGCATTCCTGGCCCCAAGTAACAAAGGGGTGGGGATGCTTGTGACATCATTGACCAACCATGGCCACATTCGGTCAATGATGTCATAAGCATCCCCACCCCTTTGTTACATGTAGAATACACTGGTCACAGCTGATTGGTCAATGATGTCATCAGCATCTCAGCCTCTTTGTTAAATCCCAAATAACCTGGTTGCAGCTGATTGGTCAATGAACCAGGAGCACCCTGCCCCTTTGATATGTGCAGCTTATTGGTTAATGATGTCACAGCCCCCCGTCCCTTTTTTTATGTGCCAAATGCCGTGGTTGCGGCTGGTTGGTTGCTGATTTGGCAGGACTGACAATTTGCTTCTGAAATTGGTCCAAAGCCGTGACCATCTCTACAAACACATTATAGACTGGAGATGAGCTCGGGCATCCTCCACCTTCATCCCTACCAGTACTTACACCCTTAGGGCACAACATAGGAAAAAAAGAGCACAAGTTCAGCTACAGATGAGTTTAGAAGATGCCCGGGCTCATCACCCACCCATAACAAGTCACTAGAGACGAGCACGGGTTCACCAAACCCAAAAAGCAAGTGGTTACTTCTGTCTAATCAGTCGCAACCAGGGCATTCTGCACACAACACAGTTGTGGAGATACTTGTGACATCATTGACCAACGTGGCTGTATTTGGTCAATGTTATAAAGTATCTCCGCCCCTTTGTTACTTGCTGAATGCCCTGGTTGCAGCTGATTGGTCAATGATGTCAAGAGCATCCTTGCCCCTCTGGTATGCACCAAATGCACTAGTTATGGCTGGTTGATTGCTGATTTGGCGGGAGTGACAGCTTGCTTCTGGATTTGGTCCAAAGCTGTGATCATCTCTACCAACACTTTATAGACTGAAGAGGAGCTCGGGCATCCTCCACCTTCACCCCTATCAGAGCTCAAACCCTTTATTACTCCAATGAGCCATGGGTTGGATGGGCAGGAACCACATGGGAAAACGTTCAGCTAGAGAGGAGTTTAGAGGACACCCGGGCTCATCACTCATTTATGAGTCACTAGAGATGAACATGGGTTTGGACCAAACCCAGAAGCAAGGTGTCACTCCCACCAAATCAGCACCCAATCCTCTGTAACCAGAGCATTTTTTCATGTAACAAAGGGGCGGGGATGCTCATGACATCATTGCCCTATGTAGCCATATTTGGTCAATGATGTCAGGAGCACCCTGCCTCTATTTGTGAGGAAGAGAAATGCCCTGGTTGCAGCTGATTGGTCAATCTCGTCACGAGCATTCCCTACCCTTTGGCATGTGTGAAATGACCAGTTTATAGCCGATTGGTCAATGATGTTGCGAGAATCCCCCCTCTTTTTTTATGTGCCCTGGCAGCAGCTGATTGGTCAATGATGTCATGAGCATTCCCTCCCCTTTGGTAGGTATGAAATTTCCCGGTTGGAGCTGATTGGTCAATGATGTTATGAGCATTCCCTCCCCTTTGGTAGGTATGAAATTTCCCAGTTGGAGCTGATTGGTCAATGATGTCATGAGCATTCCCTCCCCTTTGGTAGGTACGGAATTTCCTGGTTGCAGCTGATTGGTTAATGATGTCACGAACATCCCCCTCCCGTTTTTTTACGTGATGAATGCTTTGGTTACAGCAGATTGGTTAATGAGATCGCAAACATCCCCGCCCCTTTGTTATGTGCAGAATGCCCTAGTCGCAGCTTATTGGCCAATGATGTTACAAGCATCACCGCCCCTTTATGTGCGAAATGCCCTGGTTGCAGTTGATTGGTCAGTGTCATCACCAGCATTCTTGCCACTTTGGTATGTGTGGAATGCCCTGTTTAACCGCTTCCCGACGCCTCCTGTATATATACGCCCTCAGAATGGCACGGCTAGGCAAAGGCACGTATACAGTGGTGTGAAAAAGTGTTTACCCCCTTCCTCATTTCCTGTTCCTTTGCATGTTTGTCACACTTAAGTGTTTCGGAACATCAAACCAATTTAAACAATAGTCAAGGACAACACAAGTAAACACAAAATGCAATTTGTAAATGAAGGTGTTTATTATTAAAGGTGAAAAAAAATCCAAACCATCATGGCCCTGTGTGAAAAAGTGATTGCCCCCTAAACCTAATAACTGGTTGGGCCACCCTTAGCAGCAACAACTGCAACCAAGCGTTTGCGATAACGTGCAATGAGGCTTTTACAGCGTCCTGGAGGAATTTTGGCCCACTCATCTTTGCAGAATTGTCCTAATTCAGTTACATTAGAGGGTTTTCGAGCATGAACGGCCTTTTTAAGGTCATACCACAACATCTCAATAGGATTCAGGTCAGAACTTTGGCTAGGCCACTCCAAAGTCTTCATTTTGTTTTTCTTCAGCCATTCGGTGGTGGACTTACTGGTGTGTTTAGGATCATTGTCCTGCTGCAGAACCCAAGTTCGTTTCAGCTTGAGTACACGAACAGATGGTCGGACATTCTCCTTCAGGATCTCTTGGTAGACAGCAGAATTCATAGTTCCTTTTATCACGGCAAGTCTTCCAGGTCCTGAAGCAGCAAAAACAGCCCCAGACCATCACACTACCACCACCATATTTTACTGTTGGTATAATGTTCTTTTTCTGAAATGCAGTGTTCCTTCTACGCCAGATATACTTGGACACACACCTTCCAAAGAGTTCCACTTTTGTCTCATCGGTCCACAGAATGTTGTCCCAAAAGTCTTGGGGATCATCAAGATGTGTTGTGGAGAAATTGAGACGAGCTTTGATGTTCTTTTTGCTCAGCAGTGGTTTTCTCCTTGGAACTCTGCCATGCAGGCCATTTTTGCCCAGTCTTTTCCTGATGGTGGAGGCATGAACGCTGACCTTAACTGAGGCAAGTGAGGCCTGCAGTTCCTTGGACGTTGTTGTTTGGTCTTTTGTGACCTCTTGGATGAGTCGTCGCTGCGCTCTTGGGGTAATTTTGGGCGGCCGGACACTCCTGGGAAGGTTCACCACTGTTCCATGTCTTCGCCATTTGTGGATAATGGCTCTCACTGTGGTTCACTGGATTCCCAAAGCTTTGGAAATGGCTTTATAACCCTTTCCAGACTGATAGATCTCAATTACTTTCTTTCTCAATTGTTCCTGAATTTCTTTGGGTCTCGGCATGATGTGTAGCTTTTAAGGAACTTCTGGTGGACCTTACTGTGTCAAGCAGCTCCTATTTAAGTGATGCCTTGATTGTGAACAGGTGTGGCAATAATCAGGCCTGGGTGTGGCTAGAGAAATTGAACTCAGGTGTGGACAACCACAGTTATAGTATGTTTTAACAAGGGGGGCAATCACTTTTTCACACAGGGCCATGATGGTTTGGATTTTTTTTCACCTTTAATAATAAACACCTTCATTTACAAATTGCATTTTGTGTTTACTTGTGTTGTCCTTGACTATTGTTTAAATTGGTTTGATGTTCCGAAACACTTAAGTGTGACAAACATGCAAAGGAACAGGAAATGAGGAAGGGGGCAAACACTTTTTCACACCACTGTATATACGTCCCCTTTAATTGCCTAGCCGCGGGGTCGCGGGCGCGCCCCCGCGACCCGGTCGGGAGCTCCGTGACCACGGCCGCGGGACCAGCGGACCCGATCGGGTCACAGAGCTGAAGAACGGGGAGAGGTCTGTGTAAACTGCCTGTCATTGACCGGCTGTTCCCTGTCATCGGGAAAGCCGATCAGTGACGTCAGACGTCAGCCACGTCCCCTAATGTTAAAAAAAAAAACACGTCACAGACCATAACCCCTCCCTGCCCCCTAGTGGTTAACTCTTTCACTGCCTGTGTCATTTATACAGGAATCAATGCATTTAAATAGCATTGATTGCTGTATAAATGACAATGGTCCCAAAAATGTGTCAAAAATGTCCGATGTGTCCGCCATAATGTCGCAGTCACAATATAAAAAAATAAAAAAAAAAAAAAAATAATCGCTGATCGCCGCCATTACTAGTAAAAAAAATGTATTAATAAAAATGCTATAAAACTATCCCTATTTTGTAAATGCTATAACTTTTGCGCAAACCAATCAATAATCGCTAATTGCAATTTTTTTTTACCAAAAATATGTAGAAGAATATGTATCGGCTTAAACTGAGGAAAAAAAAATGTTTTTTTATATATCGCTTTTTTTGTTTATAGCGCAAAAAATAAAAACCACAGGGGCGATCAAATACCACCAAAAGAAAGCTCTATTTGTGGGAAAAAAAGGACGCCAATTTTGTTTGGGAGCCACGTCGCACGACCGCGCAATTGTCAGTTAAAGCGACGCAGTGCCGAATCGCAAAAAGGGGCCTGGTCCTTTGGCTGCCAATTGGTCCGGGGCTGAAGTGGTTAACCACTAAACTTGTACCACTTGTAGGTATGTGTGGAATGTAAAGCTTTAAAGTGATTGTAAAGCCTCAAGATCACCCCCCATTCCATCTCCCTGTATGATCAGCGACTGGGAATGACCCAACTCACTTGGAGGAGTTTCTTAGGACCCCGCCTGCATAGAAACCAGCAGATCTCTCCAGTGACAACGGAAGAGCACAACTAGGAGCAGAGCGTTGTCACCCCCTAACAGGAAGTGGCTCTTCCATGGCAGGATCCTTCTAATACAATCTGCAGACTGACACGCTGAGATGAGAGAATGGCGCCCGCAGTGTTGGTGGCGCAGCGCTCACCTGCATGTTGCGCAGCAGTTGGAAGATCTCCATGGTGCGGAATACGATGTCCTGCACTGTCTCCTGTCCGATCCGGCACAGGGACGCCGTGTTCACCTCCCGGGGGGCGGAGGAGGGAGGTGGAGCGGGGAAACCCCCGGGAGCCCCCGCCATTCCCCCTCCGGAGAGCGGAGGAGTGGACATATCGTACCGGGCCTCACCGCGCACAGCGCCGAATTACTATTACCGCTGCCCTCCACAAGATGGCGGAGAAGAGCCGCACAGTCTCTTTTGTCTGCTCCGCCTCCTGCCAACCACAGTATGGCGGAGACCCCCCCCCCCCGTTCAACAACTTTATTTGTATTCATACAAAATAACAACAATGGATAAAAAGGGTGTTAGGAGAGGCTTACAGTTCAGTCAGTGTTATGCAAATTCAGCAGCTGCTACATAATAAACCTCCCCCTGGGATTTTTCATTCAGAAATAGTTTACTGAAGTCTTTTACCCGCTTACCCACCGGGGCAATGTTTTATTATTATTGCACACAGGTTAAAATCAGAATTTTGTGATAGAAAAGGACTTAGAACTCCCTCCTCACCAAACACACATACACTAATGATGAGCCTCAGGCGTGTTCGTAACTCCATGCCCCCCGCCAGGAAGCTGACACTCCGCAGTGCTAATCACACAGACATCCCAACCTGCAAAAACTAATTTCAGGGAGGTGGGCGTGGCTTAAACCGTGCTACATATTGGGCATGGCTTAAATGGGGTGTGGAGTCCAACCCGCTCTACCCTAAGGGCCCTCCGATCCACCCAGACAAAAGGGGACAGATCCCCTTCTGTTATTTTTTTTTAAGGAGATCGGCTTGCAGATAGGCGGGTTTAAACGGACATGAGTCCATTTACATCTGCCGCTCTATAGGGGTGAATGGAGAGTCCGTTTGAGTCCACCTGAAAAACAGACAGGCGGACCCGATCGGATCGATCGTGTGAAAGTGGCCTAAGGCTACTTTTACACTGATGCAGAGCGGTTTACCTGCTCCTCAACTGACCTCAATCGTCACTTCTTCCTCAGGATTCCTGCAGCTGGCTGGCACTGCCGTTGGGTACTGCTGACAGGTGCTGGTACTGCTGGCGGGTACTGGTACTGCTGGCAGGTACTGGTACTGATGACTGGTACTACTGGCTGGTACTGGTACTGCTGGTGGGTTCTGTTGGCTGGTACTGTTGGCTGGTACTGCTGGTGGGTACCGCTGGCGGGTACTGGTACTACTGGCTGGTATTGGTACTGCTGGCGGGTTCTGTTGACTGGTACTGTTGGCTGGTACTGCTGGCTAGTACTGCTGGTGGGTACTGGTACTGGTACTGCTGGCTGGTACTGATGACTGGTACGGATGGTGGGTACTGGTACTGCTGGCAGGTACTGGTACTGATGACTGGTTCTACTGGCTGGTACTGGTACTGCTGGTTGGTACTGGTGTGAAGGAAAGTAATGTACATAATGATAATCATAAAAATGCCTATTTTCTTATGTGTATACATGTTTCTATGCAACTATTAATACTTGTTATATAGTAAACAGCTTAGCTCTGCTTTGGAACCAAAAAGATGGCTCCTACCCCCTACAGCCCCCGCACTGGAGGTATGAGGAAGTAAGGATAAGAACCAGCAACAACCAAGCCTCAGCATCAAGTTTCTGCATTCCTCTTGTATTTCAGCCAATGAGATGTACCTTTTAGACCAGGGATCCTCAAACTACGGCCCTCCAGCTGTTGCGGAACTACACATCCCATGAGGCATTGTAAAACTCGAACATTCTCAGACATGACTAGGCATGATGGGAATTGTAGTTCCTGAACAACTGGAGGGCAATAGTTTGAAGACCCCTGTTTTAGACTGACCACATTTACATAGTAACGACGTATGCTCTATTGTTCCCTGTGTATAAAACATTGGGCACCGCCCTCAGGGCAGGACTTACCATTGGGCTTGACTGGGCTCAAGCCCATGGGCCCCGCCCAATAGGGGCCCCGCCGATATACATAGTGTACTCGGCTCCGCTCCGCTCACAGTCACGCCCAGTCCTGCCCTATGATGGACATAACACAGGGACTGGGCGTGACTGTGAGCCGAGCCAAGTACACTAGGCTACTCTCCGATCTGCGAGACCACCCGAAAGCCGCCGAGAGGACCCGAGAGCCACCGAGAGGACACAAGAGCCGCTGAGAGGACCTGAGAGCCTCTGAGATACACAGGACTCTGTATCCGGCAGCGCCATTTTTAAACTTCAAGACTGCAATGACAAGGCTGCAAATGACACTGGGGCAAGGCTGCAAATGACAAGGCTACACTGACAAGGCTGCAAATGACACTGACAAGGCTGCAATGACACTGGGCAAGGCTGCAGATGGATGGGCATGGCTGCAGATGGACACTGATAAGGCTGCATTGATGGGCATTTAAATGTAAGTTTTTTTTCTTTAAAATTCCCTCCTAAACTTGGGGTGCGTGTTATATGCCGGCGCATGTTATACGCCGATAAATACGGTAATGTATAGAAGGTAGGGCCCGAAAGTGACTCAAGCCCAGGGGCCCCCACCACCCTAAGTCCTGCCCTGACCGCCCTGCAATAAACAGCGATGTGGAAGTAATCAAACTGAACAGGTGTCGGAGTGGTTACTCCCGGCGTGCACGCATATCTTCACTTTATAATTAGGACCAGCAGCAGATATCTAATTTGAACCCGATTTGAGGTTTGGTACTAGTGGCTGCTGTCCCAGATCGCGGGTTCCTGTGTCCCGACCCACAATCCCCGAGCATAATTGTGAAAGAAGCATGCAGCTGCAGTATAGAGCAGAGCCAATGCTTCCTGTCACAGGCGGAGTACATTTGGTATCACTCCGCCTGTGAAGGAGCCAACGCTATACAGGAAGCATCAGCTTTGGTTCCTCTAGCGGTGGCTCCGTTCTCCGCGCTAATGCTCGGAGATGGCGGGTCGGGAACCCGCGATCTGGGCTTGCCGACCCACCTTCTCAGAGCAAGACATGGCGGGCCACATCGGAGGGGGCCGCGGTTGGGCACCCCTGACTTACATAGTGCAGAATGTAGTAATGTTAAATAGGGAATGTACAGTGCGTAGTGTATGGCGGTGAGTAGTATGTGCAGAAGAGGAGTGCGGAGTGTATATAGGTGGGTATAATGTGCATGTGAGGAGTGTGGAGTGTATATAGGTGGGTATAATGTGCATGTGAGGAGTGTATATGGGTGGGTATAATGTGCATGCGAGGAGTGTATATAGGTGGGTATAATGTGCATGTAAGGAGTGTGGAGTGTATATAGGTGGGTATAATGTGCATGTGAGGAGTGTGGAGTGTATATAGGTGGGTGTAATGTGCATGTGAGGAGTGTGGAGTGTATATAGGTGGGTATAATGTGCATGTGAGGAGTGTATATAGGTGGGTATAATGTGCATGTAAGGAGTGTGGAGTGTATATAGGTGGGTATAATGTGCATGTGAGGAGTGTGGAGTGTATATAGGTGGGTATAATGTGTATATAGGTGGGTATAATGTGCATGTGAGGAGTGTGGAGTGTATATAGGTGGGTATTATGTGCATGTGAGGAGTGTGGAGTGTATATAGGTGGGTATAATGTGCATGTGAGGAGTGTGGAGTGTATATAGGTGGGTATAATGTGCATGTGTGGAGTGTATATAGGTGGGTATAATGTGCATGTGTGGAGTGTGGAGTGTATATAGGTGGGTATAATGTGCATGTGTGGAGTGTATATAGGTGGGTATAATGTGCATGTGTGGAGTGTATATAGGTGGGTATAATGTGCATGTGTGGAGTGTATATAGGTGGGTATAATGTGCATGTGTGGAGTGTGGAGTGTATATAGGTGGGTATAATGTGGAGTGTGGAGTGTGGAGTGTATATAGGTGGGTATAATGTGCATGTGTGGAGTGTGGAGTGTATATAGGTGGGTATAATGTGCATGTGTGGAGTGTGGAGTGTATATAGGTGGGTATAATGTGGAGTGTATATAGGTGGGTATAATGTGCATGTGTGGAGTGTGGAGTGTATATAGGTGGGTATAATGTGCATGTGTGGAGTGTGGAGTGTATATAGGTGGGTATAATGTGCATGTGTGGAGTGTATATAGGTGGGTATAATGTGCATGTGTGGAGTGTATATAGGTGGGTATAATGTGCATGTGTGGAGTGTATATAGGTGGGTATAATGTGCATGTGTGGAGTGTGGAGTGTATATAGGTGGGTATAATGTGGAGTGTGGAGTGTATATAGGTGGGTATAATGTGCATGTGTGGAGTGTGGAGTGTATATAGGTGGGTATAATGTGCATGTGTGGAGTGTGGAGTGTATATAGGTGGGTATAATGTGGAGTGTGGAGTGTATATAGGTGGGTATAATGTGCATGTGAGGAGTGTGGAGTGTATATAGGTGGGTATAATGTGCATGTGAGGAGTGTATATGGGTGGGTATAATGTGCATGCGAGGAGTGTATATAGGTGGGTATAATGTGCATGTAAGGAGTGTGGAGTGTATATAGGTGGGTATAATGTACATGTGAGGAGTGTGGAGTGTATATAGGTGGGTGTAATGTGCATGTGAGGAGTGTGGAGTGTATATAGGTGGGTATAATGTGCATGTGAGGAGTGTATATAGGTGGGTATAATGTGCATGTAAGGAGTGTGGAGTGTATATAGGTGGGTTTAATGTGCATGTGAGGAGTGTGGAGTGTATATAGGTGGGTTTTTTGTGTATATAGGTGGGTATAATGTGCATGTGAGGAGTGTGGAGTGTATATAGGTGGGTATAATGTGCATGTGAGGAGTGTGGAGTGTATATAGGTGGGTATAATGTGCATGTGAGGAGTGTGGAGTGTATATAGGTGGGTATAATGTGCATGTGTGGAGTGTATATAGGTGGGTATAATGTGCATGTGTGGAGTGTGGAGTGTATATAGGTGGGTATAATGTGCATGTGTGGAGTGTATATAGGTGGGTATAATGTGCATGTGTGGAGTGTATATAGGTGGGTATAATGTGCATGTGTGGAGTGTATATAGGTGGGTATAATGTGCATGTGTGGAGTGTGGAGTGTATATAGGTGGGTATAATGTGGAGTGTGGAGTGTATATAGGTGGGTATAATGTGCATGTGTGGAGTGTATATAGGTGGGTATAATGTGCATGTGTGGAGTGTGGAGTGTATATAGGTGGGTATAATGTGGAGTGTGGAGTGTATATAGGTGGGTATAATGTGCATGTGTGGAGTGTGGAGTGTATATAGGTGGGTATAATGTGCATGTGTGGAGTGTATATAGGTGGGTATAATGTGCATGTGTGGAGTGTATATAGGTGGGTATAATGTGCATGTGTGGAGTGTATATAGGTGGGTATAATGTGCATGTGTGTAGTGTGGAGTGTATATAGGTGGGTATAATGTGGAGTGTGGAGTGTATATAGGTGGGTATAATGTGCATGTGTGGAGTGTGGAGTGTATATAGGTGGGTATAATGTGCATGTGTGGAGTGTGGAGTGTATATAGGTGGGTATAATGTGGAGTGTGGAGTGTATATAGGTGGGTATAATGTGCATGTGTGGAGTGTGGAGTGTATATAGGTGGGTATAATGTGCATGTGTGGAGTGTGGAGTGTATATAGGTGGGTATAATGTGCATGTGTGGAGTGTGGAGTGTAAGGAAACGTGGGAAGTGTAGAGTTACCCTTCAAGATTTAATAGTATTGTAACAAAGATGTTTTTCTGTTTTTCTGTAGAAACTCACTGTAAATTCGGTTTATCTCACACTCACACATTTCCATAACAAGTTTTAGTTCTCATGGCTTCTAGTAACGGGTCTGCTTCCCATAACAAGTAGGCTATATTATCAAAACATACCGAGAATCTTATCAAGCACATATATTGCGTGAGACATTTTTAGAGTAAATATGATGTTGAGTCCGAAAGAAGAAATATTATGAATCTTGCAGATCAATATTGAATTGTATAACAGAATGCTTAAATGCTTGAATGTGATTGGTTGTTCAATTGCGTTCTTCCCCCTTTTTTGTATTGTATATGCTCTGTGAAACGGAAGTAAAGGCATCTTTTTCCAAACCTCATACGGTGTATGGTGTCTGATTATCTGTCCGGACAGACAGGGTTATTTTCCATTGAGCGCCAAAGTCCAATTGAGAGAAAGAGGGGCTGATGCAGAGGGGCTGATGCAGAGGGGCTGATGCAGAGGGGCTGATGCAGAGGGGCTGATGCGGAGGGGCTGATGCGGAGGGGCTGATGCGGAGGGGCTGAAACAGAGGACCTTACATGGAGTGTACAGCGGTGAGTAGTATGTGCAGGATGGTGAAATTAGTTCTTTATTTTTATTATTATTTTTAACAATACATTTTTTCATTTTTTTTGTTTTTCACAATGATTGGGGGTGGGGGTAGAGGATGGTCAGTAGAGCAGTGTGTCAGTAGTTTTTTGTTATTACTTCTATTATTTTTTACAATTTTATTGTTTATTATTTTCTTTAAATAATTTTTTTAAATATTTTTTTCACAGTGCTTCTGGGGAAAGGGTGGGGGTATGTGGCGGTGATGGTGTCAGAAGGGCAATGGATGGTGTCAGTAGTTTTTATTTTTACATATTGTTTTTTTTTACAATTACATTTTTTTTTTTTTTTTTTTTAAATGCTTTTTGGGAGGAGGGGGTTGGGGCAGTGGACAGTTGGTAGGGCAGGGAGGTGGTGTCAGAAGTTTTTTATTTTATCATTTTCTATCATTTTTTTTTTTTTTTTTAATTACATTTTTTATAATTTTTGTTTACAATAACATTTATATATATATATATATATATATATATATATATATATATATATATATATATATATATATATATATATATATATATATAAATATTTTTTTTTGTAATCAACCCTGTTTGGGGGGGGGGGGGGCTTTGGTGAGATATCAGGGGTCTAAATAGAACCCTGACATCTCCCCTTTTAAGACAGAGAAAGAGGCTGAGGACACAGATTCCCCAGTCCCTTTCTCAGCATTGAAGATGAATGGACAGGAGACAGCGGCTCCTGTCCATTCATAAACTGAGCAGAGTAACACACAGGTTACTCTGCTCAGTTTTCACAGGACACAGGAGCGATCTCGCTCACTGTGGCCAATTCAGAAAAGGCAGGGGCCGGTAAATGACTGGTCCTTTCCTCCGCTCCCCATCCTGACAGATCCCCCCCACAGCTGGCGGGAGAGGAGAGGAGGGAAGCCAGTTGTGGGGGACGAGGGGGGGGGGCAGAGGAGGAGGACAGGGAGCCGGAGAAGAACGGGGGGAGAAGGACATGTAAGGGAGCCGTAGAAGAACGGGGGGAGGGGGGAAGGGCACGGAGGGGAGCTGGAGGAGGAGGATACAGGGAACAGTCGGCAATGATCGGTGCAGCAGGAGGGACAGCTGTGATCACCGATCTCCCTTATAAAAGGGGGCTCCCAGATTCCGATAAGCCCCCGCCCGCAGACCCCGACAACCAACGGCCAGGGTTGTCGGGAAGAGGCCCTTGTCCTCATCAACATGGGGACAAGGTGCTTTGGGGTGGGGGGGCCGCACGGCCCCCCTTTCCCCAGGGCACCCCCCATGTTGAGGGCACGCGGCCTGGTACGGCTCAGGAGGGAGGGGGCGCTCGCTCGTCCCCACCCCTTTCCTGGTCTGCCGGGCTGCGTGCTCGGATAAGGGTCTGAGATGGATTTGGGGGGGACCCCCACGCAGTTTTTCGGCGTGGGGATTCCCTTTAAATCCATGCCAGGTGACGGAGCTAGCGCGCCGGCATTTACTGCCTACGCTAGCTACGTACCTGAAGTTACGTTCGAAATGAACGGACTGCTCCGTGTGTGGGCAAGTCCGTTCATTTTCAAAAGTCCCGCGGACTTTGTCCAGCGGATTGTCCGCCGGAGAAGTCCGGGCGTGTGTGGGCAAGTCCACACGCTCGGAAAGTCCGGCGGATTGTCCGCTGGACTAGGTCCGCCGGGAAAAGTCTGCACGTGTGTACGCGGCATTAGTGTATCTGTCAGTGTAGGTGTCAGTGTATCTGTCAGTGTAGGTGTCAGTGTAAGTGTATCTGTCAGTGTATCTGTCAGTGTAGGTGTCAGTGTAAGTGTACCTGTCAGTGTAAGTGTATCTGTCAGTGTAGGTGTCAGTGTATCTGTCAGTGTAGGTGTCAGTGTCAGTGTCAGTGTATCTGTCAGTGTATCTGTCAGTGTAAGTGTATCTGTCAGTGTCAGTGTATCTGTCAGTGTAGGTGTCAGTGTAGGTGTCAGTGTATCTGTCAGTGTAGGTGTCAGTGTATCTGTCAGTGTATCTGTCAGTGTAGGTGTCAGGTAGGTCAGTGTAATTATCAGGTAGGTCAGTGTAGGGATCAGTGTAATGTGAATAGTGCAGGAATTAGGAGTCAGGTGGATCAGTGTATGTGTCAGGGGGTCAGTGTAGGGGTCAGATAGGTCACATGTGTAGCAAAGGCAGGGTAAAGTGGAGTCAGGGACGCAGTGGGGGGGGTGGCAAAATTAGGTTTCGCCTAGGGTGTCAAAGATCCTTGCACCAGCCCTGCTCTAGATATTGGTCCAAGCTGAAGCATACCTAAATTTCCCACAGGTATATCTCTAGATATTGGTCCAAGCTGGACCATACCTAAATTTCAATTTTAATAATAAATATTCTTTAACTAAATATTCAGGCTTAAAATGTGCATGTTAACATTTGCAAAAAAACACCAAAATTCTACAACAAAATGGAAAGATGACTCTGGCAACAAAAGAGTTAAGATGAACCTGGTAATCACCCACTATCGGTAAAGCAAAAGCCCTTATTCTAGGAACCATTAAGAGGTTTTATTTGTCCTCTACTTGCTGCCCTGCCACCTCGGACCACCATCAGGTCACCTGAAATCCCTGTGTAAGCTTCTTGCCCTCTGAGTATCTCCACTATTTGCCATACTTCCTGGTTTTTATGGTTCTTGCAACCATGCTGAGGTAATTGAGGTGCTTCATCCTTTTGGCTTCCTTACTGAGATGCCTTGGCAAGGTAAATCCTCTTAAAGCTACATCTCAAGAGACTTCTACTTTTCCTCATCTGATTTATTCTGTACATTGGTAGTCTGACTTCGGCTCTTCTTTTTTACTAGAGGTTTAATATTTTCAAAAACAGGGTAAAAGGGTTCATTGTGTTCGATAAGCTATAGGGCAAATACAATACAACAAATGAAAAGAGTATGTTGAAGTACGGTTCTATGAAGGTGGTTTGTGATGAGCTTTGATGGCAGATAGTAGCTTTTGCATCCCCCACATATCAGTTCAGTAACCATAAATGTTAAAAATAATGCTTTTTTTTTTTTCACAAATAACAAAAAGAAACAAAAATAACACTCAACGCCCGCGATAGTAATCTCCAGCAAACTGCTTTCAGATTGTTTTGTTATTTGGCAATGTTTGTCTTCACAAATCAACTCGACTTCAATGTGTCTTCTGAGCATTGACTATAACATTGTAAAATCATTAATATCATTTTTAAATAAAATTATTGAAGGCCTCCGGTTGCATGAGGCCTCTTTGAATTTCTACTTGGAAAATCTACAGTCAAAATGATTATCAAAAATTCCTGCCAAGCTCTCTGGAAAGTCTTGATGAGGACAGTGATGCCAAAACTGAATATAACCAAGTGGGCAGAGATCGCAGAACTGTAATTTCCTTAGCCGCCTCGAAGCAATAGACAGTGTATTTAAATGACGATGAGAGCAGCAAGTGGGGGCACCTACTTTAATTATTATAATAAGTATAATTTTTTTTAATTGTGTTGCTGGCAATGGCTGGCACTAACTACAACTTTATGCATGTAGATGCTGGTGCATATGGCTGCAACCCCTGACTTGTGTGGATGCTACAGGAAGGGTGATACCTTGGACCTGCAACAAGCCAGTCATCTTCTCCGAGGCACAATGGAAATATCCAAATCAACAGCAAAAGTTTCCTAAAAATGAACCTGAACTCAAAGTGAAAATTTGCTATCTTATAGGGAACATGTAGAAATGTCAATCGTGCCGAAACAGCACCATAAAATATTTACCCTATGTTAACCTGCAAGACAAAAACATGAAAAACTTACCTTAGACAGATGCCCTGCAGTTCTGTCCACACTCCGCTCCCACGGCCGACATCTTTGCTGGAGTTACTTCCGGGTTCGCAGGCTTCGGCGCTGTGAGTGGCCAGAGCCACAATGACATCACTCGCGCACATGTGCACGGGTGCCGCCGGTTACAGCGCGGATCCTGAGGAAATGGCATGAGCGGGCCGTTCTTTTAGTGCACATGCACCAATGACGTCGGCGGCAGCGTATATAGTTAATATCTCCTAAACGGTGTACGTTTAGGAGATATTTACAGTACCTACAGGTAAGCCTTAATATAGGCTTACCTGTAGGTACAATTAAAGAGGAAGGCTTTACTTCCTCTTTAACTGCTCGTTTCTGCCTAGGGGATTGCAGAGAGGGTTTTTTACCTTCATACATAGAATGTATGAAGGTACAAAACCTTGAGCCTTTACTGTACAACCACTTTAAAGTAAGCCTGAAAGATAGCATGTCATACATCCATGATTCTTGTAACCATTTCTATAGACCACGTACTGTACATTTGGAGAACCCAATACCAATTGTGAAAGCAACCTCCCCTTTGCCTAATTTTATAAGGTAGAGAGAGATGTCTTCAGTTAAAGGACCTCTTGTTATACACCAGACAGAGCAGATGTCTTGTGGTCCTGGTAGAACTCATAGAAACACAACCTGAGCTTTGGAATGAAACAGGGCTGATTTGTTTTCTTTCCTTCTTTCCATGTCCCTAGAAGGACAAGTTTCCTGGTATTTAGAGTTAGTATTTATTCTGCTCTTTCAAATATTTGCTATTTTTCTAATGTCCCAGAAGCTCAAGTCATCTGGCAATTTAAATAATTGTAAGTAGCTCCATGGTTTATTCATAATGTTTTATGTATTCATGTATTTACCTTTGTTATTATAGGGGATTTTAAAGATTACAGATATTACCTGGTAACAGCTGGCACATGGTAAATCCCAATAGAGGGATTATTTGGAGATGGCCTTGGAGTTCAGAAACCGACCCAACAAAACTTAGTTCCAGTATTTCTTTACTTAGTCATAGCATTTACAAATGAAATCAATACATTGTAATAAATTATAAAATATCTGTGGAATAGTAAGAATACAAAAGTTAACGCACCAAGCCACCCCTAGCGCTTATGAGAAAAAACATCCAATTCTATAATATAATCTGGCAGCTACTATAATCACATTAAACATTAAACAAATTTGCTAAAATACAATCCAGCATTTGCAGCGCTCAAAATCCATTTAACAAGAGTCCATGATAGAAGCCGTCCAAATATTCAAAGGACTTAATCATATATGAAAAATAAATAGATCAATACAAGTTCATCCATGTGCTTCCATGCGATCTGTATCTTATATTTCGACCGTCACCATACCTCGTGAATTAACACCCCCATGGTCATGAACTCACCAGATGAATGGTGATAGTGAGAGCCCGTATGATGATCCCTTCACGGAGCAGGGATAGGATGTCCACTTTTAACCACTTCAGCCCCGGACCAATTGGCAGCCAAAGGACCAGGCCCCTTTTTGCGATTCGGCACTGCGTCGCTTTAACTGCGACGTGGCTCCAAAACAAAATTAGCGTCCTTTTTTTCTCACAAATAGAGCTTTCTTTTGGTGGTATTTGATCGCCCCTGCGGTTTTTATTTTTTGCGCTATAAACAAAAATGGAGTGACAATTTTGAAAACAATGCAATATTTTTTGCTTTTTGCTATAATAAATATCCCCAAAAAATATATAAAAAAACTATTTTTTTCCTCAGTTTAGGTCGATACGTATTCTTCTACATATTTTTGGTAAATTAGCGATTAGCGATTATTGATTGGTTTGCGCAAAAGTTATAGTGTTTACAAAATAGGGGATAGTTTTATAGCATTTTTATTAATATTTTTTTTTTTACTAGTAATGGCGACGATCAGCGATTTTCATTGTGACTGCGACATTATAGCGGACACATCGGACATTTTTGACACATTTTTTGGGACCATTGTCATTTATACAGCAATCAATGCTATTTAAATGCATTGTTTCCTGTATAAATGACAGTTGTAGTGAAGGGGTTAACCACTAGGGGGAGGGGAGGGGTTATGGGCTGTGACGTGTGTGTTTTTTTTTTTTTACATTAGGGGGCGGGGCTGACGTCTGACGTCATTGATCGGCTTTCCCGATGACCGGGAACAGCCAATCAATGACAGGCAGAGTAGGAAGCGCGGGGAGAGGTTTGTTTACACAGACCTCTCCCCGTTCTTCAGCTCCGTGACCTGATCGCGGGACACCAGCGGCGATCGGGTCCGCTGGTCCCGCGGCCGGGGTCACGGAGCTCCCGACCGGGTCGCGAGCGCGCCGCTGGCGGCGCGCCCGCGACCCACAGGCAGGCAAATGCACGACCACGTACAGGTACGTGCTTTTGCCTGCCCGTGCCATTCTGCTGACGTATATATGCAGTGGGCGGTCGG
Source organism: Lithobates sylvaticus (assembly GCA_028564925.1). Lineage (NCBI taxonomy): Eukaryota > Metazoa > Chordata > Amphibia > Anura > Ranidae > Lithobates > Lithobates sylvaticus. Next base: position 58,491,470 of record CM053030.1, read on the forward strand.
GAAGCGTTTAAATGAAAGTTGCAATTTGCAAGAGCATTTTCCCTAAAGCTTAATGAATGTGGTAAAAATTCACTTTGCATAGAATACCCAATCATGTGCAAGGAAAGAAAATAGGCTTTTGCTTGGACGATGAACACTTACTGCCGCGTAAACACGATCAGATTTTTCCAACAACAAGTTTTGGATGTGAGCTTGTTGTTGTTGTGTATGCTCCAACGGACATTTGTTGTTGGACTTTCCGCCAACAAATGTTGGCTAGCAGGTTCTCAAATTATCCGTCAACAAATGTTTGTTGTCGGACTTTCCGATCGTGTGTACACAAGTTCGTTGCAGAAAAGTCCACGCATGCTTGTAAAACTAGCGCTCGTAATGGAGATATCACATGACTATTGAACTTCCTTTTTATTGGCTCGCCGTACGTCTTGAATGTCACTACGTTCGTAATTGTTGGCCAACATTTGTGTGACCGTGTGTATGCAAGACAAGTTGGAGCCAACAACCTTCAAACAAAATTCCACGGTTTTGTTGTCAGAAAGTCCGATCGTGTGTACGAGGGCATAACTCTGGGGAAAATTCTCTTGCAAAGTGAACAGTTTATTTGCCTTTAGTAAATCATCCCCAGGCCAGCTTTGGTGACAGCAGGGGATCAGCAGTAACAAAAGGAGTTAGTACTGATAAACTACGTACAGACACAACAAGCCTGGTGAATTTAGCAAAGTAGGACTTCTTATTAGGATATTAGTGTGTTTTCTATTATTAAGTGTTCTTGCATAGCAAGATCACTTATTGTTATCTCACATATATATATTATTATTATTATTATTCTTATTATAGCCAAATTTTGCACGCTAACTCCTCCCACAGTTTTTATGCTACATATACCGAATATATACCAAAACGTGCGGATTGTTCCCGAATGGTGTGCTATTACTTTGTGGAACGTTTTTCCGAATGGTTCACGAAATATCGTCATTTTTGCGGCGAAATTTGTCCCATAGGAATGAATGGAGAAATGTTCAAAACTAGAGTGGGAGGTGACAAAAGCTCTGAGGGGAATTATAGCTCCTCCCACACAGCTCTGAGGGGATTATAGGTAGTCCCACACAGCCCTGAGGGGATTATAGGTAGTCCCACACAGCTCTGAGGGGATTATAGGTAGTCCCACACAGCTCAGAGGGGATTATAGGTAGTCCCACACAGCTCTGAGGGAGATTATAGGTAGTCCCACACATCTCTGAGGGGAATTATAGGTAGTCCCACACAGCTCTGAGGGAGATTATAGGTAGTCCCACACATCTCTGAGGGGAATTATAGGTAGTCCCACACAGCTCTGAGGGAAATTATAGGTAGTCCCACACATCTCTGAGGGGAATTATAGGTAGTCCCACACAGCTGAGGGGGATTATAGGTAGTCCCACACAGCTCTGAGGGGGGTTATAGGTAGTCCTACACAACTCTGAGGGGAATTATAACTAGTCCCACACAGCTCTGAGGGGAATTATGAAATTTGAAAAGAAAAAATTAAAAAATAATAATAATAAAAAAAAAAAATTATTTTAGAAAAAAATATGAAAATTAGGAAATTTAAAAAAAATAATTCTTTTTTGAAAAAAAAATTATTTTAGAAAAAAAATATCATTTAAAAAAAAAATAATAATTAAAAAAAATCATTAAAAAAAAAAAAACATTTTTGAAAAAAAAAATAATTAAAAAAAAAATAATAATAAAAAATATAAAAATAAAATAATTTTAGAAAAAAAAATGAAAATTAGGAAATTTGAAAAAAAAAAAATCTTTTTTGAAAAAAAAATTATTTTTGGGAAAAAAAATATTTTTTGAAAAAAATATCATTTAAAAAAAAATAATAATAACTCAAAAAAAAATTTAAATTTTTTTTTTTTTTTTATAAAAAAAAAAAATCAATCATTTTAGAAAAAAATGAAAATGAGGAAATTTTAAAAAAATAATCTTTTTGGAAAAAAAATTTTTTTTGAAAAAAAAAAAAATTTTTGAAAATATTTTTTTTTAAAAATAATTAAATAAAAATCAAAAAAAATCATTTAAAAAAAATCATTAAAAAAATAATCATTTTTGAAAAAAATAAATACGTTTAGTTACTCAAGCCACTTCACCCAGTTACTCCGCCCACTCCAGTAGGTGGAGGCAAGAACACGTCACACAATTTCCCCAGAAATTGTATCTTTTCTAGTTTCTGATGTTCCACATGTTGGGAGGTGCAGCATGGTGCGGCAGCAGTAAACACTCAGAGTCCAGAAGCAGTAATAGAATTGTATTGTAGTTAAAGTTCAAACAGGCCCAACTGCCGTCAGGAAGTCAACCTGACCGGGAGCACTAACAGACTGCTGCAGCGAAGAGTATAACAGCAGCTCTCGGATGCACCGACATTTTCTGTCTCGAGGGATGGAATGTGGCCTGGCCAGTCTGTACCCAAATGGGAGGCTTCCAGGAAGGGTGATGCTAATACTGTCCCTAACAGATGGGTGACCTGTCCTTACACTACCCACTCGAAAAATGCGTGCCAAGCCTGGTAGCCAGGGTCTTAAAAAGATTCTGCCTGACCCAAGATGGACAGTAGAGTCACATGGGGTGGCAGCATTCAATCGGATGGCTTCCCCAGTGACTCAGGAAATTGTAGACTTGACTTTCTCTCCCTCTGCAATGCCGTTGCGGCAGAGCACCATCTGCAGAGGAGAAAGTAGACTGCACCTGCCTATACTAATTCTAAAAAAATCTCCTGCTTTTTAATTATTAGATTAGGTTCTTCATTCATTATTGCAGCAATATCGAGCACTGCTCTAATCAGAGGCATTAAAAGCTGAACAGCATGACAATCAACCAGGATGACATTTCATAGCATAACTTTGTACTGCAGAACAATGTTTTGTAAATTTCATGTTCAATCTGTTCCTTTACAAGGGCTGTTTGAGGGAAAAGGTTTATACTGTATAAAAGGTGACAAGCTGGCGTGTGGTAAATACAGGGAGGAACAGCTGCACGGAATTACCATCTTATAACAGCTAATACATGTTGTTACCCTAGGATTTTGAGAGAAATGGGTATTGTAACAATTTAAAGCGGCTGTCCTGTCTGGAAAAAAAGATTAAATAAAATAAAAGCGTAGCACCCTGGAGCTTAGGCAGGGTTGCTCCTAAATTTACCTGCCAGGCTACCTTGGCTAATTGTTAGGGATCATCTGATTCCTTCCTAAGTCTGGCACTGCTGCACTTTTCTCTTCTGCCACTAGGTGGCCGGGTACCTTGTGGCATTAGATAAGAGAAGGGCAATGCAAAGGTCAGATTATGAATACTGCAGGGGCAGGGCAGGTGTTTTATTGGATCCCTTGGCCTGCTGAGAGAGCCTATATATTTTCATGGTGTCAGGTGATCTGTGTTCTGTGCCACCTGGACTGCTGTCTGGGTGGGTCTATGTTGTATTGCCCGGGCTGCTACCAAAAGTGCCGGTTCTGCCAGCTGGAGAACCTGCCGTGGTCGGAGGTAGAGGGGAAGCTGTCGCCACTAAGGGACCAACTACCTTGTTACCAGGGACCACAGTGAGTAACAGTGAGTAACTGAAGCAAGTACCGGAGCAGTATTCTCACCAACCGGGGACGGTGGAGAATCGTGAAACTTCAGTGGGTATCAAGCCAGGGACCCAGCCAGCGGAGGTGGCGCTTGCAGAACAGCCTTGAGTACCAAGCTAGGAACTGAGCAGAGAAGCGGGGGTGACACTTGATGAAGATTCTATTAAGTGAAATAAAAATCTCTTTTGTATTCAAGAAGTGCAGGGCCGCTGCCCTGGGCCCTGTCATTGTTGTGGGGCCCAGAGCAGCTGCCTCATACTTGTCAACTATCCTGGTTTAAATTCTGTCGTCCCTTGAGGTTTTAGTCCCATTCTGTGTCCCAATATCTCAGTGTGAATTGCTGCTACTAATGCTGCCCAGCTCTGCCCTATTGTTGTGTACAGATGACTAACCTGCCGACCCTGTGTTTACATGTAAATAGCGGTGGCATTCATATGTAAATAGCGGCGGCCGGCGGCGTTCATATGTATATCATGCCCCCCTGAGGTCATATCCACAATAATCTCTAGCAACCAATCAACAAGCAGAAATCATGTGCTGTAACCTCTAGCAACTAATCAGTGAGCCGTAATGTGTGCCGTAACCTCTAGCAGCCAGTCAGTGAGCGGTAATGATACACTGTAACCTCTGGCAACCAATCGCAATAGCTACCTGATCTGATTCAGTAAACTGATTTTGAGTCTAGCTGCTATTTATTGTATGTCTCAGAGCAGATGGAGAGCAAAACTGCATGGGGGGGGGGGGGGGGGGGGGGGGGGGGCCAAGAAAAGTTTTGCCCAGGGTCCAATCAATATTAAAGACGGCCCTGAAGAAGTGTCTGGTGCCCAATGACTAACTACTTTGCACCCACTATGCCTCACAACCCACCATATACAGAAGGATGTCTGCTGTCTCTGGCCCTGGAGGTTCTCATTAGACCAAAGGAGTCTGGGGACCTTTCTACCAGTGTCAGCAGCTACAAATCCTGTAGCTTCTGACTTTTAATAAATGGACACTTGCCTGTCCAACGATCCAGTGCGGTCCTCACCTGGGCTAGTTCTTCACTAGCCTTCGATTTCCTGGCACCGTAAACCAGTCTAACACATGTGAGAGCAAAGTGGAAGAATGATATCAAAATCCTGGAGCCCAACCCCATCAGACAATTATGTTTACACAAGACTTTATAGTTTATGTGTGAGTGTGACCATCTATGATGCCAGACAAATTGTATCGCTAAGGAATGAAGGATTTGTAAGAAAGTGGTCAGAACCGAAATAGGAGTGGTCTGGAATATGTATAATAATTTAGGGAGGATATTTATTTTCAAGATGTTTAGTTTGCTGAATCAAGTCATTTTCATATTGTGCCAGGTTTCTAGTGATCTACGTATTTTGGTAAGCAGGGGGTTGTAGTTTAATGTGTAAAGGTCCGCCAGCCGGGAGGGCATAGCTTTCTTTAGGTGGGTGATACTGTAGATTAGGGATGAGCCGAACACCCCCGGGTTCGGTTCGAACCAGAACCTTCGAACGGACCGAAAGTTCGCGCGAATTTTCGAACCCTATACGTTATAATGGACGCGAACGTTCGAAATCAAAAGTGCTAATTACAACGGCCAATATGCATGTTAATGTCATAAAACAGGTTTGGGGACCCGGGTCCTGCCCCAGGGGACATATATCAATGCAAAAAGAACTTTTAAAAACTAACGTTTTTTCGGGAGCAGTCATTTTAATGATGCATAAAGTGAAAAAAAAAAAGTGACATTTTCCTTTAAATATGGTACCTGGGGGGTGTCCAAAGTATGCCTGTGAAGTGGCATGTGTTTCCCGTGTTTAGAACTGTCCTTGCACAAAATGACATTTGTAAAGGAAAAAAAGAAGCCATTTAAAACCACTTGCGGCTTTAGGTTTGATCTTAAGTAGAATCTGAACAGGTACATTATGAAGTGTAGCTCCATCCCAAAAAAATCTATTTTTAAGCTTTTTGGAGAACATAGGGAGGGGTTATCACCCCTGTAACATTTGCTGTCTTTGCACATCTGTTCAGAACATGTCACCTCACTTTCCGTCCCAATGACAAATGTTTTTGGAAAAAGTGGGGTTTTAATTGAAACAAGGATTGGTGATAAAGTATCAGTAGAGAGGAGATACCTTTTTCCCAAATTAAATCTAACAGGATAGAATTTCCCTTCCTAGGGGTAGATTTCCTCTCACTTCCTGTTTTCTCTTTCCATTTTCAAGTAGGAGTCGTTTGTAAGTTGGATGTTTGAAAGTAGGGGCCTGGCGTATATACTCTGCAGAAATTTGCCCTATTAGATGTTGGTGTAGCCACAAGACTGGTGGGCACAGGAATGGGCCCTGCTGTGAGTTAATAGATCAAGATTTGTAATTGCATGCACCTGTTGAACAGGGCAGAAAAATTGGGCCTTTGGCGGTGGTGGTGGACGGTGTTGCCACAAGACTGTAGGCCCTCATAGTTACTCTTGGTGGGCGCAGGAATGGGCCCTGCTGTGAGTTATTAGATCAAGATTTGTAATTGCAAGCACCTGATGAACAGGGCAGAAAAATTGGGCCTTTGGCGGTGGTGGTGGACGGTGTTGCCACAAGACTGCAGGCCCTCATAGTTACTCTTGGTGGGCGCAGGAATGGGCCCTGCTGTGAACTATTAGATCAAGATTTGTAATTACCCGCCCCTGTTAAACAGGGGCTGAAAAATTGTGCCTTAGGCACTGGTGCTGGTGCCACAACACTGCAACCCCTCACAGAGACTGTACTTGGAGCACAGCAGTCACACGTGTTGCGAAGCATTTTTTTAAAAAATTGTAAGTACACGCCCCTGTTAAACAGGGGCTGAAAAATTGTGCCTTAGGCACTGGTGCTGGTGCCACAACACTGCAACCCGGCCCTCACAGATACTGTACTTGGAGCACAGCAGTCACACGTGTTGCGAAGCATTTTTTTTTTAAAAAATTGTAAGTACACGCCCCTGTTAAACAGGGGCTGAAAAATTGTGCCTTAGGCACTGGTGCTGGTGCCACAACACTGCAACCCGGCCCTCACAGATACTGTACTTGGAGCACAGCAGTCACACGTGTTGCGAAGCATTTTTTTTAAAAAATTGTAGGTACACGCCCCTGTTAAACAGGGGCTGAAAAATTGTGCCTTAGGCACTGGTGCCACAACACTGCAACACGGCCCTCACAGAGACTGTACTTGGAGCACAGCAGTCACACGTGTTGCGAAGCATTTTTTTAAAAAATTGTAAGTACACGCCCCTGTTAAACAGGGGCTGAAAAATTGTGCCTTAGGCACTGGTGCCACAACACTGCAACACGGCCCTCACAGAGACTGTACTTGGAGCACAGCAGTCACACGTGTTGCGAAGCATTTTTTTAAAAATTGTAAGTACACGCCCCTGTTAAACAGGGGCTGAAAAATTGTGCCTTAGGCACTGGTGCTGGTGCCACAACACTGCAACACGGCCCTCACAGAGACTGTACTTGGAGCACAGCAGTCACACGTGTTGCGAAGCATTTTTTTTTAAAATTGTAAGTACACGCCCCTGTTAAACAGGGGCTGAAAAATTGTGCCTTAGGCACTGGTGCTGGTGCCACAACACTGCAACACGGCCCTCACAGAGACTGTACTTGGAGCACAGCAGTCACACGTGTTGCGAAGCATTTTTTTTTTAAAAATTGTAAGTACACGCCCCTGTTAAACAGGGGCTGAAAAATTGTGCCTTAGGCACTGGTGTGGTGGCATGGATCATTGAGGAGGAGGAAGAGGATAGTCAGTGAACATAAGAGGACAGTCACTCAGCATCAGCATAGGCAGTCTTGAAGGGATGTGACATTAAAAATTATTCGGTTATATCCGCCTCAGGTGCCTGGTAGCTGGTGGTGATCCAAGACTGATTCATTTTGATGAAGGTCAGTCGATCAACCGAGGCGGTGGACAGGCGCACCCTATGATCAGTCACAAATCCTCCAGCAGCACTGAATGTGCGTTCGGAAAGAACGCTGGAGGCAGGACAGGCCAGTAGCTCAATTGCATACTGTGCAAGCTCTGGCCAGTGATCCATCCTCAGGACCCAGTAAGCCAGAGGATTTTCGGTGGGAAAGGTGTCCAAGTCTGACCTTGCCCCAAGGTATTCCTGCACCATGTATATCAGACGCTGGCGATGGTTGCTGGAACCGATCATACCTTGGGGCTGCGGACTAAAAAATTGTCTGAACGCATCGGTCAGACGTCCACCTTCCCCACCGCTCCTTCTGCCACTGACCGAAGCCTCAGCAACTCGTCGCCCAGGACCAGGAGTTTGTAGCCTCCCAGTTTCTGGGAACGCGTTGCACAGACCTTTCTGCAAGGCCTCCCTGAGATGTCTCATCCTCTGCTCCCTCTGCGACGGCAAGATAAGGTCCGCAACCTTACCCTTGTACCGCGGATCAAGGAGAGTGGCCAGCCAGTAATGGTCCCTCTCCTTGATCCGAAGAACACGAGGATCCTTCCGCAGGCTTTGCAGGATCAGGGAGGCCATGCAGCGTAGGTTAGCTGAGGCATTCGGTCCGGAGTCTTCTGGGTCACTGAGGATGACATGATCGCCAGCCACCTCCTCCCAGCCACGTACAAGTCCACTGGCTTGTTGGGACTGTACATCATCCCTAAAAGACTGCTGCTGCTGATGCTGAGTGCCAGGCTCCACCTCCATGCTCACACAATCCTCCTCCTCCTCCTCCTCCTCCTCCTCCTCATCCTCTTCCTGTGTGATGGGTGGGACAGAAGGAACACTGTCCGGATAAAGGGGGCCTTGAGAGGCAAGGAAGTCCTCCTCTTCCTGCCTCTGTTCTGCCTCAAGTGCCCTGTCCATGATCCCACGCAGCGTATGCTCCAACAGGTGGACAAGAGGGACAGTGTCACTGATGCATGCACTGTCACTGCTCACCATCCTCGTGGCCTCCTCAAATGGTGAGAGGACAGTGCATGCATCCCTGATCATGCTCCACTGACGTGGGGAAAAAAAACCAAGCTCCCCTGACCCTGTCCTGGTGCCGTAGTCGCAAAGGTACTCATTGATGGCCCTCTGCTGCGTGTGCAGTCGCTGCAGCATGGCCAACGTTGAGTTCCACCTGGTGGGCATGTCAGATATTAGGCGGTTCTTGGGCAGGTTCAGCTCCTTTTGCAGCTCAGTCAGCCGAGCACTGGCATTATAAGATCGGCGGAAATGCACACAGACTTTCCTGGCCTGCCTCAGGACATCCTGTAAGCCTGGGAACCTGCCCAAGAACCGCTGCACCACCAGGTTGAGGACGTGAGCCATGCAGGGCACATGGGTGAGCTGCCCCTGTCGCAGGGCGGAGAGGAGGTTGGTGCCATTGTCAGAAACGACCATTCCTGGCTTAAGCTGACGTGGCGTCAACCACCTCTCGGCCTGCCCCTGCAGAGCTGCCAGAACCTCTGGCCCAGTGTGGCTCCTGTCCCCCAAACACACCAGCGCAAGCACGGCATGGCATCTTTTTGCCTGCGTACTTGCGTAGCCCCTTGTACGCCTACGGAGCACCGCTGGTTCCAAGGACAGAGCACTGGAGGAAGAAGAAGAGGAGGGGGTGGAGGAGAGAGGTGTGTCACAACCAGTAGCAGTAGTCGCGTTTTGGAGGCGTGGTGGCGGAACAACCTCCAACACTACTGCACCTTGTCCTGCATCCCTCCCAGCTGCCAATAGAGTGACCCAATGGGCCGTGAAAGAAAGGTACCGTCCCTGTCCATGCCTGCTGGACCATGAGTCAGCGGTAATATGCACCTTACCGCTGACCGCCCTGTCCAGCGAGGCATGGACATTGCCCTCCACATGCCGGTAGAGAGACGGAATCGCCTTCCGCGAGAAAAAGTGGCGTTTGGGAACCTGCCACTGAGGAACCGCACATTGAACAAACTCACGGAAGGGGGGCCGAGTCTACCAACTGAAAAGGCAGCAGTTGAAGTGCTAGCAATTTAGCAAGGCTAGCATTCAACCGCTGGGCATGTGGATGGCTGGGAGTGTACTTCTTTCTACGGTCCAGCAGCTGGGGCAGGGAAATTTGCCTGCTGCATTCGGACGTCGGTGTACTGCAAGTACTTGGTTGTGACACACCGAATTCTACACCTTCAGTCCTCTCAGAGCAGCTTTCAGAGAGGACTGAAGGTGTAGTGGGGATGGAGATCCCAGCTGAGGAGGAGCAAGGAGAGGTCCGCTTAGTTCTTTGGTGTGGGTCTTTTATGTGTGCCTGCCAACGAGCTGCATGGCAGGTCGCCATATGTCTGGTCATGCTTGTGGTGCCCAAGCGGCTGATGTTTTGGCCACGCGAGATACGCTTGAGACAAATATTGCAAATAGCAGTGGTGCGATCTGCTGCACTCGTCTCAAAAAAGGCCCACACCAAAGAACTTTTCTGATAACGTGCAGAGGCAGCGCCCTGCACAGGCGGAGCTCTGCGGTGTTGTACAGTTGCTGTGCTGGCCTCTACCTGGCCTCCAGGGGGCATCCTGCCTCGTTGGACATGTGACGCCGCATCCTCCTCCTCCTCGTCCTCCTCCTCATCCTCTCTCCCTTGAGGCACCCACGTGGAGTCAGTGACCTCATCATCCCCTCCCTCTTCACCACTAGAGCAAACCTGGCAGTAAGCTGCAGCTGGTGGAACTGTACTGCCAGATTCCTCAAGCTGGGTATCGTCATCCGAGCCTTCGAATCGTTGGGCATCCTCCTGGAGCATGTACCCAACACTGTGCTCAAAGAGTTCGGGGGACTCCTCAGGAGGACATGGTGGGTCTAGGGAAGGGGTGGCTGATGATGCTCTGTCAGTACCCTGAGCCTGGGTGAGAGAGGATGAGGAGGATGAGGAGGGCTTGGTCATCCATTCTACCAAGCCTTCAGCATGATGCGGCTCCACATGTCCAGCTGCCGAAAACAAAGACGCGCGTGTCCCATGGCCACGTGCTGATGACGATGCACGACCACGTCCACGTCCACGGCCACGTCCACTAGAAACAGAGCCTGCCTGCCCTGTGTTCTTGGCTCTGCACGCTCTGCCTCCCCTTGGCGGTCTTCCAGCCATTGTAGTCGGTAGTCCTGTGGGTGCTGCTGAGAAGAAAATATAGGAGCTCTGTGTGATGCCACTAACACACTAGAAGTCCTATGGGTGCTTCTGCAAAGAAAATAGAGGAGCTCTGTGTGATGCCACTAACACACTAGAAGTCCTGTGGGTGCTGCTGAGAAGAATATATAGGAGCTCTGTGTGATGCCACTAACACACTAGAATTCCTATGGGTGCCTCTGCAAAGAAAATAGAGGAGCTCTGTGTGATGCCACTAACACACTAGAAGTCCTGTGGGTGCTTATGCAAAGAAAATAGAGGAGCTCTGTGTGATGCCACTAACACACTAGAAGTCCTGTGGGTGCTTCTGCAAAGAAAATAGAGGAGCTCTGTGTGATGCCACTAACACACTAGAAGTCCTGTGGGTGCTTATGCAAAGAAAATAGAGGAGCTCTGTGTGATGCCACTAACACACTAGAAGTCCTGTGGGTGCTTATGCAAAGAAAATAGAGGAGCTCTGTGTGATGCCACTAACACACTAGAAGTCCTGTGGGTGCTTCTGCAAAGAAAATAGAGGAGCTCTGTGTGATGCCACTAACACACTAGAAGTCCTATGGGTGCTTCTGCAAAGAAAATAGAGGAGCTCTGTGTGATGCCACTAACACACTAGAAGTCCTGTGGGTGCTGCTGAGAAGAATATATAGGAGCTCTGTGTGATGCCACTAACACACTAGAATTCCTATGGGTGCCTCTGCAAAGAAAATAGAGGAGCTCTGTGTGATGCCACTAACACACTAGAAGTCCTGTGGGTGCTTCTGCAAAGAAAATAGAGGAGCTCTGTGTGGTGCCACTAACACACTAGAAGTCCTGTGGGTGCTTATGCAAAGAAAATAGAGGAGCTCTGTGTGATGGGACTAACACACTTCAAGTCCTATAGGTGCTTCTGGGAACAAAATATAGCTCTGTGTGTGTAATGGGACTAACACACTTCAAGTCCTATAGGTGCCTCTGGGAACAAAATATAGCTCTTTGTGTGTAATGGGACTAACACACTTCAAGTCCTATAGGTGCTTCTGGGAACAAAGTATAGCTCTTTGTGTGTAATGGGACTAACACACTTCAAGTCCTATAGGTGCTTCTGGGAACAAAATATAGCTCTGTGTGTGTAATGGGACTAACACACTTCAAGTCCTATAGGTGCTTCTGGGAACAAAATATAGCTCTGTGTGTGTAATGGGACTAACACACTTCAAGTCCTATAGGTGCTTCTGGGAACAAAGTATAGCTCTTTGTGTGTAATGGGACTAACACACTTCAAGTCCTATAGGTGCTTCTGGGAACAAAATATAGCTCTGTGTGTGTAATGGGACTAACACACTTCAAGTCCTATAGGTGCTTCTGGGAACAAAATATAGCTCTGTGTGTGTAATGGGACTAACACACTTCAAGTCCTATAGGTGCTTCTGGGAACAAAATATAGCTCTGTGTGTGTAATGGGACTAACACACTTCAAGTCCTATAGGTGCTTCTGGGAACAAAATATAGCTCTTTGTGTGTAATGGGACTAACACACTTCAAGTCCTATAGGTGCTTCTGGGAACAAAATATAGCTCTGTGTGTGTAATGGGACTAACACACTTCAAGTCCTATAGGTGCTTCTGGGAACAAAGTATAGCTCTTTGTGTGTAATGGGACTAACACACTTCAAGTCCTATAGGTGCTTCTGGGAACAAAATATAGCTCTGTGTGTGTAATGGGACTAACACACTTCAAGTCCTATAGGTGCTTCTGGGAACAAAGTATAGCTCTTTGTGTGTAATGGGACTAACACACTTCAAGTCCTATAGGTGCTTCTGGGAACAAAATATAGCTCTGTGTGTGTAATGGGACTAACACACTTCAAGTCCTATAGGTGCTTCTGGAACAAAATATAGCTCTTTGTGTGTAATGGGACTAACACACTTCAAGTCCTATAGGTGCTTCTGGGAACAAAATATAGCTCTGTGTGTGTAATGGGACTAACACACTTCAAGTCCTATAGGTGCTTCTGGGAACAAAGTATAGCTCTTTGTGTGTAATGGGACTAACACACTTCAAGTCCTATAGGTGCTTCTGGGAACAAAATATAGCTCTGTGTGTGTAATGGGACTAACACACTTCAAGTCCTATAGGTGCTTCTGGGAACAAAGTATAGCTCTTTGTGTGTAATGGGACTAACACACTTCAAGTCCTATAGGTGCTTCTGGGAACAAAATATAGCTCTGTGTGTGTAATGGGACTAACACACTTCAAGTCCTATAGGTGCTTCTGGGAACAAAGTATAGCTCTTTGTGTGTAATGGGACTAACACACTTCAAGTCCTATAGGTGCTTCTGGGAACAAAATATAGCTCTGTGTGTGTAATGGGACTAACACACTTCAAGTCCTATAGGTGCTTCTGGGAACAAAGTATAGCTCTTTGTGTGTAATGGGACTAACACACTTCAAGTCCTATAGGTGCTTCTGGGAACAAAATATAGCTCTGTGTGTGTAATGGGACTAACACACTTCAAGTCCTATAGGTGCTTCTGGGAACAAAATATAGCTCTGTGTGTGTAATGGGACTAACACACTTCAAGTCCTATAGGTGCTTCTGGGAACAAAATATAGCTCTGTGTGTGTAATGGGACTAACACACTTCAAGTCCTATAGGTGCTTCTGGGAACAAAATATAGCTCTTTGTGTGTAATGGGACTAACACACTTCAAGTCCTATAGGTGCTTCTGGGAACAAAATATAGCTCTGTGTGTGTAATGGGACTAACACACTTCAAGTCCTATAGGTGCTTCTGGGAACAAAGTATAGCTCTTTGTGTGTAATGGGACTAACACACTTCAAGTCCTATAGGTGCTTCTGGGAAGAAAATATAGCTCTGTGTGTGTAATGGGACTAACACACTTCAAGTCCTATAGGTGCTTCTGGGAACAAAATATAGGAGCTCTGCCTGCCTGCCACGAACACACTACAAGTCCTATAGGTGCTTCTGGTAACAAAATATAGGAGCTCTGCCTGCCTGCCACTAACACACTACAAGTCCTATAGGTGCTTCTGGTAACAAAATATAGGAGCTCTGCCTGCCTGCCACTAACACACTACAAGTCCTATAGGTGCTTCTGGTAACAAAATATAGGAGCTCTGCCTGCCTGCCACTAACACACTACAAGTCCTATAGGTGCTTCTGGTAACAAAATATAGGAGCTCTGCCTGCCTGCCACGAACACACTACAAGTCCTATAGGTGCTTCTGGTAACAAAATATAGGAGCTCTGCCTGCCTGCCACTAACACACTACAAGTCCTATAGGTGCTTCTGGTAACAAAATATAGGAGCTCTGCCTGCCTGCCACGAACACACTACAAGTCCTATAGGTGCTTCTGGTAACAAAATATAGGAGCTCTGCCTGCCTGCCACTAACACACTACAAGTCCTATAGGTGCTTCTGGTAACAAAATATAGGAGCTCTGCCTGCCTGCCACGAACACACTACAAGTCCTATAGGTGCTTCTGGTAACAAAATATAGGAGCTCTGCCTGCCTGCCACGAGCACACTACAAGCCCCTCTTTGTCAATCAATCTTTGTAACTGAATCTATCTAACTCAATCTCTGTAAGTGAATCTATCTAACTATCTCAATGCAGCAGAGTGTCACAGAATCTGCCTGCTCAATCTGCGCCGGAACAGCATGTGACCGGCGCAGACGGCGTGGCGGCGTTTTATAGGGGGGGGGCGTGTACTACAGCCCCTGAGCTGTAATTGGCTACAGGCGTCCTGCCTGTAGCCAATTATGGCTCTTCGATTTTCCGGGGCTGTGATTGGCCAAGCATGCGGGGTCACAGTGCATGCTTGGCCAATCATCAGCCAGCAATGCACTGCGTCGGCCGCGCCGGCCGCAATGCATTGCGGGGCCGCTCCCCTCACACGAACGTGATGCGAGCGGCCAAAATAGTTCTGGGCTCGCAGAGCGAGCGAACGCCCGGTGCTCGATGCGAACGTGGGTTCGCATCGAGCACCGGGCCCATCCTTACTGTAGATCTGTGTTGCCAGCAGAATGGGAAATTAGCATGTAAAGATGATAAGACATTACTGGAAAGAGTTACGTTTAATCCTTCAGTTTTGGCAAGATTTAGTTTGAAGTTGCTGAAGGAACTAAATCACTGTATTTTGGCCAAGATAGAGGGAATGCTAAGGTGAAGTTGAGTAACATAAAGGAGTAAAGCCCCATACACACGGTCGGAAAATCCAACCACAAAATCCATCAGATTTTTTCCGACGGATTTTGTCCGACACTGGTGTTGCATACACACGGTCGGACAAAGTTGTCGGAAAATCCGATCATTCTGAACGTGGTGACGTTTGTTGCCTACGACGGGACTACGTAGAGGCTAGTAGCCAATAGCTTTGGTCTTGTAATGTGATCTGAGCATGCGTAGCACTTTGTCCGTCGGACTAGGCTACACACGATCGGAATTGGTGTGATCGGACTTTGTTGTCGGAAAATTTGAGAGCAGGAGATAAAACTTTGTCCGTCGGACAATCCGATGGAAAATGTCCGATGGTGCCTACACACGGTCGGAATTTCCGACAACATTGTCCGATAGGACAGAATCCATCGGAAAATCCGACCGTGTGTATGGGGCTTAAGTCATCTGCGTAAAGGGAACATTTAGAGTTCATGGATGGGGTCTGAATTCAATTAATCAAAGTATTCTGATGAATTGCCGCACCAAATGTTCTATGACAATAACAAATAAGAGAGATAAAGGACACCCCTGGCGGATTCCATTAGCAATTGGGTAAGGGGACCGAGGTGAGTCAATTAACCAGGACAGTCACCAATGGAGAAGAGTACCACGACATGATACCGGAGAGAATCATGGGGCCCATTCCAACTTGCTTCAGGGATGGCGGAGAAAGGCCTGTTTTAGATGATCAAAACCCTTCTCCGCGCCAAACGAGAGAAGGCAGGCTAGAGTCTTGTGTTGTGCGAAAAATATCAGGTGTATGGTCTTAGAAGTGTTATACCTAGCTTTGCGCCCAGGGATAAAACCCACCTAATCTTTATGTATAAGGTCTGGGAGCGGAGACAAAAGACAGTTGGCTAGTGTTGGGTGAGCAGTTTGGGCTGAGCATTACTTTGGCCCAAACATCGCCTGTTCGAGTGTCATTGGCAGGATGACGCCAAGCACACAGTGAATAGCTTCCGGCCATGAAGGATTGGCCCGGGAAGCCGGCTGCCGTGTCCTTAACAACGAATGATTTTTTTAAGGACACAATCATCAGCTGTCAGCGGGCTTCCCTGCTGACAGCTGAATGAAAAAAAAAAAAACATGGCGTGCCCCCCCCCCCCCAATCCATACCAGGCCCTTTGGGTCTGGTATAGATTTTAAGGGGAACCCAACGCCAAGATCCAAACCAGACCATTATCTGAGCATGCAGCCTGGCAGGCCAGGAAAGGGGGGGCACGAGCTTTAGGGCAGACGCCGTTTCTGGTGACTGACTGAAAACCTTTTGTTAGACACGTTATGCATTCAGGCCATTGCTCAGGCGGTTCAGGATGTCTCGCATACTCACCGCTCTGACTCAACGTCCTTGTTAACTCAGTGGGAGGCGTACTCAGGGGTACTAACCACTGACTGCCTGCTCCGCCATCTGACAGTCCTTAAATAGGTAAGGGGGGCCCACCTGGAGATGTAACCTGGTGGCACCGACCCCATGTGACGTCACCGACCCAACATGCAGCGGTCACAAGAAGGCCGTGCCACCAGGGGACATCGCCAGGTGGCCCCCGTTCCTTCTCTATTTCCACCCACATCTCCAAGGTTTGTTTAGACAGGTCAGACATTAGCATGGCAAGTGTCTCATTTAAGAGGATGGTGTCCTGTGTGTGAGCTCACATGATCTCAGCTTTTATCTTGTAAAAGTGCACCCGATAGATGGCATCGCGGGGAAATCAAGCTCCAGGAGTGCATCCTTAAGCTTCTTGCAAGAGTTGATTGAAGATCACAATGGCCACAGGGGCCAGGTATAGTGGCACAATCCAGTATAAAAGTTTGTCGCACTCAAGGGTATATTTAAGAATTTTTTTGAAGATAACAGTTCACAGCTAAGAAGTGTAGCCACCCTGCCATAAGCAGGAGTGTCTATTTAAATGTAGTGGTACCAAGCTGCAGTCATCTTAGTTGAATTGATAGTTCAGCTTTCCTGGGTTACTTCTAGTCTCTGGTTACTGTGGGTGTCTTTCTGTGGCTAGTAGGTGGCACTGCTATCTCTTCTGGGCCAACCTGTAGGAGCTTCCCTACCACTTGTGCATGCTGGGAGAGAGTATAAATATTCAGTGTATGACCTTGGGAAGTCTGTTTGTTCTCCCCTGGGCCTCCTGCCTGGGGAAGGGGTGTGTTGTGTTGCCGAAACTGCTTAGGCCTGCTGCCTGGGAGGGTGACCATGTGGTTGGACAGAGGCCTGGAATTGGGGCCTTGTCTGTGGAACCTGGGAATTGAGAACCTATGGAGGACCTCCAAATGCCTTGAGGGGCCGGAAAAAACTTGGATATGGAGCTTGGACCTCACTGGAGTATGGTGTCTTTTACCCAAGGTGCTGGCAGCTGATCTTTAAGTGCTTTACAGTCTGGAGCTACAGTCACAGAATGCCTGGTCGGCTTCAAGGTTCTCTATCTCTGAAGACTATGGGTAATTTTGTTCCCTTTATGGTGGAGTCTGCTAGTCTGCTAGTTCATGGGTGTCCTGCACCCTATTCCTCTCTCCCTGGAGTTTTGAGTGTGAGCAATAAACCTCCTTTTTTGTTTTTCACCTTAAAGTGACTGGCGCCCATTTGATCATATCCCACTATTGCCTATGTATTCTACACCCTGAGGTGAAATGTCAGCCCACCCTGTCTCTGGGGGTTCCACTATGGGGTCGGGGGGTTCTTCACAGGTGGTAAATCCGATGGGTTTCGGGGGGGGGGAATGCTTCCCCCTTCTTCAGGGCTGTATGGGTGGATTTGATTGGAACAGACCTGGAGCAATAGATAGTATAATAGACAGTTGGAACAGCAATGCAGTTAAGAATGAGGCTTGATGAAAGCTGTCCGATTGCAGAGTGGCTGAAATCCATGCCCTTCAGTGTGACATACTTTTATACCCATCCAATAGTTTTATACCCACCCAAAAGTTGTTCTTCCATTGCGTTCAGAGAGACCACAACAGGGTCCACCTACATCACATCCTAATTGGGTAACCCCCCTCCCAGTGTCTGCACCAATATCAAACCACTCAGGTCGCACTCAAAAAAAAATCTGATTACTTTGTAATTATATCAGATAAGCCAGACGGACAGTAATCACTTTTTTGTGACTTTCCCCTCAGAGAATGGTTAGCCTTTACCGCTACAGAAGAAAACTATTTATAGAGACATCTTCATAAATGGCCAACAAAAACCAACACTGGAGATTCTGGTGCAGGTTGCAATGGAGAAAGGAGACACTTACCGTCTAATGCGACCAATTGGATGATGTTATTAGAGTGTGGAGATTCAATGGCCATGTAGAAACAATGCTATGTTCTTTTATTGGATTATTTGCAGAGATAGTTTTTTTTTAAAACATTACTACACATTATTTACAGTCCTAAATGATAAGTGATATTTTCTCTCATTTGCTGTTGGGTCTACAGAACAGGAAGCAGACTAAAACCTTCTGGGCCCCGGTTTAAAGAAAAATGAAGGGCCCCCCTGACCCATGTATGGGGCCCTTCCCTCTGAGCCTAGGGACCTTCCCACTAATCTCAGGGCCCTTTACTCCCATTGTGCGGCCCTTTATTACAGTCCCGCAGTGGGACCCTTTCACATGTTCTGCAGTGGGCCCCCTTCCTGCCATCTTGGGACTCCCCCACAGTGACAGAACGCCAAGATCCACTTGCAAGTGCAACCCTTGCAACCCTAGTAGTTCTGCCACTGGTGTCAGTAGTCTTTATGTTTACCATTTTTTTTTTTACACTTGTATTTTTTATTTTATTTTTGAATTTTGGTGAGACATGAGGGGTCTAAACAGGCCTCTGATGTTTCACACAGTTTACTATGCTTCAATTATGAATGAACACAATGAGTGACTGGTACCAATTACTGACTCTGTTTATTCAAAAAAGGAAGGGGCTGGTAAATGGTATATTTTCCAGCCTCTTCCCCACTCTCCATCCTGATACATCCTCTGCAGCGGCCATTGGGAGAGGGGAGAAGGGAAGCCGACAGAGCTGCAGGGGGGACAGGGGAGCACAAAGGAGGCCCAGGAGAAGATGTAAACAAGTGAAATTGATAGGAGGGTCAGCGGGGCAACATACGGAGAAACCAATCCCCATTTAATTTTCTCCTGAAGCCGCTGAATGCCTGCGGGAAGGAGAGGAGGAGATGCAGTTTTTTAACGAAAATGGAGGGGATCGGTTACTCCATATGCCATCCCTGCTGCCCCTCCTATCCAGCTGTAGAAAAGAGGAGCCGCACGGGTCCCCAGACCATAGGGCCGTGGCACAATTGGGACCACTGTGACCCCTGTAGCTACGCCCCTGACAGGAAGTAAAGGAATATCTACCCAATGGGAAGCAGATGGCAAAAAAATCTGGTTTACTCAATCCCAATTCTATCTAAAACTAAAGAAAAGGTTTTTGTTTTTTTCTATATACATTTACTGTACAAATATAAAACAAATAAACAAGATTGTAGAATTCCTTAAAGTTTTTTAAGCTTTGATGCCTTATACTGCAGAAAACTGTGTGAAAAAGGATGATCAGAAAATAAAAAAAAACAGAAAGAAAATGATTTATTCACTGCATTCGATATAAGTCAGAGCTATACATTTATCACACTTTGTCTGCAGGTTAGTGAGCATTGTATCAGTGGTCAGTGGTGCTGGCTCTCATACAACCTATTTACAAGGGCTTATGGGGTTGCTCATAAAAAAGAGCTGAAAAGCCCCATTAATCATGCAAACCTACTGGCAGAGTTCAGTTTAAAGAGAAAATGCAACAATGTACCCAGAATCAAATGTAAAAAGTTCTTGTAAAATGTAAATTTATAATATAGCACTGTAGGAATTTAAAAAAAGAGTCAGTCAGCAGAAATTTGCTATTTAACCAGTTCAGCCCCGGAAGGATTTGCCCCCTTCCTGACCAGGCCATTTTTTGCAATACTGCACTGCGTCACTTTAACTGACAATTGTGAGTTCGTGCAACGGTGTACCGAAACAAAATGTATGTCCTTTTTTTCCCCACGAATAGAGCCTTCTTTTGGTGGTATTTGATCACCTCAACCTTATTTTTGCGCTATAAACAAAAAAAGTGCGTCAATTTAGCAAAAAACACAATATTTTGTAGTTTTTGCTATAATAAATATCCCAAATAAAAAAAAAAAAATGTTTTCCTCAGTTTAGGCCGATATGTAAACGAAAAAACGCAATAAGCGTATATTGATTCGTTTGCGCAAAAGTTATAGCGTCTACAAAATAGGGGATAGATTTATGTCATTTTTATTATTATTTTTTTTTTTACTAGTAATGGCGGCGATCTGCGATTTTTATCAGGACTGCGACATTGCGGCGGACAGATCAGACACTTTTGACACTATTATGGGACCATTGACATTTATACAGTGATCAGAGCTAAAAATAGTAATTGATTACTGTATAAATGTCACTGGCAGGGAAGGTGTTAACACTAGGGGGCGATCAAGGGGTTAAGTGTGTTCCTTAGGTGTGTTCTAACTGTAGGGGGAAAGGGACTGACTAGGGAAAGCGAGAGATCGGTGTTCATACTTAGTATGAACATACGATCTGTCTCCTCTCCCCTGAGAAAATCTGGATTTGTGTGTTTACACACACAGGTCCCGGTTCTCGCTCTGTCACGGTGCGATCACGGGTGCCCCACAGTTATCGCACCCGCCGGGCATGCGCATCGGCTCCGGGGACACGTGGCAGGCACTGCTGTGACGTCATAAAAAAACGGCGTACAGCTATGCCGATTTGCGCAGCCGTGCAACCTGCCGCAGTTTAACTGTGGCGGCTGGTCGGCTAGCGGTTAATTATAGGTAGAAACTGCCTCTGACTTTTTATAGGTCTTGGATACCCCAACAGTGATATCCCTCTGCCATAATTCCCAAAGTTGCTCCTGTCCACCATCTATATATGTAGCACCCGCCTAGATAGGCGCTAGGAATTCGATCATTCACATTAATGTGTGTTTTTGAGAGGCATAGTTTGCTCACTGTACTTAGTGAAGCTGCAATCTGCTAATCAGGTCTGCTCAGTGTGCTCAGCTGCTTCCAGACTGTCTCAAAGCTTCCTCTGTATCTAGGAAACTTGAGAAGTTTCTGGATGATAGGTGTGGAGCTATGTAAATGGCAGCATTAATATTGATTCAGGCCTATCCCAGAGAGGCAGGCTCTGATGGCATGCTGGGAGACTGTATATGTTCTGTGAGCACACTGAACTCAGGGTTTTTTCCAGGAGTGGATTGGTCTAGTCTGGGGGGCATGCTGCAATCCAAAACAATGCTGTTATGTCTGCTGTCGTGGGTGACCTGGGGGCCTGGATGCTGAGAACCTGGAGCTAAAGAAAGCTGCCTGAGGGGAAGCTGTCCGCAGAAGATCTAGTCTGGTATTACCGGAGTAAGGTGTCACTTGGAAATTGGAAGGAGGCAACCAGCTGTTTCTTGGGCCTTGTGTGAGTACAGACATTATGAAAGATCTTGGGGACCTTTGTGCTTTTGCCATCCCTCTGGTGCTAGAGAAAGTCAGCTGTGGGTCTATTTAAATGAGGGAACCAGCAGGTGTCCTAAGTAGCTTTTTCCACTTATGCCCCTTTCACACTTGTGCGACTTCAAAGTTGCCGATTTTGCCGCGATTTTTGCTACGATTTTGCCACGATTTCAAGGAATGCCTGTGTAAGTGGCATCAAAATCGGTCCAAAGTAGTGCAGGGACTACTTTGAAGTCGGAACGACTTAAAGTCGTACTAATATGAATGGCTGTCATTTGAAATCATGGGGAACGACTTGTCATGCTACTTGTCCTAAATCGTGGGATAAGTCGTATAAGTGTGAAAGGGGCCTTAATCTACTATTTAAGTACTGCTACCTTAAAGCTGAAGTCTATTGTTTGTTACAAGCACAGATTTTAATATAGCTTGTCCTGAAGAATACCTCAGTACTCATTGTGCATAGTTCTTTAGTTCATCGTTTTTGGAGTATTCTACCTACTTACCTTAACTCTATCCAATCTCTCAAAAAATAAAAACCTCAAAAACAAAACCCCCTTGACTGGTCATTGAATACATGTGTGAATGAGCCTGTGTGCCTGTCTGCAGGGCAAAGCCTGTACAGTAATCCTGTGGCTTCTACAAGAGTATCACTATATAAATATATATATATATATGTGACAACACTGAAGAAATTACACTTTTCTACAATGTAAAGTAGTGAGTGTACAGCTTGTATAACAGTGTAAATTTGCTGTGCCCTCAAAATAACTCAACACACAGCCATTAATGTCTAAACCGCTGGTAACAAAAGTGAGTACCCCCCCTAAGTGAAAATGTCCAAATTGGGCCCAATTAGCCATTTTCCCTTCCCGGTGTCATGTGACTCGTTAGTGTTACAAGGTTTTAAGTGTGAATGGGGAGCAGGTGTGTTAAATCTGGTGTTATTGCTCTCACTCTCTCATACTGGTCACTGGAAGTTCAACATGGCACCTCATGGCAAAGAACTCTCTGAGGATTTGAAAAAAATAATTATTGCTCTAGGAGGGCATAGGGCTATAAGAAGATTGCCAAGACCCTGAAACTGAGCTGCAGCACGGTGGCCAAGGCCATACAGCTGTTTAACAGGACAGGTTCCACTCAGAACAGGCCTCACCATGGTTGACCAAAGAAGTTGAGTGCACGTGCTCAGCGTCATATCCAGAGGTTGTCCTTGGAAAATAGACGTATGAGTGCTACCAGTATTGCTGCAGAGGTTGAAGGGGTGGGGGGTCAGCCTATCAGTGCTCAGATCATTTGCCGCACACTGCATCAATTTTGTCTCATGGCTGTCATCTCAGAAGGAAGCCTCTTCTAAAAATGATGCACAAGTAAGCCCGCAAACAGTTTGCTGAAGACAAGCAGACTAATGCCGTGTACACACAAAGGGACTTTGTCCGCAGGACCTAGTCCAGCGGACAATCCGCCGGACTTTCCAGCTGGGCTTCGGCGGACTTGAAAGTGAACGGACTTGACCACACACGATCACGCTAAAAGTCCGGCGGTTCACTACGATGATGTACAGCACGTACGACGGGACTAGAAAAATAAAAATACTAGAAAAATACTTGCTACTGAGCATGCGTCCTTTTTGGTCCGCCGGACCATACTACAGACGACCGTATTGTCCGCCGGACTGCCAAGTCCAGCGGATAATTTTAAAACAAAACTTAAAACCTAGTGCGCCGGACTTTTGGGAAAAAAAGTCAGTCGAAGGCCCACACACGAGGGGATTGTCCGGCGGACTCAAGTCCAGCGGACAATCCCGCGGGATAGTCCCTTCGTGTGTACGCGGCATAAGGATTACTGGAACCATGTCCTGTAGTCTGATGAGACCAAGATAAACTTATTTGGTTCAGATTGTGTCAAGCGTGTGTGGCGGCAACCAGGTTAGCATACAAAGACTACAGTAAAGCATGTTGGTGGAAGTGTCATGGTCTGGGGCTGCATGAGTGCTGTCGACACTGGTGAGCTACAGTTCATTGAGGGAACCATGAATGTCAACATTTACTGTGACATACTGAAGCAGAGCATGATTCCCTCCCTTCGGAGACTGGGCCACAGGGCAGAATTCCAACATGATAATTCCAAACACACCTCCATGATGACCATTGCATTGCTAAAGATGCTGAGGGTAAAGGTGATGGACTGGCTAAGCATGTCTTCAGACCTAAACCCTATTGAGCATCTGTGGGGCATCCTCAAACGGAAGGTGAAGGAGCGCAAGGTCTCTAACATCCACCAGCTCTGTGATGTCATCATGGAGGAGTGCAAGAGGACTCCAGTGGCAACCTGTGAAGCTCTGGTGAACTTCATGCCCAAAAGGGTTAAGGCAGTACTGGAAAATAATGGTGGCCACACAAAATATTGACACTTTGGGCCCAATGTGGACATTTTCACTTAGGGGTGTACTCAATTTTGTTGCCAGCGGTTTAGACATTAATGGCTGTGTTGAGTTATTTTGAGAGGACAGCAAATTTACACTGTTATACAAGCTGTACACTCACTACTTTATATTGTAGCAAAGTGTAATTTCTTCAGTGTTGTCACATGAAAAGATAGGATAACATATTTACAAAAATGTGAGGGGTGTACTCACTTTTGTGAGATACTGTATACACATATACATATATATATGAATGAATGAATGAATGAATAATTTATATAGCGCTACAATGCAAACTGAATCACCTCAAGGCGCTGTATTCATGCTTTGTTGTCAAGCTTCTTAGAAGAGGTGGGTCTTGAGGTTTTTTCCTGAAGGCCTGATTGTTTTCTTCCATGCGGATGTAGGTTGGTAGAGCGTTCCATAGCCGTGGTCCTTGGACAGCGAATCCCCGTTCCCCCTTTGATAGCGGGATTTGGGAATGAGGAGGAGGTTTTGATTAGCCGATATCTGTCTATAGATATATATATATATATATATATATATATATCCCAATATCCCAATCCCTGTCTATTGACACACACAGTACGGCTTGGGCCCACCCCCCACTCCTTCATCACTGGATTTGATTGACAGCAGCAATAGCCAATGGCGCCCGCTGCTCTCATTGAGTCCAGTGAAAGGGGAGAAAGAGAAAGAGCAGTGCCGTAGCTCTTGGGCACAGCACTAAATTGAGATGGGGCTCAGGGGGCTAAGGAGCCTGGGGGGGGGGGGGGGTATGCAGTCGCACCTAAAAGGACTGTTACCTTAATGCAGAGAATGCATTAAGGGAGAAAAACCTTTATCCTTTATAACCACTTTCAGCTTTAATATAAAACTGAATTTTGCTGTGTTTTCTTAGCATGAGTAATTCACTGATTGATTTCACTCGATTCTTTAAAGCATTGTGCTAATCCCTGCATAGTTAATAAAATATACAAAGCCATAAAAACAGGTTAAGTGCAATTAAGCCTATCTTGCTGAATGAGTGAACTTTCTTTGTGTAAAAGTTTTGGATGCATGGCCGTGTCTATCACAAGTGGCTGAATGATAACGGCTGACATTATTAGTCTATTCATTGCATCCATTGAGAGCGTGTTTTGTGAACACACTCCTGGAAACAACTCATCCAACATAACACGAAACTTGGGAAGTCATAAAAGACTAATTAGACGTTCATAATGCGACCGCAAAATATGCCGTCTTTCTGTAACTCTTCTCCTCGAGGTCGGCGTACATACCATTTCCTCCTATAATTATATCTAGTTAATTGGTGTATTCAAGCAAAAAATTCCCTATTTCATTTCATGCAAATAATAAATGACCAGAGCAACAGAGGATAAAATTAAATTCCGATCTTTAGCTGTGTCTATTAAGAGACAATTCAGAAGCAGCTACATATGTTTTATAGGCAGCTAATAATTAGACGTCTTGTTGTGTACTTTTTTATTTGTACAATTAAAGACCAGTTCCACCCTGACAGTTAAAGTAGATGCAATTCCTAACTGATTTGGTTTGCTAAAGTTCAGTGGATCAGAAATTATTGCCATGTTTTTTTTTTTTTTGCATTAAAATATTTGTTTTTATCTTTTTTGTAACTTAGTGCTGCTGATATCCTGCAGCCTCTTTGCAGCCATTTCATCTTTACTTGGATAAACTCCAGTAATGGCTGTATAGCAAATCTCATGGCAGGCTTTCTGATGTGACAACAGTGGACCATGATTTTGTGATGTGTTTTGAAGTGCCCACCTATAGTCTCCATTGGAAGCCCATGTAACTAAGTGCAGATGTAGGGGCACAATAAGAGGGACAAGGACAGAGTGTGACACAACTGTTAATCTCTGCTTGGTCTACCTTTTTACATTGACATTTATTTCACATGGCATTGACCTCTGATATTACCCGACTACCTCCTCTGTAGGAAATGCTTTTGACTTTGGTATTTCCTAGACATGTGCAATTCGTTTCGTTTTTAGTTTTTTTTTCGTTATTTTCTTTCATTCGTTATCGTACGAATGAACGAACGATTCGCTAAAAATTTTAACGAATCGTTCGAATCGAACGAATCCGAAAACAACGAAAATCCGAAAAAAACTAATTAGAAACAACGAATGTACGAAAGAAGAAAATCCGAAAAACTAAAACAGGAACAACGAAAATCAAAATGAACGAAAAAATTCGTACATTCGTAACTTTTATTTTTTTGTTGAATTGGTAATTTTTTTCTGTGTCCCTTACAATGGCGCTGCTTAACGTGCTTCAAAAGATTGAACAAAAAAATTCGTACATTCGTAACTTTTTTTTTTTTCGATTCGTAATTTTCCGTGTCTCTTAAAATGTAATAATAGCATACACATTACATACAATTATGAATTATGCTCCGATTACGAATCTACGAATGTTACGAAAGTACGAATAAATACGAATGCGTCCGAATTTCTAATAAACGAAAATTAAACTAACGGAAAAACGAATCAACGAAAAAATAACTCTTACGAAAATACGAATCGTTACGAATACGAAAACACGGACGACTTACGAATTTACGAATCGTTACGAATCAACGGAAACGAAAAAAACGAAACGAAAATAAACACATTTTTTTGTTGTGCACATGATCCAAAACTAGGGAGTCTATGTATAAAAACATTGCTGTGCAAATGTCTCAAGCATTCGCACAGCTGTCAGGAATATTTACCGTAATTCGTGTAATATGTTTATTTCCTATGATCGTCAGCTCCATTTAGTGGCCATAATGCTGTATTTTCCCAACTAAGGTATTTAAGTAAAATACTGCATTATGACCACTAGATGGAGCTGACGATCATGAGAAGTAAACATATTACACAAATGATGGCGATTGGCGAATATAGCTGACAGTTGTGTGAATGCTTGAGACATTCACACAGAGATTTCTTCTATAAATAGACCTCTAATGCCGCGTACACACGACCGGACTTTTCAAGAGCAAAGGTCCGACGGAATGAATCCATCGGACAATTTGATCGTGCGTGGGCTCCATCAGACTTTTGCTGTCGAAAAATCAGACAGACTTTAGAAATAGAACATGCTCTAAATTCAACTCCGCCGGACCCAGTTCCCATCGAAAAATCCGCTCGTCTGTGTGTGCTAGTCCGACAGACAAACAACGACGCTAGGGCAGCTATTGGCTACTGGCTACGAACTTCCTTATTCTAGTCCAGTCGTACGTCATCACGTTCGAATCCGTCGGACTTTAGTGTGATTGTGTGTGGCCAAGTCCGTTCATTCGGAAAGTTCGTCTGAACTCCGTTGAAAGTCCGTCAAAAAGTACTCTTGTGTGTACGTGGCATAAGGGTATATACGCCCCTAATTCTGAACAGCAGTGTTCTGCTGGTCCTGTGGGCTCATCGGCAAACCATTGAATGATGACCCTAATGACATGCCTACTCTCTCCTTTGTCACCACACCGATCATAACATCAAGAAGAGTTCCAACTTAACATAGAGATTAAAACATCAAGTCCTATTAGCTCTGCTGTAAAAACCTGCTGCTGGGTGCTGCCATCTTGAATATAATGTTAGCAGCCCCAGTAGACTCTTGAGCTGTCACTCAAATGACACTCTATAGCAGATTTTCTCAATGTTTTTATTATTGAGGAACCCTTAAACATTTTTAAGGTCTATGGGAACCTCTGCTAAAATTAATACATTGGGGTCAATGGGAAAACTGTCCCTTATATTGGGGGTCAGTGGGAAGAATGCCCCTTATATTGGGATCAGTGAAAAGAATGCCCCTTGCATTGGTGGTCAGTGGGAAGAATGCCCCTTACATTGGTATTCAGTGGAAAGGATGCTGCTTACATCGGTGGTCATTGGGAAGAATGCCCCTTACATTGGTGGTCAGTGGGAAGAATGCTCCTTACATTGATGGTGAGTAGGAGGAATGCTCCATACATTATTGGTCATTGAGTAGAATTTCCCCTTAATTTGTGGTCAGTAGGAAGAATGTCCCTTACATTGGTGATGAGTGGGGTAGCACCATCCTAGCATACGATGCTAGAAAATTGTCAGTAGCTGATTACAGAACCTCACCACAAGGTATCTGGCCTGGAGAGGGACCACCTCACTCACTGGACCATGTCTGGAGGAAGCTGGAAGGTGGCAGCTGGTCTGGGGACTTGTGAGTAAAGACCCTAAACTGATCTTTGTGACTGTGTAGTGTTCTGGAGATTGCACTGAGCATCCGTAGTTGTAGATCAGCGCAAGATAGCCAGATGCCATAGAAACCTCTCAATGAAATCTCATGGTCCCCAGCTGTGAGGCATTAGACTGTCCAGCACCCACAATTACTTAAGGAGAAGATTGTCTTCTAATCACTAAGCGTTTTGCCTTACTCCCCTCTTCTGTTAAAGTTCTTCAAGCAATAAATTACAAAAACACATCCCTTAGACTGATTCATTGGATTTACTCTGCTATGTGGTGTTGCGCCTGAAACCATTCAGGCACCAATCAGATGGGAGGTCAACCAGCCACAGTTCAAGTTGCCTACCTCTGAAGGAACACCAGAGTTCCACAAAACCCTTGTTGAGAATGGATGATCTATAGCAGGGCTCAAAATTACAAGTCCTGAGCTACTAGCCAGGCCTTAAGAGTTATGCCGCGTACACACGAGCGGACTTTTCGACGGACTAGGTCTGACGGAACGAATCCGCCGGACAATTCGATCATGTGTGGGCTTTGCTGTCGAAAAATCAGACAGTTTTTAGATTTAAAACATGTTTCGAATTTTTCCGACGGATTTGAGTCCGGTCGAATAATCAGTTCGTCTGTATGCTAGTCCGATGGACGAAAACTGACGCTAGGGCAGCTATTGGTTACTGGCTATGAACTTCCTCATTCCAGTCGTACGTCATCACGTTCGAATCCATCAGACTTTGGTGTGCTTGTGTGTGGCCAAGTCCGTTCGTTCGCAAAGTTCATTGGAACTTCGCCGAAAGTCCGTCGGGAAGATCATCGGACCTAGTCCGTCGAAAAGTCTGCTTGTGTGTACGCGGCATTACTCACCACAAGTTGCCCTACCCAACCCCTACCCTGCCCTGTCCCTAATTCTGCCCCTAAACACACCCTCATAAACTATCTCATGAAATTACACTGTTAAATGTCTTATGCAGAATTAAGTTACAAAAATAAATATTCATAACAATTTTAACAATATTAACATAAAGCATATTTCATTGATCTGACTGTGATAAATAAAATAAGGATAAAATATGTTTGGCTACTATAGGCACTGTACACATTACTACTGCCTTGTTAAATAAATATGTGCTATGTACAGACTGCATGGTTGAGAGGTGCGCTACGTACAGACTGCAGAGTTGAGAGGTGCACTACGTACCGAGTGCAGGGTTGAGAGGTCCGCTACATTCTGAGTGCAGGGTTGAGGGGTGCGCTACATTCTGAGTGCAGGTTTGAGAGGTCTGCTATGTACTGAGTGCAGGATTGAGGGGTCCACTACATACTGAGTGCAGGGTTGAGAGGTGCGCTATGTACCGAGTGCAGGGTTGCAGCAGAAGGGACGGCCCAGGATCCCGGTGCAGGTGGCTTGGAGATCACTAGACAGCTGGCCAGCTGGCTGATACTCAGGCAGCAGATGCAGACCAGGAGCAGAGCAGGCAGGCAGGTCGGGTCACAGGCAGGGTTGGCAACAGACTGGCAGCGCAGTAAAGGGGAGCAGGCAGGTTCAGAGTCACGGTCACAGGCAGGGTTGGCAGCAGGCTGGCAGCACAGTACAAAGGAGCAGGCAGGTTCAAGGTCAAGACAGGCCGTGGTCAGGTGCAGGCAGAAGACAGAGGATAATCCAAGGAGCAAGCCGGGTAGTCAGGAGATCAGACGTTCAGACAGGGTAACAGGAGCAAGGACACAGGGAGCTGCAGATTGGACAGCACCGAGCAAAGTGCACTGACAGTTCAAATAGGCCGATTGGCGCCAATCGGCGTGTGTGCCGATGCGCACAGGCGCGCGCACATGCACACACCCGCACGCCGGCGCCCACAACAACGCGCACAGGCGCACTGGCACACACCGGCGCACACCAGGGCGCCCAGCACTGTGTCCATTCTGGGAACTTCTCTGACAGCAGGGTTGAGAGCTGCGCTACATACCGAGTGGAGGGTTGAGAGGTGCACTATGTACTGAGGGCAGGGTTGAGGAGTGCGCTATGTACAGAGTGCAGGGTTGAGGAGTGCGCTATGTACAGAGTGCAGGGTTGAGCCGTGCACTACGTACAGAGTGCAGGCCTGAGGGGTGTGCTGTGTACTCCCAAGTTCTCCCCCCACCCGAGCCGAGCCAGAACACTCACCCTCAGCTTATTTCAAAAAGTAATTTGAAAACCCCGCAAGAGGATCATATCCAAGGAGGGAGGGGGAACATTTTCTAGCACGTTTAAAGACACATTGCAAGTGGACAAAAAATAATTTATAGAAAGGAAAATGATGTACAGTAAATAAGTAAAAAAAGATACTTGATCTTTCTGTTATTTTACCTCCTGTTGGTGACAATGTCCCGTTAACCACTTAAGGACCGCCCCACATACATTTACTGTGGCAGGGCGGCCCTCAAGCTCAAAATCATGTACCTGTATGTGATTCTCGTGCACGGCTCTGAGAAGTCCCTAAATCTATCCCATAGTTTGTAGACGCTATAACTTTTGTGCAAACCAATCAATATACGCTTTTTGGGACTTTTTATATCAAAAATATGTAGCAGAATACAAATTGGCCTAAATTGATGAAGAAATTAGATCTTTTAAATTTATTTTATTGAGAATGTTTTATAGCAGAAAGTAAAAAATATTGTTTTTTTTTTTTTTTTTCAAAATAGTCAGTCTTTTTTAGTTTATAGCGAAAAATAAATAAATGCAGAGGTGATCAAATACCAACAAAATAAAGCGATTTTTATCACGACTGCGACATTATGGCAGACACATCAGACAATTTTGACACATTTTTGGGACCCTTGGCATTTATACAGCGATCAATGCTATAAAAATGCATTGATTACTGTAAAAATGTCACTGGCAGTGAAGGGGTTAACACTAGGGGGCGTTTAAAGAAAAATTAGAAAAATTCCCCGTAGGTTTTTTTTTTAGCAGCAATTTGAGAGACAAAAATTTCATAAAAATATTGATTTTATTAGCCAAAAATTATTGTACATCAATGGAATATAGAAATTAGTTATAATATGAGCTCTGGTACTCAATAGCGACATGAATATAGATGAAACAGTACAGTATATATAAACATAAATTGTATATACTTCAATTGAACATTTTTTAACAATCAATTCCCATATGCATAGCTTTGAAAAACCATTTGGTGTATGGAAAATGCCCCAATGCATTTCAACCCAGGAAAATTGTGGTCTTCTTCAGGAGGTTCTTACATTTCCTTTCCATCAAAAAGATGCGCTATGACCAGAGACATTCTTTAAAAACATCAATTTCTCCCAGAGATGATCCCGTAATCCCCTGCTCATTGGTCCACATCCAAGACACAGCACCCCTGGGGGGGAGGGGAAGAACAGCCCTAGACTCGTGAGGCCTGCAAGTGGTCACGGAACAGGAAAGCCCACCCAAAAAAGGGAGGTGCGTGTGGGTGGGTACACCTGGAAGTAAGGCGTTCTTATTGTGTAGGATGAGCCAAATGGCCTATAATGCCTAGCATCCAATCCTTCAATAGTACATGCACTGGTCCAGCCAGGGATCAACACTAGGGGGCGATCAAGGGGTTAACTGTGTTTCCTGACTGTGTGTTCTAACTGAAGGGGGGGGGGGTGGGACTAGCTAGGGGAAGAGATAGATCAGTGTTCATACTTTGTATGAACACACTATCAGTCTCCTCTCCCCTCAGAGAACCGGGATGTCTGTGTTTACACACAGAGATCCTGGTTCTCGCCGTGTCACGATCGATCTCTGGAGCCCGGCGGTCATCGCGACCGCCAGGCACTCGCATCGGCTCCGGGGGCGAGCAGCGCCCCTAGTGGCCACAAGTAGAAGCGACGTAACATGACGGAACTTCACACAGCTGAGCCATGTTGCCGCAGTACAACTGCGGCGGCTGGTCAGCAATCGGTTAAGTGTATTTGGGTACATCGTCCCACAACCTCGCAATTGTCAGTTAAAGCTACGACCAAGGCTATTGCTGAAACGCGTCAGTTTATTGTTTTATTGTCACTTTGATGTACCAATAAACGACACTTCAAGGATCACAGTGTTGCCGGCTCTTCTTACTACTAAAGCAATGCAGTGCCGTATTGCAAAAAAAATTGCCTGGTCGGGAAGTGGGTAAAACCTTTCCGTAGCTGAAGTGGTTAAGCGGCTCCAATTTAAGGGTTTCTGTCCCTTTAAACATCTGCATTAGTTCCTTGTAGCTCCATTAAGATTCATCTGCTACAGTTAATTGCGCTACTGTATAGAGCTGAAACTCACCTCTGTGTTTTTCCTCTGTAAATGTAAATGATTTAATGTTCCGGGTGCAATACTTGTCAAATGATGTATAGCATCTCCTGCCGCTACAGCGGAGCTGTCTTCTGACTGGTGACAAAAAGTCATTAGGAACAATTTTAAAATGGAAACTTGTTTTCTATTTTGGCTCAGCGAGTCGTGGATTTTGTTGACATGATTTATATCGTACTTTGCGTTGTAAAAAAAAAAAAGAAAAAAGGAGCAGTCCCTACTGTGCCGTACAGAATAACAATGCTCCTGCAGAAGAAAAACCTTTTGATGGAAGCCATGCAAAATAGGCGATACGAGTACTGTACTCCGTTGGGCGTAATCACGGCTACATCTAATGGTGTGCGCGGAAAATATAGGACAACAGGTAATTGGATGGAAATATACATTCGGGCTCTGCGGTAGATGTGTGGGGATGATGACAGGCAGGATCAAAGGATTAATATTCTTCATCATTTCTTCTACTTTTTACGTGCTGCTGTTGTTTGTGTCCTATCAAACAATAGCCAGGTGAAATAAATAATTATTCTATAGCTTTTCAGAACTTGCAGAAGGACTAGGGAAGATGAGGCCAAGTACTGATGCGGCAGGGTCAGAGTAGTAAATCGAGAACAATGCATGAGGGGTGAGGACCTTCTAATGTAGAGGAAGACAAATCCAGGGGAACTGCCGAGGACTATCTAAAATAGTATTTCTAAACTTCCATCCTTAGTGCTCCGTCAATAAGTCGTGATTTCCACACTTTTTCATAGTAAAAACAGCTATAGTAATATGCTAGCAGCTAAACACCAAGTTACAGAAATAAGCAAATCCATTGATTCTACTTCCTCCTTACCTATAGTCAGTATCTCACAAAAGTGAGTACACCCCTCACATTTTTGTAAATATTTTATTATATCTTTTCATGTGACAACACTGAAGAAATGACACTTTGCTATAATGTAAAGTAGTGAGTGTACAGCTTGTATAACAGTGTAAATTTGCTGTCCCCTCAAAATAACTCAACACACAGCCATTAATGTCTAAACCGCTGGCAACAAAAGTGAGTTCACCCCCTAAGTGAAAATGTCCAAATTGGGCCCAATTAGCCATTTTCCCTCCCTGGTGTCATGTGACTCGTTAATGTTACAAGGTCTCAGTTGTGAATGAGGAGCAGGTGTGTTAAATTTGGTGTTATCGCTCTCGCTCTCTCATACTGGTCACTGGAAGTTCAACATGGCACCTCATGGCAAAGAACTCTCTGAGGATCTGAAAAAAAGAATTGTTGCTCTACATAAAGATGGCCTAGGCTATAAGAAGATTGCCAAGACCCCAAAAATGAGTTGCCACACGGTGGCCAAGACCATACAGCGGTTTAACAGGAGAGGTTCCACTCAGAACAGGCCTCACCATGGTCGACCAAAGAAGTTGAGTGCATTTGCTCAGCATTATATCCAAAGGTTGTCTTTGGGAAATAGATGTATGAGTGCTGCCAGCATTGCTGCAGAGGTTGAAGGGGTGGGGGGTCAGCCTGTCAGTACTCAAACAATATGCTGCGCACTGCATCAAATTGGTCTGCATGGCTGTCGTCCCAGAAGGAAGCCTCATCTAAAGATGATGCACAAGAAAGCCAACAAACAGTTTACTGAAGACAAATAGACTAAGGACATGGATTACTGGAACCATGTCCTGTGGTCTGATGAGACCAGGATAAACTTATTTGGTTTAGATTGTGTCAAGCGTGTGTGTGGCGGCAACCAGGTGAGGAGTACAAAGACAAGTGTGTCATGGTCTGGGGCTGCATGAGTGCTGCTGGCACCAGGGAGCTACAGTTCATTGAGGGAACCAAGAATGCCAACATGTACTGTGACATACTGAAGCAGAGCATGATCCCCTCCCTTTGGAGACTGGGCCGCAGGGCACTTAACTGTCCCTGAGCCACCCCCCCATCTTTTGTACCACCACCCCTCCCTTTAGAATGTAAGCTCTATGAGCACGGCCCTCCTGTCCCTTCTGTATTGAACTGTACTGTAATTGTGCTGTCCCCCCTCTACATTGTAAAGCACTGCGTAAATTGTTGGCGCTATATAAATCGTGTATAATAATAATATTAATAATAAAAGACAAGAGATGGCCAGAGATTGTGGACATGATACAGTGAGATGGTTAGAGGCTGCGCACATGATACAAGAGATGGTTAGAGGCTGCGGACATGATAGAAGAGATACTGGATGGACTTGTGTCTTTTTTCAGCCTAACTAACTATGTAAGAGATGGTCAGAGGCTGTGGACATGATACAAGAGATGGTTAGATAACATTGCATTATGGAGCGCTCGGCAGCGGGCGAACTTCCCGCCGAGCGCCCCGATAGTTCGGTTTTTCAGCAAACAAACGAACACCCGATGTTTGAGCCCGCAAACAGTTTGTTGAAGACAAGCAGACTAAGAACATGGATTACTGGAACCATGTCCTGTGGTCTGATGAGACCAAGATAAACGTATTGGGTTCAGATGGTGTCAAGTGTGTGTGTGTGTATGCCTCATAGATTACACGTTGGGGTGTTTTGTTTCCAAAATGGTGTAATTTTGGGGGTAATTCCACATTCCTGGTGCTCCAGAGCCTTTAAAAGTGTAATATGTCGTTAGGAAATTTGATATGTCATTTATGCTTCTAGAACGCTTGATGGTGCTCCCTGCATATTGGGCCTCTCTATGTGGCCAGGCTGTGAAAAAGTCTCACACATGTGGTATCGCCATACTCGGGATGAGTAGCAGAATGTATTTTGGGGTGTAATTGGAAGTATGCATATGCTGTGTGTGAGAAATAACTTGTTATTATGGCAATTTTGTGTAAAAGAAAAAAAAAAAATTTCTTAATTTTCCCAAGAATTGTGGGAAAAAATTACAACTTCAAATAACTCGCCATGCCTCTTACTAAATACCTTCGACTGTCTACTTTTCAAAAAGTGGTAATTTGGGGGGTATTTGTACTGTCCTGACATTTCAGGGCCCCAAGAAATGAGATAGGCCGTCATCAGTGCATCAGGTGCGATCAATTTTCAATGATTGCCACTGTGACGGACCTAGCCGGGACACGGGCTGTTGGAGGGGACTGAGTGCGAGCCTGTTGCCTTGCGATTATGGGCCCTGGCATTTGGGGGAACAGTGCTCTTTGAGCTGCAGGCCTGGGACCCCTGAGCTGGTGTTGCTTGGATTCAGGTCCATGCTGGCCCCCCAATACACATAGAATCTGTATGTGTATTTGGCATATTAGCAAGAGATGCTAATGTTATGAACTCCAGACAGCCTGTGTTTCACCTATTGTTGTGTGTGCTAATTAACCCTGCAATTGAATGAAGGAGCCCAGTGTTGATTAAGATAATTAGCTCATGCTAATTAGGTTAGGCTTGAGTCATCTGTCAACTGTATATAAGCGTGACATGTCAAATAAAGAGTCATTCCTGATGTACCCTACACTGGTGTTGTCTGGTGACTGGGTAAGCTAAGGGGGTCTTGGATTGTGTGGTACCGGACGGAG
The DNA here is from genome assembly GCA_028564925.1 of Lithobates sylvaticus. NCBI lineage: Eukaryota > Metazoa > Chordata > Amphibia > Anura > Ranidae > Lithobates > Lithobates sylvaticus. Next base: position 58,527,364 of record CM053030.1, read on the forward strand.
GAAGCATTTACGGCGGACATATTGAGTACGAGGTCCGTCACAATTGGCTGGCAGCAGTGGGATCGTGCTTCCTTGTCGTGAACACATCCAAACCATCACCTGGATCCAAGGCCCGGATAGCAGAGGTACAGATACGTCATGGAAGAGGAATTCGGAAGGAGGTTGCGAGAGATGCGGATACAGCACAGAGGACCAGTATCGGTGCAGGTCCTGCTGGGATGGTATGATTCTGTTCGCCTACAACTCTGGAAAGAAGCGCTAGCCTGTGAGCAGCGACACCAGGGAAAAGTTCTCCCCTCCATCCATGTAAGGTACTGGTCGCAGTATGAAGTACGATTGCTGTTATTGGGGGAACAACCGAAGCAGGAGTGGACAGCTGAGTTAAGCAGGCTGATCCGGGCAGAAATGCGTTTGGACGAGAGCTACAGAGCCCTCCGGTGGTATGTAGCCCAAGTGTGCCCGTGGACAGCGGATGACAGGCCCACGGAAGGCTTTGATTATAATGGCCTGGGATTGTTGTACTGGAGGCTGTCCGAGGACCCCGACTTTGGGAGTGATCTGGAGTGGCGTTTGGAGGAAATAATGGAGCACAGAGAGCAAAGATTGAACGTCTCGGAAGTGCTCTGGGCACAGGAAGATTTGGAGTTCCTGGCCGCTCAGGAATGGGAGCTGGAGATCGCCTACATACAGCTGCTAGACTCTGCTCAGCAGCAGGGTGGGGCTCCCTTTGCCTGGGACTATGAGGAAATACCAGCAGACAGCTCTGAAATCCTGGCTGAAGAGTCGGCAAAGTGGCATAGTAATAGAGTGCTTTGCCCACCTGCCCCCGCAGCTATGGACGCGGAGGTCTTATGGCGGATGCAGGAAGTGCTGACAACAGGGCAGAGCTCTGCTAACCTCTGCCCAGCACCGATGGCATCTTCTAGGTTCCACGGACAGGTGGTGAACCTCTATCCCCAGCCATCAGTTGTAGAGACTGGGGATTTAATAGACTTTTCTGCTGAGGAAAAACAACCTCATGAGCCTCCATCAGAAGAGCTGGTATTAGGGCCAAACTTCACTGAGCTCTGCCCAGCACCAACGGCAGTATCCGTGGAGTTACAAGGAACTTCTCCAGCTGAAGCGCAGGTCACCGGACAGAGGGTCCAAGACCTCTGCCCCACACCGGTGGCAGTTATGGAGGCTCAGGGAGAGAAGGTGGCAATCACTTCCCAGCAGCAGATACAGGGGGAGAAGGGAGAGGAGGTGTTTGTCGTCCCTCCCCAACAGTTGGCCAGGGTGGAGAAAGCGATCTTTCCTCCCCAGCAAAGATTTCTGCACCTGGGAGACTGTACCAGAGACATGTTGTCCCAGCAGCCAGATGTGGGAGTGGAGGAAGCCAGCCTCCTGCCCCAACGGTTAACCAGAGCGGAGGATGTGGAGTCCCCAGCAGAAGTGCTGGCAACAGGGCAGAGTGCTACCCACCTCTGTCCAGCACCAGCAACAGCTGCGGAGTTCCAGGGAGCTGGGGCAGTCGGCCTCTCTCCCCAACAGTTAGCTGGAGGAGATGATGTAGGGAAGCTCCTACACCCAGCTGAACTGCTGGCAACGGAACAATGTGCTGCTGGCCTCTGCCCACAACTAACAGAGGGCAGATTTCCTGTAAAGGGGGATGGGACTGCAGTCCCCACCTGTATACCACCGGGATGCTGGGCGGTTGGCCCAAATCCCCAACAACATGACGGAGTGATCCCAGTCACCCTGTCTTCTCTCCAGCGGCTGAAAAGACTCCAGGGAGAAGGACCAGTCCGGGCCTCTCCCCAGCGGCGGATATGTTCTCTGAGAGAGGCAGAGGTTGGCTGGGTGAGGAATACTACGTTTGGAACTATTTGTTTGGGCTACTGTGTGGATCCCAGCATTAGAGGACTGGAACCACTGACTAACTTCGGAGTCAACCCGTCTGGGGTCTCCTCCTGTGTTAGTCTCCTGCCAAAAGGGGAGAAATGTGACGGACCTAGCCGGGACACGGGCTGTTGGAGGGGACTGAGTGCGAGCCTGTTGCCTTGCGATTATGGGCCCTGGCATTTGGGGGAACAGTGCTCTTTGAGCTGCAGGCCTGGGACCCCTGAGCTGGTGTTGCTTGGATTCAGGTCCATGCTGGCCCCCCAATACACATAGAATCTGTATGTGTATTTGGCATATTAGCAAGAGATGCTAATGTTATGAACTCCAGACAGCCTGTGTTTCACCTATTGTTGTGTGTGCTAATTAACCCTGCAATTGAATGAAGGAGCCCAGTGTTGATTAAGATAATTAGCTCATGCTAATTAGGTTAGGCTTGAGTCATCTGTCAACTGTATATAAGCGTGACATGTCAAATAAAGAGTCATTCCTGATGTACCCTACACTGGTGTTGTCTGGTGACTGGGTAAGCTAAGGGGGTCTTGGATTGTGTGGTACCGGACAGAGGAAGCAGTTACGGCGGACATCTTGGGTACGAGGTCCGTCACAGCCACCATTGCCACCATTAGACGTGTGCGTGACAAAAAAAATGTTTAATTTTATTTCGATTTGTTAATCTAGTTAGTTAATCTAGTTTCATTAAATTCGGTTGATTCATTCACTTTGTATTTGGGATTCATATTCAGGATTTATATTCGGAGTTCGTATTCAGAATTTTTCGAATTTTCTTTGTTTTTTTTTCGATTCAAAATGTTCGAATCTATAAATTTTTTATCTATTCTATCTAATCGAAAACTTTAGAATTTTTTTTTTTTCGATTCCAATGTGGCAAAGTGAACAAACAAAATTAAAAGCTTCATCAAATGATTGCAATGACTCTTTAAAGTGGAAGTAAACCCCCCTATCGTTTTCAGCCAAGTAAGCTGCCATCTTTGCCTCTGTTTAATCTTCAACTGCCATGGTGCTGCACATGTGATCCGTTATGACACCAGCCATTGGATGGTTTGACTGTTTGGTTGAGAGCACAGCCAATGTGCAGTTAGCATGCCTTTTTTTTTTTAAACTGTTAAATCGATGGGTTTATTTCCGCTTTAAATCACCTTTGGCTTAACTAAAACAGCATTATTTCGAAATGGTACTCTAATAACACACACACAGTCTTTGATTTCAGCAATATGTGTACATTTAGAATTCGACTGAAGTTTGATGTAAAATTCAAATTAAATTTTAGTCTTAATTTTTCTCTCGACTTGTGCTGAGTATAATCACAGCACAGCCGGGTTGCCAGCGGTGTGCGTGTGTGCGCCCCCTTACCAGGAAATGCCAGGTCACGTACTCTCTTCATTTCATTTCTGTATCAAAAGTGTTTTTTTTATATATAGATTCAGCTCTTTCACTAAGCTAAATAACCTTTGCAAAGTAAATATGCTCTGCTCCTTTGGAAATCAACCCTGGGTTAAAAATGGGTTAAACAATTTAAAAAATTGACGCAAAATCATTATAGCCAACAGAGTAATCATATTCCTTTATGTCAGAGAGGAATGATTAGGTCAAATGTATTCTATCCTGTGTAACAGCCTCACCCCTGTGCAGGGCGGCCAAGTATTTTCTGGGCTTACCGATTACCTCCTCCTTGTAGCTCGTCGTTCATGTCTAGGGGTTCCCAGGGTTAGTACCCAGTAATTGCTGAGACTGACACTTAAAGTCCTTTTGAGCATTTTATTTGCAAAAACCGTTGAAACAGAACACAGTCTCTCAGTTGGGAATAGAGGGCATGGGTGATAAAGCTCAGGCACTGAAGAACTGCTGACATTCAAATAAATGTCTCTCTAGATAATCCAGGGAGTAGCCACTCGCAACTGGACCCTTCACTGTTGGATACACCCCTGTTTGTAGATCTAGCAGCCAACAAGTGATTCGGATTTAGCAAAGTCTCTGCCACAGACTATGTTGTGAAACTTTAAGTGAACATGTAGAAGTCTCTGCCACAGACTAGGTTTTAACCGAAGGATGGGTTAGGAACTTTTCCCATGGTACCTGTATCTTTCAGCCGTTGCGGCGATACCGTAGGAAATGCGGATTCAACTAGTGTCCATACATCTCAGCTCCCAGGCTCTTACCGAGCAGCCAGCCTCGTGCGTAGCCCTCTTCCGAAGAGCCTCCCCTGGTCGCTTGTCGAGTTGCTGGGCCTCTCCAATCCTGAGAGGACACCGGGGCACTTCAGAATCCTCCTTCAGTTACTGTGCCTCGAACTAGCCAGTTCCGAGGCTCGGGAACGGATGGATCCCCACACCAGACCATGAGGGCCTCTGGGACTGGTCAGGATGACCAGGCTTACGGGGTCAGCAGACGCTCCTGGACCGAGACCCCTCACAGGGCTGGTCTGGACCGGAACCAGGACTGACGAGGAGAATCCGACCACTAACACGTGACTCCAGCACCTTAAGTACCCCTTCCCGGAATACACAGCGGGGCCAGACGCGCCCACTGATTGGCTCGGGTGCTCACCTCACCTATGACCAGGCAGAACTCTAGTACAGCCCAGCCAAAACGATGCCAAAGTACAAACCTAGAACAATTAACCCCAAAACTCAGTTACAGTTCTGGGAAAAACTAAATTTACAAGATAGCGCACACTTTAAAAAAAAAATGTCGGCACTACACCTATATACAGCAGAACCTTTTCTATATACTGCACATTACAGTAAGTTCAGTGCTGGCAAAGTCAGTGTTTATTTCCACCATAACGTCAATTGCATAGGAAGTCTATTCTCTTCCAGCAATCATGTAGTCCATTAAAAAACTTCATTTGGGCATGCTTCCATATCGGATGTTTATTCTGATTAATTAATGAATTGCTGTAGCGTATTGGTTCTATTGATTGGAATTAATTTATGAATTGCTTCAACGTATTGATCACGATGGTCATCATGACTAATTTATAAACTGCTTGATCTAACATCGGGATTGATTTCAGGGCTGGCATGTAATAAGACAAAGTATTGATTTTTTTCTTTTTCTTTTATACGGTTTGTGTTGTTGTTATGAATAAGAAACAGGGTCATTATTCCAGCGGAGGCAATGTATGTTCTGTATTCCAGGTCACGTATGCTTACATGTGAGGGGACGTTGGCTGTAAATGTCAAGCCTTATATAGCTCAATGGTTGTTTAAAGTGTTACTAAACCCACGGACTCTGCATTCACTAAATCTGGTCTCCCACAATACACAGAAGATGGAAATGCAATCATTTTACAAAATATAAACTGCTAAATACCTTTTCTTAATCAGTGTCTGGTTAAAGCTTGTAGGAGGAGTTTTTTTCATTCTGCTCTGACTATCCAATGAGGCTGCATGACCCCTGAATGCCAAGCTCTGCATCAGGAGATGGATTGGGGACAGTGGAAGAAGGGGAGGATCAGAGAAGACAGGATCAAACAGTCTTTTTACACAATACAGTGGATTAACCCCATACAGTATCTCACAAAAGTGAGTACACCCCTCACATTTTTGTAAATATTTTATTATATCTTTTTTTTTTTTTTGCAAAATATTTTTTATTGAATTTTTCATTAGCATACAAAATTGCCCACGCAGGGGCCAAACATTACCCACACAGGGGCAAAACTTCCGATATGGCAACGGGCCACATCAGGGCACACCATATACCCTAAACATTCTGCCTCTGAAGCAGCAACAGACCGCAACAGGGCAGATCAACAATAATACAACCTTACTTATCTATACCCCAATGTGGGGAGAGGTTTAGTTCAGGAGATTCTGTGCTCAATATTATAATGACAGGATAATTTTGACCTGAAAGTACTTGGGTCAATCTACTATCATACTATAACCATGACATTGATCTAGGGGTTAGTTACTGCATCAGTTGCTGTAGTAGTGTCATCCAACCAACAGTTCCACACCTTTTCAAATTTTTGTGGACAACCCCTGCCCGAGTAGGTGGCTTTATACAGGGGTAAACTGGCGTTCACTAGGTTTTTCCAGAACCTGACAGAAGGGGGAGAGGATTGTTTCCAGTTCATTGTAATGGCCTTACGTGCATAGTACAACAATAGGGATATGAGTATTTTCCTAGCTCTGAGGATTGACATTTGCTCCACCAGCCCCAGCAGACAGTATTTAGGATCGTATGGAACATTAGTCTTGGTAATTTTAACTATCACATGAAGAACTTCCTTCCAATAATGTGCAATTGCTGGGCAAGCCCAGAAAATGTGAAAGAATTCCCCTGGTTGATGGGAGCAACGCCAGCACGCCGGGGAATGCGTCGGCGACATCTGGTGCAGTCTGTGGGGTGTGTAGTGAGCCCTATGTATAATTTTGTATTGGACCAGTTTGTCCCTGGCTGAGACCAGAGGGGAGAATGGAAAATCCCAAATCTCCCTCCAATCATCGTCATCCAGCTCCGGTATGTCCCCCACCCATTTCCTGCGGAGGGAGGACAGCTCGGGGATGGCAGCAACCAGCAGGGACCCATAAATCTGAGACATGGGTTTCTCCAAATCCTTCACCCGAAGGGTGGATTCGAGCTCCGAATATTCCAGTAAGATCGGTTGACCTAAGAACTGACACCTGTAAGCATGTGCGATTTGAAGATACCTGAAATGGGCCCGCGCAGGTACATTAAATTTGGTACGCAATACCATGAAAGGGAGTGAGCTCCCCGTTGGTGATAACATGCTCAAGAGTCAGTATCTTGTATTTGGCCCAAGCCTGTGGATCCGGGATGGTATTAAACTGTAAGAGGTTGGGATTCAGCCACAGGGGGGTGTGAGGAGACCAGGAGTTCGGCAGGGATGCCCTCAGCGCATCTCCCTCCTTCCACGCCCTCATAGTGGTGCGCATAGAAGGGGTGAGGCAGTGAAGTGTTTTTTGTCCCCTGAATATCAACCCCTTCAAGGCCTCCAGAGACCCCACTATAGCCGCCTCCAGCACTGTTGCAGAGTTGGTCAGGTCTGGCTGGAACCACCAATGGGCAGTTACAAGCTGAGTGGCCAAGAAATATTTGTGGCAATCAGGGAGAGCCAAACCCCCACTGTCCACAGGCCGGGTCAGAGTGGTGTATTTAAATCTAGGTGATTTAGACCCCCAAATAAAGGAGAGGAAAAGTTGCTTAAGGGAACTAAAGAAGGTTTTAGTCAGCCATTGTGGGGAATTCCTAAATATGTACGTAAGTTTGGGGAGGACTTTAATTTTAAGAAGGTTGATACGCCCAATGAGGGAGAGGGGAAGATTGCCCCACGCTCTCAATTTGGATTTGATCCCTATCAGGACAGGTTCAAGATTGAGCCGGACAAAGTCCCCGCTCCCTCTTGAAATAACAATACCTAAATAGGTAAATTTGTCAACCCATTGAAGTGGGGTAGAGGAGGGTGAGGAGGTCTTGGCCCCCTCATCCACCGGGAAGAGCTGAGATTTATGCCAATTCACCTTCAAACCGGTGAAGACGGAGAAGGCGTCCATGATTCCGAGCGCACCCTGCAGATAGTCACCAGCATCATTTAAAAACAGCAGCAGATCATCCACGTAGAGAGCCACTCTCTCCTCCAGCCAGCCCACCCTAAGACCACGGACCTCGGCCGAGCTCCTGAGGGCCTCAGCAATAGGTTCCATGGCCAGGGCGAACAAAGCCGGGGAGAGAGGGCATCCCTGCCTGGTGCCCCTCTGCAGGGGGAACGAAGGGGACAGGGAGCCATTTAGTTTAATGCGTGCTAGAGGGCCGGTGTATAATGTGCGTATCCAGGCAATAAATTTTAATGGGAAACCCATTCGCCTAAGCACCTCCCATAGATACACCCACTCCACCGTATCAAATGCCTTCTCCATATCAAGAGTGGCAATGGTCCTAGTGCCTTGGTTAATATGGGGGGCATGAATATTAGAAAACAGTCTACGTATGTTGATGTCTGTGGACCTACCAGGCATAAAGCCTGTTTGATCAGAGTCAATCAGAGATTTTATTACTTTATTGAGTCTGGTGGCCAGTATCTTGGTTAGTATTTTTAAATCACAATTTAGGAGTGCTATTGGCCTGTAGGAGGCGCACAGTTTAGGATCCTTATTGGGCTTTGGGATGAGAACAATATGGGCCTCCCTCATAGAGGACGGCAGGGAGTCCTGTTGGAGACAGGTTCGGTACATCTGAGCTAACCTGGGGGCAAGCAGTTCTACATGGGCTCTATAATATTCAATAGGTAATCCATCAGGCCCTGGGGTCTTCCCCGCCGGGAAAGACCCAATGGCCATCACAACCTCCTCTGGTGTAATCTCCGAAACAAGGAGCTGCCTCTCTGTGTCAGAGAGCCATCCCAGTGCTAGCGTATCCAACATGGAGGTCATAGGTGTGGGGTCAAATCTGTCAGGGAGTGAGGAGACATATAGGGAGGTATAAAACTTAGTAAAAGCAGACAGAATATCCTCCTGAGTGGTGACTAGTACTCCTTCTGCCGTGAGTATTTCTGGTATAACCGATAAGGGCCTTTCCTGTTGTGCTAACATCGCTAGTAGTTTGCTGTTCTTGTCACCATGCTCAAAGTATCACTGTCTGCTAGTTTGTATACCAAGCCTGGTGGTGTCATCAGGCATCACTTAAATAGGAGCTGCTTGACACAGTAAGGTCCACCAGAAGATCCTTAAAAGCTACACATCATGCCGAGACCCAAAGAAATTCAGGAACAATTGAGAAAGAAAGTAATTGAGATCTATCAGTCTGGAAAGGGTTATAAAGCCATTTCCAAAGCTTTGGGAATCCAGCGAACCACAGTGAGAGCCATTATCCACAAATGGCGAAGACATGGAACAGTGGTGAACCTTCCCAGGAGTGGCCGGCCGCCCAAAATTACCCCAAGAGCGCAGCGACGACTCATCCAAGAGGTCACAAAAGACCCCACAACAACGTCCAAGGAACTGCAGGCCTCACTTGCCTCAGTTAAGGTCAGCGTTCATGCCTCCACCATCAGGAAAAGACTGGGCAAAAATGGCCTGCATGGCAGAGTTCCAAGGAGAAAACCACTGCTGAGCAAAAAGAACATCAAAGCTCGTCTCAATTTCTCCACAACACATCTTGATGATCCCCAAGACTTTTGGGACAACATTCTGTGGACCGATGAGACAAAAGTGGAACTCTTTGGAAGGTGTGTGTCCAAGTATATCTGGCGTAGAAGGAACACTGCATTTCAGAAAAAGAACATTATACTAACAGTAAAATATGGTGGTGGTAGTGTGATGGTCTGGGGCTGTTTTGCTGCTTCAGGACCTGGAAGACTTGCCGTGATAAAAGGAACTATGAATTCTGCTGTCTACCAAGAGATCCTGAAGACGAATGTCCGACCATCTGTTTGTGTACTCAAGCTGAAACGAACTTGGGTTCTGCAGCAGGACAATGATCCTAAACACACCAGCAAGTCCACCACCGAATGGCTGAAGAAAAACAAAATGAAGACTTTGGAGTGGCCTAGCCAAAGTCCTGACCTGAATCCTATTGAGATGTTGTGGTATGACCTTAAAAAGGCCGTTCATGCTCGAAAACCCTCTACTGTAACTGAATTAGGACAATTCTGCAAAGATGAGTGGGCCAAAATTCCTCCAGGACGCTGTAAAAGCCTCATTGCACGTTATCGCAAACGCTTGGTTGCAGTTGTTGCTGCTAAGGGTGGCCCAACCAGTTATTAGGTTTAGGGGGCAATCACTTTTTCACACAGGGCCATGATGGTTTGGATTTTTTTTCACCTTTAATAATAAACACCTTCATTTACAAATTGCATTTTGTGTTTACTTGTGTTGTCCTTGACTATTGTTTAAATTGGTTTGATGTTCCGAAACACTTAAGTGTGACAAACATGCAAAGGAACAGGAAATGAGGAAGGGGGCAAACACTTTTTCACACCACTGTATTGATTGGTTTGCGCAAAAGTTATAGCATCTACAAACAATGGGAAAGATTTATTGCATTTTTATAATTTTTTTTTTTACTAGTAATGGTGGTGATCTGCGATTTGTAGTGGTCCTGCGACATTCTGGCAGACAGAACAGACACTTTTGACACATTTTTTTGGGACCTTTGACATTTATACAGCGATCAGTGCTATAAAAATGCACGGATTACTGTGTAAATGTCACTGGTAGGGAAGGGGTTAACACTAGGGGGCGATCAAGGGGTTAATTGTGTTCCCTCGTGAATGTTTCTTACTGTGGGGGGATGTGACTGACTGGGGAGGAGACATATCGCTGTTCCTACTTACTAACAACAAACGATCTGTCTCCTCTCCTCTTTAGAACAGGAATTTGTGTGTTTACACACACAAATCCCCATTCTGGCTCTCATGCCCCCTCTTAAAGGGGACAACATACCCATACGTTATTTTGCCGCGTTGCTGACGTATATCGGTATATCGGTATAACCTTGTAAAAAAAAAGGTAAGAAAGATAATTTATGAAACGAAGCAAAAGCAGATATGGTGCCTGCATAGTTATAACTGTATTATAGAGAGTGTTTATAACATTGCATTGCAACTACCTTAACTAATAAGGTTATTTGATCACCTCTGTGGTTTTTATTTTTTGTGCTATAAACCAAAAAACAATTTTGAAAAAAAAAGCAATATTTTTGCAACTACCTGGGTTTCCCCAGTGACGTACGGGTGACCCCGCCCCCCTCTGATGTAACACAGGTTCCCGTTACATCAGAGGGGGGCTGGGTCACCCGTACGTCACAGGGGAATCCCAGCTTCCCCCTTGAGTTGCATCAGAGGGGGGCGGGGTCAGGTGACAGTGGCCCGCTCTTCCTCTGCTAAGACGGATTCCCTCAGTGTGTCCATGGAGACAGGACGCGCTGCGCTGGATGTCGGAAGAGATCAGCCATCGCTGGACCCCGGAGCAGAGACCACCCTTCACTGGATAGCAAAAGTGGATTACCACCGCTGGAATCTTTTTTTATTTTGTTTATTTTTAATAAAGGACTTTTCCCAACGGTGTCAGTGTGTTTTTAAACAATTTTTTACACTTTCTTTGTGAAATGGTAGGGGTACTTTTGTACCCCCTTACCATTTCAAATGGGGGGGGAGGCGGGATCTGGGGGTCCCCTTGTTAAAGTGGGCTTCCAGATTCTGATAAGCCCCCTGCCCGCAGACCCCCACAACCACCGGCAAGGGTTGTGGGGAAGAGACCCTTCTTCTCATCAACATGGGGACAAGGTGCTTTGAGGGGGTCACAGACCCCCAAAGCATCCTCCCAATGTTGAGGGCATGTGGCCTGGTACGATTCAGGAGGGGGGGCGCTCTCTCGCCCCCCCTCTTTTCCTGCGGCCTGCCAGGTTGCGTGCTCGGATAAGGGTCTGATATAGATTTTGAGGGGGACCCCCACGCCATTTTTTTTTTTTAATTGGCATGAAGTTCCCCTTAAAATCCATGCCAGACCTGAAGGGTCTGGTATGGATATTTAGGGGGAACCCCATGTAATTTATTTTGTAATTTGACCTGGGATTCCCCTTAATATCCATACCAGACCTGAAGGGCCTGGTAATTGAATTTGGGGGGACCCCCACGCTTTTTTTTTTTTTTTTATCAATGACTTTCAATGACTGTTCTCTGTATTACGGGAGCCGGCAATGGATATTTAGGGGGAACCCCATGTAATTTATTTTGTAATTTGACCCGGGATTCCCCTTAATATCCATACCAGACCTGAAGGGCCTGGTAATTGAATTTGGGGGGACCCCCACGCTTTTTTTTTTTTTTATCAATGACTTTCAATGACTGTTCTCTGTATTACGGGAGCCGGCAATTCATTATAGCCGCGTGTGATTTTAAATAGCTTCTTTTCCTGCAAAAATGACACTTTGTGCAGGGACAGTTCTAAGCATGGGAAACATGCGCCCCTTCACAGGCATACTATACACACCCCACGAAATTTAAAGGAATATTACACTTTTATTGTTTCACTTTAAGCATTATTAAAATCACTGCTCCTGAAAAAACGGACATTTAAAAAAAAAATATTTGCATTGATACATGTCCCCTGAGGCAGGACCCGGGTCCCCAAACACTTTTTATGACAATAACTTGCATATAGGCTTTTAAAATTAGCACTTGAGATTTCTCCCATAGACTTTTACAGGGTGCTCGCGGCTTATCGAATTTGCCGCGAACACCCCAAATTGTTCGCTGTTCAGGCAAGTTCGAGTTCGACTCGAACTCGAAGCTCATCCCTAATCAACTCTAAAGTTCAGATCAAAATGAGGGACAAATGAGGAGGAATGAGGGACAGAGGGACATTTTTCCAAATCAGGGACAGTTAGGAGCTATGCTATTATGAACCCGTACTCCAAATGTTTTCTGCCACTTTTATAACGATTCAAGCAGATAATTGGAAAAATATCACACTGGTCTTTGTAAAATTGTAATGATGCAGTTTCATTTTTTTTTAAACAAACACACCCACCAAAATAGAGCAATCCTATCGATTCCTAAAGAATGACTTTTGCCATTGTCATAGCACTGTATTGATCAGGCAAACATTTGCGCGGAAAGTCCACATACAATGCTGGGTAATGTCATAAAATTGGGAAAACTGAAATATTTGCACAGATGAACAAAACCATCAAACATTATGAAGAGGCCAAAAAAAGCTATAAAAAGAAAATAAATGTACACCAAAAAAAAAAAAAAATTTCATGTTTAGGATATTTAACAGGACATTCAACCCTTTCTTTTGTAAAGTGCTCCATCTAGTGGTATAATGTAGTGCGGCAGGAGATTAAAATGCTTTGAACATTGGCTCAAAGTAGCACTAAAACCTCCAAGCACCTTGCATGCCTTCAATTCCTCTGTCTGCCTTTGCTGTGGGCTCCTTCTTGTCCTCTCTGGCTGCCTGTGCAACATCCTATCGTAGGCTGAGAGTCTCTCCCCCAGGGGAATACACGAAAGGGTGGCTCCATAGCACCCTGCAGGGGAACAGAGCCACCTAAGAAGAGGGAACCGGAATTAGCAAATCTTGGACTGACTCAGAAAGGAAGGCTTTTAAGAAAAAGAAGCTGGTAGTGAAAAATAAAGTAAATGAACATTTTTTAACAGTGGACATTTAACAATCAAACACAAAAGAAAAACATAAAATTAAAATGATAATTATAACATACTATAATACTATATAATGCTCAGGATGAATGACTCAGTAGACCCTACTGCAAAAGCCCCGGGTGCTGATTGGGCTCATTGCACTCCAGCAAATCAGTCAGAAAAAAGAAATGATCACAGCCCTCTGTGCTGCAGCGACTTTTATTTTTTATTGAATAGTATCAGGTGTCAGCTCTGACATATTTTTGCTGTGGAAATCCGTTTTTTGTGATAAAACTAATTTGGCCAAAATTACTCCACTCATCATTAAAGTGTATGTTACTCTAAATAACACAAAGCACAGAAGCTGATGTATGCTTCCATGGTCAGTTTTTATCCTCTAGCAGTCTAGCTAACCATTCAGAGGTACAGGACACTGTGCAGACACAAAGCATACCTGTATTAGTTTGTTCAGCTGCCACCCCCCCAACCAATCACAACCTGCTTCTGGCACACACCCCCTTTCCAATCACAGCCTGCCTCTTGAACACACCCCCGCTCCAATCACAATCTGCTTCTGGTACACACCCCCTTTCCAATCACATCCTGCCTCTTTAACACCCCACTGCTCCAATCACAACCTGCTTCTGGTACACACCCCCTCACAATCACAGCCTGCCTCTTGAACACACCCCCGCTCCAATCACAACCTGCTTTGGTACACACCCCCTTTCCAATCACATCCTGCCTCTTTAACACCCCACTGCTCCAATCACAACTTGCTTCTGGTACACACCCCCTTACAATCACAGCCTGCCTCTTGAACGCACCCCTGCCCCAATCACAACCTGCTTCTGGTACACACCCCCTCCCACTCACAGCCTGCCTCTGGCACATGTCCCCTGCTCAAGCACAGCCTGCCTCTTGAACACACACCCTCCCAATCACAGCTTGCCTCTGGCACACACTCCCTCCCAATCACATCTTGCCTCTGGCACACACTCCCTCCCAATCACAGCTTGCCTCTGGCATACACTCCCTCCCAATAACAGCCTGCCTCTGCCACAGACCCCCTCCCAATCACAGCCTACCTCTTGAACACACTCCCTCCCAATCACAGCCTACCTCTTGAACACACTCCCTCCCAATCACAGCCTGCCTCTGGCACAGACCCCCTCCCAATCACAGCCTACCTCTTGAACACACTCCCTCCCAATCACAGCTTGCCTCTGGCACACACTCCCTCCCAATCACAGCCTGCCTCTGGCACAGACCCCCTCCCAATCACAGCCTGCCTCTTGAACGTACCCGCTCCCAATCCCAGCCTGCCTCTGGCACTAGGGTTGCCACCTGTAAGGGATTCACCCGGACAGACCGGGTTCTGAATCATCTGTCCGGTTTTCAGACTGCCTGAAACCCGGACAAACCATTCTGGCAGAGGGGGAGCTCCATTCTCATACTTGCCACTGTGGAGACAGTCATAGCGGCAGTGTCATTGCTTTTTAATAAATACACACACTGTGCTGGTGTGTGTGTTGGCAATCTGAATCTCCTTTCTGTCCCCCCCCCCCCCCTCCAGACTCCTGCAGTCTCTGTTATCTCTGACCCCCCCCCCCCCCCCCCCCCCTCCAATAACTAGTGCCGTGTTCTGAGAGAATCGGGAGGCGGAGCTCAGGAGATCACTGGAGCTCCTGTCGGACTGGCCGCTGCTCGCTACATGCAGGGAGGAGGTGAGCTGACTTTTTTTTTAGTAAGGAAAGTTTCCTAGTGTGCAAAGTTCCAGGAGGATTTCTTTTGCATTGAAGAGTTAAGATAAGCAGAATCCTTAGAGACAGCGAGTGAGTGTGGGGGGGAGAGGAGTCTGCAGCCCCATGATCACAGCCCACTGAGCCCAGCCAACTCACAGTATCTCCCAAGTAGCTCACTTATCTATGTATACAAACTTCCCCCATCCTCTGTCCAGATTATGTGATGTAACTTATTACCATTCACTTAACCCTGTGTGTATGTGGTGAGTGTACCCCTCTGATTGTCCAGACTCAGAGCCTGGATAACACAGGGATATATGAATGGTCATCAATTACCTTCACATCATCTGTACATACAGAGTTCTGGGGGCCTGCATCTTATAACAGATTGTTTTCATTGAGTAGTATTGTTGTATATTTTAGTAGATGGCCACAATAGCTTTTTTTTATTATAGACATCACTATCTGACCACTTCTCAGCCCCAACTCCCCCCATTTGAGGGACATTACTCCCTGGTCACCCCACAGACACTGCAAGTAATTCCTCCCCATATTGCCCCCATCATACCCTCCGCACTCCTCTCCTGTACATACTGCCCCCATCATACCCTCCGCACTCCTCTCCTGTACATACTGCCCCCATCATACCCTCCGCACTCCTCTCCTGTACATACTGCCCCCGTCATACCCTCCACACTCCTCTCCTGTACATACTGCCCCCCATCATACCCTCCGCACTCCTCTCTTTTACATACTGCCCCCATCATACCCTCCACACTCCTCTCATGTACATACTGCCCCCCATCATACCCTCCACACTCCTCTCATGTACATACTGCCCCCCATCATACCCTCCACACTCCTCTCCTGTACATACTGCCCCCCATCATACCCTCCACACTCCTCTCCTGTACATACTCCACACTCCTCTCCTGTACATACTGCCCCCATCATACCCTCTGCACACCTCTCCCGTACATATTACCCCCATCATATCCTCTGCACTCCTCTCCCGTACATACTACCCCCCATCATACCCTCCACACTCCTCTCCTTTACATACTGCCCCCATCATAGCCTCTGCACTCCTTTCCCATACATATTACCCCCATCATATCCTCTGCACTCCTCTCCCGTACATACTACCCCCATCATACCCTCCGCACTCCTCTCCTGTACATACTACCCCCATAATACCCTCCACACTCCTCTCCCATACATACTACCCCCATCATACCCCCCAGAAATGTTATTTAATCAAAAAACTATATGTATAGTGTATACGACATAAAAAATTGTTGTTCATTGCATTGTACAGAGGTAATGAATTTAATGTACTACAAAAAAATTTTTTTTACCATGCGCTGCTAAAGTGTTCGGGTTTGGCTTGAAGAAAAGGTGGCAACCCTAATGTAAGTGAATACAAGCCTTTGGGCTCACACTGGTGTACTGGTGGCTTTCCTTAGCCATAGTCCCTCAGACTTCTTTTAGGTTGCACATTTTTGCTGCATTTTTCTGGCATTGCACCAAAGATGCAGCATGCAGGACGTTTTGTGTACTTTCAGTAAAAATCTGCAACCTCTATGGGACCAGGGGCCACATGCAGGAAGACTGCCAGTACACCAGCACTGCAGCCAAACCGCAGCATGCCAGTGTGAGCCCACATCATAACACCTAGGAGGGCAAGCAAGGCAGTGTCACAGTCTGCTAGAAAAAAAAAACTCTTTTGCTGCAGAGAAGGGGAGGGAGGAGGAGCTCACTTACTCAGGGGTCCCCGCCTCCCAGGAGCCAGGAGACTCACTGGATTTGATGCTGCTCAGATTTAGCTTTAACTAGCGGGGAAAGAGAGAGCAGGTCCAGCCTCTGCCAGCTAATTGTGTGGAGGAGAGAGGGGCTGGGCTCTATAACACAGACTGTCGGCCCTGAGACAGAGAAGACATTGCTGGCTCACAGTACAGTGGAACCTTGGTTTACAAGTAACGCAGTTAACGAGCAATTTGAAAGAAGAGCAACTTTTTTTTTTTTAATTCTGACTCTGTTTGCGATTGTTGTCTTGCAACACACGCAGAATTCAAGCTAATAGGGTGTGCAGTGCCGCATTTGGCCTGAGGTGCGGGGGCGCCGGAGCAGAGCCTTTCGGAGCCGTTCGGAAATACTCCATTCCCGGGTGTTTCTGAGCCTTTCCGAGGGTTTCCGAGGTCAGCCGAGCTGTCCCCGATCATTTCTGAGGCTCTCTGGTGCCCCCCACCTCTGGCCACATGCGGTGTTGCATGCCATTGAAGTCAATGAAGAACAAATTATTTTCGTTTCCATTTACTTCTATGGGAAAACTCGCTTTGATATGCGAGTGCTTTGGATTACGAGAATTCTCCTGGAATGGATTATGCTCGTAATCCAAGGTTCCACTGTACTGGATAAAACTGTGCATGTGCGGTTCTGAGCTCGCGGCACAGCGGCCTAGGTAGAGCATTTCAGAGCGGCCCGGGTGGCAATTGCATTGCCCGCCCCTGGGAGCTATGCATAGTAGGTGAGGTTGAAAAAAGACACAAGTCCAACATTTGCTGTTTTGCCTGCCTATATTTTTATTTATTTTTATATTTTTGGGCACAGGTTCCAAAATTCAGGTGATTTGCAGAGATCTTTGCTGCTTATGCACTTGTATGGACTATATACTGTATATCACTTGAGTGCTTTACTTGATGTTCTTTATTTGGTGTGTGTATTCAGGATTTTAGGATTTTTTTCTTTTTACCGTTCTACATACCTCCCAACTTTTTGAGATGGGAATGAGGGACACCTATTAGCAAAAGTATGTAAATTAAACCGTGCATTTTATATACAACTATATAGATCAGACTAAAATGAGGGACAAATGAGGAGGAAAGAGCAACAGAGGGACTTTGTTCAGGGAATTTGGAACAAATCAGTTGGTCCAAGTCTGGAGAACAGTCAATGGGGAGTGGAGGCTATCAAGGGGCTTGTTCAGTGGCGTTGCTAGGGGGGTGCGGTCCACACCCGGGTGACACCTGCCAGAGAGGTGACACCATCCCGAGGGTGGCCCTGACTCCCTGTGGCAGTTTATTTTTATTTTTTTTAGCCGGAACACCTCCAGCCCCGCGGCCCACATAGCCTGCTGTGCTTTCCTCCTCCTACTGCACGGCTGACCTGGCCCTGAGCTGGTGCAGTAACAGGCAGGGGGTGGTGGATTGCGATGAGGGTGTCCTCTGCTGCCCAAACCCGAGGTGAGCAGCTGTGATAAGTGTGTGGGGGGGGGGGGGGGGGGTTGATAGAGCTATAATATATATGTATATATAGTAGCTGGGCTGCCCACCCTAAGCTGGTCTACTAATGGGGGGTTCGAAGGGGGGAGGATGGGGGTGCAGCTGGACACAGCTATATTTTATATATATATATATATATATATATATATATATATATATATATATATATATATATATATATATATATATATATATATATATATATATATATATTTAGTAGCTGAGCTGCCCACCCTGAGATGGTCTGCTAAATGGGGGGGGGGGGGGGGTGCAGCTGGACACATCTATTTTATATATAATATACACATAGTAGCTGAGCTGCCCCCCCCCCCCCCCGAGCTGGTCTGATAACGGTGGTGCTGCTGGACACAGCTATAATATATATATGTACAGTAGCTGAACCGCCAACCCTGAGCTGGTCTGATAAGGGGGGTGACACCATGATTTTACGCACCAGGTGACACCAAACCTAGTGACGCCACTGGGCTTGTCTCAGCTCAGTGAATGCAAACAAGAAGAAGGATCATTTTAGGTGCCGCACATCCAACAAAATCTATAGGTAGCGATGGTCAGAGCAGCCTCAGCCCAGACTCCATCCAGGCCATGCCCCCTAACTTGTTTCGCCTGCCTACGGGGCTGTGTCATGGAGGTCCTCCTAGGCTGAGACCAGTGGGCAGGGCGAAACATGTCAGAGCGGGCAAGGCCTGGATGGAGTCTGAGCTGAGGCTGTTGTTACCATCACTACCTATGGGTTTTGTTGGATGTGCAGAAATGATCCTTCTCCTTGTTTGCATATTTCAGAGGAAATTGAGATATTCACCTATTTATTTCCTTGGTGAGTCAGTCTATTTCTTGGCCTATTCCTCTTTGTTTCGGCCTTCCATCTTTTTTTCTTGTGCAGTTAGCACTTCACATGCACTTCATTGAAGGCCACAGATCATGCCCATCTATTCTGATTTTCATGGCAGTTTCCGTTAGCTTTTGTTCTTTATTTTTCGACCTTAGTATCCTCCTTTTACCTTCATAATCCTCTTGGTACTACCAGCTCCTCCTGAGCTCTCAGGAGTGGAATGGCCCACAGAGTAAAGAGTAATGACCTTCTTCTTTTTGCTTGGTGTCCATCCTCTGAGGAAAGGGCGTCTACAACAGAAGCCTGCTATGCAGTGCATTGAAACATCCCTTTTAGCAGAGCTACATTTACAGCTGTGTCTCCTCCTTCTTTCTACGGCTCCCCTCTAAGGATTCAGTCACACAAATCGGCCTCTTTAGATAACCCATAGTGCTCTGGGAATTTATTTTCTTGTCATCTGATGTTTATTGACCAGAAAAATGTTATAAGTATAATATCGATACAATGCATTAAGACTGTCTTTACAAGAATGACAACTACCCGATTTTTTTTTTTTATATATGTAGAATTGTAGTTTGTATTAAAGTTTCATCCAAAAACAGTATACAATACAAGACAACTACCCCCCTGCTGATTTTTTTTTTTTATAATTGCAGTTTGTATTAAAGTTTTGTGTAAAAACAGTATACAAAACAGGACAACTACCAGAGATTTTTTTTATAAATTGTATTTTTTTTTTTTTAAAGCTTTATTTAAAAACAGTATACAAAACCAGACAACTACCCCAATGTTTGTTTTATAAATGTCGTTTTTATTAAAGTTGTATCTAAAAACAGTGTACAAAGCAGGACAGCTACAGCACTTTATAACTAGCTTTTGAAGTAAGGTGCACATGGAAGGGCTTTGCACAGCACAAAAACAAAAGATTTCCCAGCACACTTACCAGCTAGCCTGCAAATAAATCAAAAAGGCACAATCTAACACTTGACATTAAAAACAGAGGTCTTAGTTGCACACATTTGCAAATGGGGAAGCTGCAATACTTTGCCAAGGCTGCTCTATAAAGTGAGGTCCTGAGGCCTCGTTCACACAAGGCGTATGAATCCGTACCCCGTGTGAGGGCGGTGGGTACAGGCGCTCCGTGCATCCCCGTGCAGGCAGTCACTTTGCACACATTTGCAAATGTATGTGGAAGCTGCACTGCCTCGTCAAGGCTCCTCTGTACAGTGCAGTTTTTTTTTTGTTTGTTTTTTAATTTTTTGTTTGTTTTTTAATTTTCTTTGTTCATCTGCTGTGTGGTCCTGAGGCCTTGCTGGCTGGCACCCTGCTGTGGGTGGGCTTGCTGGCTGGCACCCTGCTGTGGGTGGGCTTGCTGGCTGGCACCCTGATGTGGGTGGCTTGCTGGCTGGCACCCTGCTGTGGGTGGTCTTGCTGGCTGGCACCCTGCTGCAGGTGGGCTTTCTGGCTGGCACCCTGCTGTGGGTGGGCTTGCTGGCTGGCACCCTGCTGTGGGTGAAAGAAGTACATAAAGTTTAGCGCTAAACCTCTTAATAAATTAGTGCCAAAAAACGACATACATATGTAAATAAATACGTATATATGAAATAAAACTGTGATGACCACTGTATATCTAAACGTGAACAAATGGTGATATAACTAATAAATGAAATAGTTGTCACACATATATTAATAAAAAGTGTCCAATCATATTAACGTCCAGTCGTATGAAGGAAAGGAACAAAAAATGTTGAAAACAATTTGCTGAGAGTGAAAAAAAGTCCCAAGTTAAATTAAAGTTGAACGATCGTTTGACCACCAAATCCAAGAATGTATAACCACCACTGTGACAGCACCACCACCGGTAAAGATTTAGGCTTACCAGATGGTTCGGACTCAAACGAACATATGTTCTATGAGTCACAAACACTTTATGGTATCAGCAGGCAATCAGGCTGTGACATCTGGAATGGCGTCCCAAAACTTTTGGAATTGCGTCCCCAAAAACGATCAATCTCCATACCGGAGTAGATAACATCAATTTCCAGTTGATAAGTGAAGGAGAAAAAAATAGAACCACATAGCGTAATCCCATAAAACCAGTAAATTTATTAAAAGATAGTAACACACTTACATTTAAGCAGTGTTTTTCAAGCGCTTGTTTAAAAGAATGGCGGCAATGGAGTCCTCTCGACGCGTTTTGTCTCAATAGACTCATCTGGGCTTGCTGGCTGGCACCCTGCTGTGGGTGGGCTTGCTGGCTGGCACCCTGCTGCAGGTGGGCTTGCTGGCTGGGACCCTGATGTGGGTGGGCATTCTGACTGCCACCCTGCTGTGGGTGGGCTTGCTGCCTGGCACCCTGCTGTGGGTGGGCTTGCTGGCTGGCACCTTGCTGTGGGAGGGCTTGCTGGCACCCTGCTGTGGGTGGGCTTGCTGCCTGGTACCCTGCCGTGGGGGGCTTGCTGGCTGGCACCCTGCTGTGGGTGGGCTTGCTGGCTGGCACCCTGCTGCAGGTGGGCTTGCTGGCTGCCACTCTGAATGCAGGTGGGCTTGCTGGCTGGCACCCTGCTGTGGGTGGCTTGCTGGCTGGCACCCTGCTGCAGGTGGGCTTGCTGGCTGGCACTCTGAATGCAGGTGGGCTTACTGGCTTGCACTCTGCTGTGGGTGGCTCCTCTTCTTTTTTTTTTGAATCTTTGTTCATCTGGATCATGAACTGTCCTCTCCAAATTTCTCATGAATATATCGGTATATAGGTCCAATCCAGGTATTATGTCACATCAAGAACTATTGTCCAATTGCTGGTTGGGACCCTGATGTGGGTGGGCTTGCTGGTTGGCATCCTGCTGTGGGTGGGCTTGCTGGTTGGCACCCTGCTGTGGGTGGGCTTTCTGGCTGGCACCCTGCTGTGGGTGGGCTTGCTGGCTGGCACCCTGTTGTGGGTGGGCTTGCTGGCTGGCACCCTGCTGTGGGTGGGCTTGCTGGCTGGCACCCTGCTGTGGGTGGCTTTCTGTCTGGCACCCTGCTGTGGGTGGGCTTGCTAGCTGGCATCCTGCTGCAGGTGGGCTTGCTGGCTGGCACTCTGAATGCAGGTGGGCTTGCTGGCTTGCACTCTGCTGTGAGTGGCTCCTCTTTTTTTTTTGAATCTTTGTTCATCTGGATCATCTGAAGATGATATCAATGTCTTTACGGTTGAACTGTCCTCTCCAAATTTCTCATGAATATATCGGTATATAGGTCCAATCCAGGTATTATGTCACATCAAGAACTATTGTCCAATTGCTGGTTGGGACCCTGATGTGGGTGGGCTTGCTGGTTGGCATCCTGCTGTGGGTGGGCTTGCTGGTTGGCATCCTGCTGTGGGTGGGCTTGCTGATTGGCATCCTGCTGTGGGTGGGCTTTCTGGCTGGCACCCTGCTGTGGGTGGGCTTTCTGGCTGGCACCCTGCTGTGGGTGGGCTTGCTGGCTGGCACCCTGCTGTGGGTGGGCTTGCTGGCTGGCACCCTGCTGTGGGTGGGCTTGCTGGCTGGCACCCTGCTGTGGGTGGGCTGGCTGGCTGGCACTCTGAATGCAGGTGGGCTTGCTGGCTTGCACTCTGCTGTGGGTGGCTCCTCATTTTTTCTTTTTCTTTTTTTTTAATCTTTGTTCATCTGGATCATCTGATATCAATGTCTTTACGGTTGAACTGTCCTCTCCAAATTTCTCATGAATATATCGGTATATAGGTCCAATCCAGGTATTATGTCACATCAAGAACTATTGTCCAATTGCTGGTTGGGACCCTGATGTGGGTGGGCTTGCTGGTTGGCATCCTGCTGTGGGTGGGCTTGCTGGCTGGCACCCTGCTGTGGGTGGGCTTGCTGGCGGGCACCCTGCTGTGGCTGGGCTTTCTGGCTGGCACCCTGCTGTGGGCGGGCTTTCTGGCTGGCACCCTGCTGTGGGTGGGCTTGCTGGCTGGCACCCTGCTGTGGGTGGGCTTTCTGGCTGGCACCCTGCTGTGGGTGGGCTTTCTGGCTGGCACCCTGCTGTGGGTGGGCTTGCTGGCTGGCACCCTGCTGTGGGTGGGCTTTCTGGCTGGCACCCTGCTGTGGGTGGGCTTGCTGGCTGGCACCCTGCTGTGGGTGGGCTTTCTGGCTGGCACCCTGCTGTGGGTGGGCTTTCTGGCTGGCACCCTGCTGTGGGTGGGCTTTCTGGCTGGCACCCTGCTGCGGGTTGGGCTTTCTGGCTGACACCCTGATGTCGGTGGGCTTGCTGGCTGGCACCCTGATGTCGGTGGGCTTGCTGGCTGGCACCCTGATGTCGGTGGGCTTTCTGGCTGGCACCCTGATGTCGGTGGGCTTTCTGGCTGGCACCCTGATGTCAGTGGGCTTTCTGGCTGGCACCCTGATGTCGGTGGGCTTGCTGACTTGCACTCTGCTGTGGGTGGCTCCTCTGTACAGTGCAGTTTTTGTCCAAATATGAGGAATCTTCATCATCATGTCCATCCACCCCTTTAAGGGGGCGCAGCGGCTGGACAAACACAGCCCTAATTTGACAGGTGTGCAGGAGTGGGTGAGTGGCCCTGAATGCACACAAATTAGGACCTGTGTTCCCCGGCTGTCCGGCTGCTTTGTCCCCATAGCGTAATATAGGCTGACAGCACCCTGCTGTGAGTGGGCTTGCTGGTTGGCATTATGCTGTGGGTGGCTTGCTGGTTGGCACCCTAATGTGGGCTTGCTGGCTGGCACCCTGATGTTGGTGGGCTTTCTGGCTGGCACCCTGATGTCGGTGGGCTTTCTGGCTGGCACCCTGATGTCGTGGGCTTGCTGGCTGGCACCCTGATGTTGGTGGGCTTGCTGGCTGGCACCCTGATGTCGGTGGGCTTTCTGGCTGGCACCCTGATGTTGGTGGGCTTGCTGGCTGGCACCCTGATGTCGGTGGGCCTGCTGGCTGGCACCCTGATGTTGTTGGGCTCGCTGGCTGGCACCCTGATGTCGGTGGGCTTTCTGGCTGGCACCCTGATGTCGGTGGGCTTGCTGGCTGGCACCCTGATGTCGGTGGGCCTGCTGGCTGGCACCCTGATGTTGCTGGGCTCGCTGGCTGGCACCCTGATGTCGGTGGGCTTGCTGGCTGGCACCCTGATGTCGGTGGGCTCGCTGGCTGGCACCCTGATGTCGGTGGGCTTGCTGGCTGGCACCCTGATGTCGGTGGGCTTACTGGCTGGCACCCTGATGTGGTGGGCTTGCTGGCTGGCACCCTGATGTTGGTGGGCTTGCTGGCTGGCACCCTGATGTCGGTGGGCTTGCTGGCTGGCACCCTGATGTGGGTGGGCTTGCTGGCTGGCACCCTGATGTCGGTGGGCTTGCTGTCTGGCACCCTGATGTCGGTGGGCTTTCTGGCTGGCACCCTGATGTCGGTGGGCTTTCTGGCTGGCACCCTGATGTCGGTGGGCTTTCTGGCTGTCACCCTGATGTTGGTGGGCTTGCTGGCACACACTACACACTACACACTTCACACTACACACTTCACACTACACACTACATACACACTTCACACTACACACTTAACACTACACACTAAACACTAAACACTACACACTAAACACTACACACTAAACACTACACACTAAACACTAAACACAAAAGGTTGACAGGAGTGTTCACAACCTGTCGATGTTTGGGAATCCAGGAATGTATATTTTCTTTCCTGGAATGTCCAATGCCTTTACATCGATCGCTGATGGAGGAAGTCGACAGTTTGTTTCCATGTCCAAGGCCTGCAAAATGAAAAAAAAAAATATGAGATTCTGTAAGTAAATATCAGGATATTGCTTAAAGCCCAATTCCAGAAACAAGTATAAATTACCCTTGCAGTATTTGTGTGTGTGTGTGTGTGTGGGGGGGGGGGGGGGGGGTTGCCTAGGGGTAGAGGAATAAGGTGTAATAATTTATTCCTTGCTTTGGACAGCCTTCATCTATGCAACCGACCCTATCTAAAGCTTTCCCAGCCACGGTCACATTCTTACCCCCCCCCCCCACATACAATGTAGGACTGATAGGCCTGTATTGGACATGATGATGCAGAGAGGTTAGGGCTAGGTCCCTCTTTCTCTGCCCCTAGAGTTTACAAGCAATAAAACATTAGAGTGCAGGGTGGGGTGGGGGTGGTGGTTGCCTACTGCGCAATTTATTTAGTTTTTGAGTTGGGCTTTAACATTGACTAACTTCTTTAATACAACCTAGAACCTTCTTGCTCTTTCCATGCAGTGGAGGAGCAGATAGGATACAAATCTAGAAGCAAACTACATGTCTGGTCCCATGCCTTCCACCACATCATGATGGTTGAAGCCAAATGTTCTAGACACCCCAGACATTGTATTATGAACCATTGCACCTTCTCACTTCAACTATCACTCCCAGCTGTGCACCAATGGGGTTTACTTACTAAAATTGGAGAGTGCAAAACCTGGTGGAGCTCTGCATGGTAACCAATCAGCTGACATTTTTTTCGTCAAAGCTTTATTGAACAAGCGGAAAGTTAGAAGAAGCTGATTGGCTACCATACACTCTCCAGTTTTAGTAAATCGTCCCCATTGTGTCTGATGCATAGAAAGTTTCATTCTTATTTACTTCTCCCATAGAAAATGAAATATTGACTGATTAGTCTGTGAGGTTTTCCTGCAGGCTGGGATATGTCTGTACCCCCCACATTAGCTGTAAGGACACAGCAATGCTCCTTACAATAACAATCTTCTTTTTGAATCCTCATCCTATAAAGATTTGTGTACTTACCGGTCCTACTGAGAAAGGGGGATACCCTTTCCCTTTGTCCAGCGACTTCCAATCGATGAGCCTCATGAATGAATGCCGTCTGATGTCTCTGCCATCTCCAAGCCTCTTGTCCGGACATTTGCATAGCAGCTATAAAAGAGAAATTAAGAGTTATTTTCAGTTCATTTTGCACTTTTCAGAAGAGAAAAAAACCTCTGACTACACTGTGTCTCCTCCTGGGCGGTCCTTTCACCCATTGGAGGATCACAGCATGTGAAGACTTAAAGTAGAATTACAGCCACAAGAAAAGGGAGGAGATTGGATATTTTTTTTTTTTTTCTTCTCATTAACATAATTCGTCAGAAAAGGGTGATAAAAGCAGTTTGATGAATGGAGTTGGAAAGGGTTAGAACCTCTCTGTTAGGTTGTAGTTGCTTTCTGTGTCCCCCCTTGGTGAGATTTCAGTGTCCCCAGGACATGATATGAAACAAAATGTCCACAACAGGAACACAGACAAGATTAAAATGACGGCAGGTGATCTAATCCTCCCCACTATATCCAAAACAATAATAAATGGGGAGGAG
Organism: Lithobates sylvaticus; assembly: GCA_028564925.1. NCBI lineage: Eukaryota > Metazoa > Chordata > Amphibia > Anura > Ranidae > Lithobates > Lithobates sylvaticus. The sequence continues at coordinate 58,553,582 of CM053030.1, forward strand.
TTCTGCTTTAATAACCTCATACAATGTGCACATTGGTGATTGACCCCATGTGGCATCATCTTCTGAGCCCTCAGCCCCAGGATGAAGTATTCCCATTGGATCTTCACCATGGGATGAAGAAGCCAAACTAGCCAACAATCCAGCTGACAACCAGAATTGGCAACACCCCTACATTATACCCCTAAAGCAGCAGCAGTAGGCCTAGAAACCTTCCCTGTGCCTCTTCAAAATTAGAAAATGTCTTGTACTTACTCCTTCTATGAAGATCTGCAGGTGTGGGTCCATGTCCGGGGGGTAATCAGGATCTTCGTAATTCACAGCCTTCCTGTATACCTGCATGTTATCGGCACGGAATGGTACAGTGCCTGTAGCCATCTTGTATAGGACAACCCCCATTGAAAACCAGTCGGGTTTAAACTGGTAATAGTCGCCGTTTATAACCTGCCAATCAGAGAAGAGAAATCAGTTACTTAGTTCCTACAAACTTACCATCCTATTATAGGGGAAATAATAATATATATTCATTGAACATGTATTCTAAGGGTAGCATTTACAAAGCATCAGTATGTCCTTACTGTGGCAATAGCGCTACTTTAATAAAAATGACATTTATAAAGCACAGCGGTGGAATTGGGACTTTGAGTGCTATTACAGGGAATGGGTGTAAACATAAAAAAAAAAAAAACTTGAGCGAGAGCCTAGTCATGTGACTCGCCCTAATCAAATCAGAGTTCTCTTTGTTATGCTAAGTATATAGAACTTCATAGGATACCACAGGCTCTACACAGTGGCATGCATTTAATGAATGGGCCGTAATTCTGCAGAGTGTAACAGAGAGCAGGTAGTGATATCTGCTCTCCAGTAGAAATAATTGCAACATTAACCTTGATGTAGCTTTTTACATTTTTATATGTTTACTATTTCATATGTCCGTTATTATAGATATTGTAGCTAGGCTCGCTTTAAATGAATGAATGAATAATTTATATAGCGCTACAATGCGAACTGAATCGCCTCAAGAGCAAGCAAGAGAAAGCAAGAGAGCAAGAGCAAGAGAAATAGCAAAGAACAACCACTGTGCCCAACAGCTAACCAGAAAGCAGAGCCGGCATATGCAATGGCTGCCCCCCCATGGACATATATTAACCACTTCAGCCCTGGACCAGAGCACTTTTTGCGATTCGGCACTGCGTCGCTTTAACTGACAATTGCACGTGCGACGTGGCTCCCAAACAAAATTGACGTCCTTTTTATCCCACAAATAGAGCTTTCTTTTGGTGGTATTTGATCACCTCTGTGGTTTTTATTTTTTGCGCTATAAACAAAAAAAGAGCGTCAATTTTGAAAAAAAAAAAAGCAAAATTTTTTACTTTTTGCTATAATAAATATCCCAAAAAAAATATATAAAAAAAAAAAATTTTTTTCCTCAGTTTAGGCCAATATGTATTCTTCTACATATTTTTGGTAAAAAAAATCGCAAAATAAGCGATTAATGATTGGTTTGCGCAAACGTTATAGCGTCTACAAAGTAGGGGATAGTTTTATGGCATTTTTATTAATTTTTTTATTTACTAGTAATGGTGGCGATCAGCGATTGTTATCGCGACTGTGACATTATGGCAGACAGATCGGACATTTTTGGCACTATTTTTGGGAGCATTCACATTTATACAGCGATCAGTGCTATAAAAATGCACTGGTTACTGTGTAAATGTGACTGGTAGTGAAGGGGTTAACCACTAGGAGGCTAGGAAGGGGTTAAGTGTGTCCTAGGCATGTGTTCTAACTGTTAGGGGGCGTGGCTACGAGTGACACATCACTGATCGCTGCTCCCGATGAGAGGGAGCAGACAAACAGTGACATGTCACTAGGAAGAACGGGGAGATGCTGTGTTTACACTGACATCTCCCTGTTCTTCAGCTCCGTGACACGATCGCGGGACACCATCGGACATCGAGTTTGCGGGCACGGTCACGGAGCTCGCGCGCGACCACACGGCGGCAAATTTAAAGGGACGTACCTGTACGCCCATTTGCCTGTCCGTGCCATTGTGTCGACGTATATGTTCGTGCGGCTGTCGGCAAGTGGTTAACAAATTATTAAAAAGATTTTAAGAGCTTAATGATTACCAATCAGGTGATTTACATTGCAGTGTTCTGTATGCAGTCTAAAATGTTCATATTACAATATCAGAGGGATAGTGATTGGATTGTGATATACTGAATAGATGAGGCCTAGTGATGTGTAAACAGAGCGTGACTTACTTCTGGTGCCATGTATCCCATTGTTCCGGCTACACCTGTCACCTTCGTATCACCGAACAGATCCATTACTGCCAATCCATAGTCTGCAATACGGACATGACCTTTGTTGTCCATTAGGATGTTGTTTAACTTGATGTCTCTATGAACGATGCCACGCTTGTGGAGGAACTCCAATCCGCAGGACATTTCCGCCGCAATAAATCTATAAAAGAGAAAAAAATTAGATTCTGAAGGAATTACATTTTACAGTCATTAGACTTAAGTAGAAACGTTATCCATGGGCAGGGGGAGGGAGTACCTGGCTCTATCCCATTACCGGTCCCACCTTTGAGGTTATTTAGGTGACCGTACGGTCGGAGTTCTGGGTATGGCACCTGCTCACCATTTCTGGTTTTACCAGATCCCAGATTCTGGAGTCTCCTGGGAGAACCCATTGGTAGGATCCAGGCTGTAAACACGCTTGTCACAGCAATAGGCATGTGACCGGTACTATAAGACCCCAAGTCTCTCCTCTGCCCTTAAAAGCATTCACAACACCGAGATCTGTGTTTTTGAATGATTTTGATTTCTTAAAAATGTCAGGTCACAATGTCATCACATCCGGGTTACCATAGCGGAGAGCAGATCAAAGCCCATCACAGCTTTGTTCAGCTGTCTGACCAGCCAGTAGACGTGCCGGCTGGTCGTCTGGATGAGAGAGCCTGAGAAAGCTGTGGTAGGTGCCGGGAGTGGACGAAGTCCCCTCCTGCTGCATGTAAAACGAATCCAGCGGTTAGACCGCCACCTCTAAAAAAACAGTACCAGGGTAATGAGGTACCGGTACATCACTGGTCCAGAAGTGTTAACCCCTTCATGCTGGTGGTATGCATATATGTGGCCTCTAGGTGGGTGGGTCTTAACGCTGAGAGGCCGCATATATGGGTACCAGAATGTAAACAGAGCTGTGCTGAAAATGCACTCCCGGCACAGTTACCGGTGCCTAAAGGAAAGCTCCCAATCTCTATATGTGATTGGGAGCTCTCTGATCATGTGACCACTGTGACAGCCAATCATGGCGGTCACATGATCAGAAACCCTGCTCCGCCTCCCGGCATCAAAAACCTCTTAAAGGACATTACTAGGTGACTCTGGACTGTCTCCATCTCCTTCCCCACATGGTGCAATCACTGCCCGCTTTGGGAAAACTGGGATTGCAGAATGGCATGTGTATGAACAGCCTACTTTGAACCCCAACCCTACTATGATAATATACAGTATCTAAGCTTGGGAGAGGTGCGTTGTCCCCAATTTATGGGGGATGGAGTGACATTACTCTAAAGTATCTACGTCAGATCTGGGTGGACTGATGTAGCTACGCATTCTAATGCAGTCCAATGTAATTCTAAACTCCTAAAAGCCTGGATTGTAAAACGACATCTCTTATAAAGATTGCTTTCTATTCTATTCTCATTGTGGTGATGAGACTTACCTTATGACGGAAATGTGAAGAGGGAAATGTTTTACGGTGAAATCAAACAGATCCCCCCCACAGATGTATTCCATAGCGAAACAGGCAGAATCAGGGGTCTGAAAAGTGGTGTAAAGCTGGATGAGGAATGGACACCCTGCCGCCATCTCCATGACCTTCTGCTCTGTTTGAATGGCATCGCGTTGATCTGAAGTCTTCACAACTGACTTGATGGCCATGATCTTCTTGGTTGCACAATGAGTTGACAGAAAGACCTGAATGATAGAAAAGACAAAAATCATTTGTGTTATAGGAAAGAACGGTTCTTCATTATTGGGAAAGGATGTAACTAGCATTGGGGAGGAATCAGAAGTAGTTATTGATGAAGGCTGCGAGGCTCGATGACGGACTGTCTTCTGATATCTATGACAGGGAGAGCTTTCTTCATTTTGTGTTCCCGGCTCCTCCCTTCCAGAGTGACATAATTAAGTCTACCAGTAGCTGAATCAGATTTGGGTGGCTGGTACACATTGGCTAGTTACTGGGGAGGGATTTGTTTTGTGGGTGGAGCTACTAATCTAGTTATAGGTGAGAAAATTAGAACTTACCTGTCCGTATCCTCCTTCTCCGAGGAGGCGGTGCAATATGAAGGTTGACTGGCTGTCACTGCGATTTCCTACTGTGACAAGTTCTATCCTCTTTCTAGTGTCACAGCTCGGGGGAGTGACAAGAGGCAGGACTTCTGCTGCCGGATTTCTCATGGGCTTTCTAGCTGGTGTGGCGTTTTTCATGATGTTTCTAATCGCTGCAACATTTTTCATGCTCTTTCTAGTGTCACAGCTCGGGGGAGTCACAAGAGGCGAGGCTTCTGCTGCTGCGTTCCCCATGGGCTTTCTAGATGGTGCGGCATTTTTCATGGGCTTTCTAGATGGTGCGGCATTTTTCATGATCTTTCTAATCCCTGAAACACTTTTCATGCTCTCTCTAGTGCCACAGCTCGGGGAAGTCACAAGAGGTGGTGGGACTTCTGCTGCCAGATTTTTCATGGGCCTTCTAGCCGGTGCCGCATTTTTCATGATCTTTCTAATGGCTGCAACATTTTTCATGGTGTTTTTAGTGTCACAGCTTGGGGGAGCCACTACAGATGATATTGTGTGGACTGCAACCCTATTTGGAATCATATTTTCCATCATCATTTTTGTAATTTCACTGGTTAAAAACGCAGATAAAATCACAGAAACGGTCACAGAAGAAGAAATCTCAGGGAGCTCAGAAATACAGGTCTTCACTCCAAGAGAAGTCAGAATCTTCTGAGCTCTACAGGTGTGAGGCTGATCTATTTACAGCTACACCACCGATGACATCATAGAGCTGGTCACACTGACCAATCACATCACAGTGCTGATCACACTGCCCAATCACATCGCAGTGCTGGTCACCATGACAAACTTGACAACCAGGACAACCATGTCACCATGACAACCATGACAGCCAGGCTGTATATCCTCATGTCAGAGATGTGAGGCTGCCGGGTCACATGACCTCAGCCAGTACATTTGTGGATTTCAACTGTCAAATTTCAAATTTTCTCTATTCTGTGGGGGAGGGGAGGAGGAGATGACTGTTGACATTAAAATTTCTGGAAAAAAACAGTTTATTTCTTTTTAACTTCCCATTGATAAATGTCAAATTCAGATGTGTGGCAAATGACAAGAAACACGACCCCATCCATGAAATGTGCAGTCCTCATATTGACACATTTCACAAAGATAACACACCAGGATAAGGATCTTTTTTTTTTTTTTTTTACCATGTCAGCTCCGGAAAGGTTTTAACCCTTTCATAACCAGAACATTTTTGCTATTTAGCACTGTGCTACTTCAATTGGCAATTGCATCATTATGCAACACTGTATACAAATGAAATTTACAGCTTGTTTTCCTCACAAATAGAGCTTTCTTTTGGTGGTATTTGATCTCCACTGGGATTTTTATTATTTTTTATTATATAAATAAAAAAACAGAAGATTCAAATAAGACCAAAAAAATAAATAAAAAATTTCAGTTATAAAACAAATCTAATAAAATAGTTTTTAAATTAAAAAATCTTCATAAATTTAGACCATAATGTATTCTGCTACCTGTCTTCGATAAAAAAAAAAAAAAAGTGTATAATAATTGTTTTCTTACCTTTAGCGTTTACAATCTTTTTGTTTAAAAAAATAAAATAAATGAAAAAAGACCAAAAATGAAAAAAAAAAAAAATATTTTTTATTTTCAGTTATAAAACATATCCAATAAAATAATACAAAAAAAAAATTTCTACATAAATTTAGACCAAATTGTATTCTGGTACATGTCTGTGGTAAAAAAAAAAAAAGTTTTATATTTGTTTTTTTTGTTATAACAATCTTTTTGGTAAAAAAATTTATGAAAAAACACTGAAAATTAAAAAAAAGTTATATTTTTTATTTTCAGTTATAAAACATATCCAATAAAATAATTTAAAGAATCGAATGTCTTCATCAATTTAGGTCAATATGTATTCTGCTACATATTTTTGGTAAAGACTAATCCCAATAAGCTAGAAAGCCTATGAGAAATGCGGCAGCAGAAGTCCCACCTCTTGTCACTCCCCCGAGCTGTGACACTAGAAAGAGGATAGAACTTGTCACAGTAGGAAATCACAATTTAAGACCTCCACACTGTGACAGCCAGTCAACCTTCATATTGCACCGTCTGCTCGGAGAAGGAGGATACGGACAGGTAAGTTCTAATCTTCTCACCTATAACAGAAAGAGAGAGAGACCGCTTGACACTGCCTGCAGACAGAGAGAGAAAGACACCGCTTGACACTGCCTGCACACAGAGAGCGATTGACACTGCCTGCACAGAGAGAGAGAGAGCGCTTGACACTGCACAGAGAGAGAGACCGCTTGACACTGCCTGCACAGAGATAGAGACCGCTTGACACTGCCTGCACAGAGAGAGAGACCGCTTGACACTGCCTGCACAGAGAGAGAGAGACCGCTTGACACTGCTTGCACAGAGAGAGAGACCGCTTGACACTGCCTGCACAGAGAGAGACCAATTGATACTGCTTGCACAGAGAGAGACCAATTGACACTGCTTGCACAGAGAGACACCGCTTGACACTGCTTGCACAGAGAGAGAGACTGATTGACACTGCCTGCACAGAGAGAGAGACCGCTTGACACTGCCTGCACAGAGAGAGAGACCGCTTGACACTGCCTGCACAGAGAGAGAGACCGCTTGACACTGCCTGCACAGAGAGAGAGACCGCTTGACACTGCCTGCACAGAGAGAGACCGCTTGACACTGCCTGCACAGAGAGAGAGAGAGACCGCTTGACACTGCTTGCAGAGAGAGAGAGACCGCTTGACACTACTTGCACAGAGAGAGACCAATTGATACTGCTTGCACAGAGAGACACCGCTTGACACTGCCTGCACAGAGAGAGACCGTTTGACACTGCCTGCACAGAAAAAAAAATTATTTAAACATGAAAAAAAAATAATAATTTTTTTTTTTTCGTTTTTATGTGCACTGTATCCTGGCGCCGGGCACAGTGCAGTATGCACCGCTCTATTGTCACCGCTGCCGCCCCCTATTCAGGTGTCCGGCCCCTGATCGGGCGCCGGGCATCTGAATTACAGTGTGGGGGGGGGGGGGTGTTTCTGGAAGCGCCCCTATTAGAGCTGTAAGCTCTAATAGGGGACCTTATTAGAGCGGTGTGCTCTAATAGGGGACCTTATTTGAGCGGTGTGCTCTAATAGGCTTCCCTAAGTGTAAACAGCGGGCGCACTGCTGTGCGTTCGCTGATTACACAGTATTGTGTTAGAGAAGCGAATACATCGCTTCCCTAACACAGACCCGCCTCTCAGCCAATCAGGTTGCCAGGTCTGTTACCTGTAACCTGATTGGCTGAAGTCACAGGCGCTGTGATTGCACGCTAGGCGTCCAATCATAGCAGAAGACAGGAGGAGCGCGGGAGAAGAAGACCTCGGACGATAGCAGAAGACAGGAGGAGCGCGGGAGAAGAAGACCTCGGACGATGAGACACCGCTCGCCGCCTGACGCCGTCACCAGCTGCACATCGAGACAAGGTAAGTGCAGAGGGCAGGCAGGGGGCACAGTGGCAGCACTTGGAGGGGCACAGTGGCAGCACTTGGAGGGGCACAGTGGCAGCACTTGGAGGGGCACTCTGGCAGCACTTGGAGGGGCACTCTGGCAGCACTTGAAGGGGCACTCTGGCAGCACTTGAAGGGGCACTCTGGCAGCACTTGAAGGGGCACTCTGGCAGCACTTGAAGGGGCACAATGGCAGCACTTGAGGGGCACAGTGGCAGCGTTTGATGGGCACAGTGGCAGCATTTAATGGGCACAGTGGCAGCGTTTGATGGGCACAGTGGCAGCATTTAATGGGCACAGTGGCAGCGTTTGATGGCACAGTGAGGCTGTTTGTTTGCGCCCCCCCAAAAATTTTGAGCACCAGCCACCACTGCGATTGACACTGCCTGCACAGAGAGACAGACCGCTTGACACTGCTTGCACAGAGAGAGAGACCGCTTGACACTGCTTGCACAGAGAGAGAGACCGCTTGACACTACTTGCACAGAGAGAGACCAATTGATACTGCTTGCACAGAGAGAGACCGCTTGACACTGCCTGCACAGAGAGAGAGACTGATTGACACTGCCTGGGGGATTTATTATTATAGATTCTATATTATAGATTGAGATTCTATATAGATTCTATATACCCTATCTTGTTACCTGTCTGATCAGTGATCACTATCACCAGTCCATTTTCTGTTTGAACTATATACATTCAACATGAATGACAAAGATTCGACAAAGCAGCGAAAGACAAACGTTGAATCTTTGGCTTATGGTGTCTGTCGAAAGTTCTAAGAAGATTCGACGGAGCAGCTAAACTATATGGCGTCGTACAGTTTAGCTGCTCCGTCAAATCTTCTTTGAACATTCGACAGACACCATAAGCCTAAAATGCAATTTTTAACGAAAAAACGAAATAAATAAATAAAAAACGAATTTCAAGAGTAACTAAATAGATTTATTTTTCGGACGAAAACGAAATTCCGAAACGAAATATTTCAATGTGCACATGTCTAGTGCTAATAAAAGATCTCATTATGTGTGGTGTCACTAAGAACACTTTGGTCCCACTCACACCATGTATTTGCGGTAACGCATGTTAGATGTGCTGGTTTGATGCACTTCTTCATTCATTCTGCATGGCACCCCAATGCACTTTCTGACAGATGTGTTGTAAAGCACTACGCAAACTATTGGCTGCCATTCATTCTTAATGGCATCCCCACACATCTAAAAAAGCAGCACATTTGCAGTCAGTGTGAGTCACACTGACTCTGCTACGCACAGGCTGGTCCTCCAGAGTGTGTGAGTTCTGCAGAGTGTGGATAGAGTGACACAGTGACGCTCTCTCCCCACATCTCTCAACTCACTCATCACTGACTTATCATGTGTCACTCAGGATGATCTGATGATTCCATGGGCACTGGTAAGGCTGTATTTAATTGGCACTGGTATTGGCACTGGTATAGCTGCATTTAATTGGCACTGGTATTGGCACCAGAGGCGGACTAACCATTCGGCCACTCTGGCACTTCCCGAGGGCCCCGGGCCACTAGGGGGCCCCATCAGGGTTGCCAGCCTCAGTAAAACCAGGGACAGTATGTAAAAATCGGTGTTTTTTTACATCTGTTTCTGAAATGTCCCTTACCGACATCCTTTTGGTCTAAAAATCCCGAGATTATAGCTGCCCCACCTCTCCAGTACCTTTTCAGCCAATAGAAACATGTCTGTGTATACTGTGTGTACATGTATGTGTATACTGTGTGATTGTATACTGTGTGTGTATACTGTGTGGCCCCATAATCTCCGATTGCCCGGGGGCCCCATAAGTTATCAGTCCGCCCCTGATTGGCACTGGTATAGCTGCATTTAATTGGCACTGGTATTGGCACTGGTATAGCTGCATTTAACCCTTTCATGATTAAGCCTATTTCTGACATTTGGTGTTTACAAGTTAAAATCTGTATTTTTTGCTAGAAAATTACTTAGAGCCCCCAAACATTATATATACCGTATATATATATATATATATATATATATATATATATATATATATATATATATATATATATATATATATTTTTTTTCTTTAGTAGAGAATCTAGAGAATAAAATGGCGATTTTTGCAATATTTTATGTCACACAGTATTTGTGCAGCAGTGTTTTAAACGCAACGTTTTAGGAAAAGGGACACTTTCATGAATTAAGAAAAAAACAAACAGTAAAGTTAGCCCAATTTGTGAAATGTGAAAGATGATGTTAAGCTGAGTAAATCAATACCAAACATGTCACGCTTTATATTTGCACGCACTCGTGGAATGGCGACAGACTACAGTACCTAAAAATCTCCATAGGCAACGCTTTACATTTTTTTTACCAGGTTAGAGTTACAGAGGAGGGCTAGTGCTAGAATTATTGCTCTCGCTCTGACGATCACGGCGATACCTTCCATGTGTGATTTGAACACTGTTTACATATGCGGGCGCGACTTCTGTATGCATTTATTTATTTTTTCATATTATTAAATTGTGTTTAAAAAAAATAAAAAAATTTGATCACTTTTTTTGACAGTAATAGGTGGTGACAGGTACTCTTTATGGATGGATCCAGACCTTTTTTAAAACCGGCGCCATTGGCAGCCCAGTAAACAGGAAGTGACGTTGTGACGTTGCTTCCGCGTTTACAATTAGGATACTGTAACAAAGCCGTTTCCGGCTTCGTGCCAGTCTGTCCCTAGCCGCTGGAAGTGGTGGATCGGTTTTCCCAGTAGTACGGGAGGCCCGATCAGAGTGGCAGGAGGGGGGGGACGTCCCCTCCCGACGTCCCCTCCCGCTCCTCCGGGATAACAATCAAGCGGCTTTTAGCTGCATCGGTTGTTATCACTTGAAAGCCAATCGCCCGCTCTAAAAAACGGTACCGGGAGGATTCCTGCAGGTGCGGGTATCATCCCGGTATAACCCCCGAAAGCCGAGGCCGCACATCTGCGTACACTCGGCGGGAAGGGGTTATTTGGCACTGATCAGGCTGTATTTAATTGGGGTGGGGGGGGGGTCGGCACCGCCGCGAAGCGTCACCTACCTGAAATGAGCTTTTGCAGGTAGGGATGTCTACGGCTGGTTGTACTGAAGTCAGTTGATAGATTGAATTCTGTACAACCAGTCTGCACATAGATAGATCGAAATTCTGCTGGTTCATGGTGGCCTAAGTCAGTCTCTCCAGCTCCCTATGTAAATGGCGACAGCGATCCCACAGAGGTAACTCGCCAAAAAGTGGGGATTAAGCAAAACAAAGGGGGGGCCCAATCGTGAAGCAAGTCTTAATAGAGCATTTTTAATCTCTATTAAGACTTGCTTCACGATTGGGCCCCCCTTTGTTTTGCTTCCCCATTAGAAGCAAGTAGTGAGGGGAGACATTACGGAAAGTGGATCCATCTTGTGGAAGCAGGAAGCTTTGGAGCCAGTTGAGAGAGATAGTGGAAGTGGAACAGACCCCTTGTGCCTTTTGGATGCCCGTATATTTTTATTTACAGGTGAGAGGCTAGAGAGCACAATTTAGGATAAGGTCCTCACCACCCAACATCCCTCACTTTGGAGATAGAAGATTATTAACATTTCTGCTACCCCCTCTATATTTAGAGATGGTTCCTGAGTTTATTCACCATCTGGACTGTACCATTTTTATATATTATTCTTCACCATCATATGGACTCCATGTGCAATTAGTTTATGGACTTTATGTCATCCCCACAATAGATTTGTCTGCACTTTTATCTCTAACCCACTCATTGGTTACTTACTAGGATTACTGTGTTTTTATTTGTACATTTTTACCTGTAGTGCAGCTATTTAGGACAACTAGTGTTGCCACCTGTACGCGATTCACCCGGACAGTCCGGGTTCTGAATCATCTGTCCGGTTTTCAGACTGCCTGAAACCCGGACAAACCATTCTGGCAGAGGGGGAGCTCCATTCTCATACTTGCCACTGTGGAGACAGTCACAGCGGCAGTGTCATTGCTTTTTAATAAATACACACACTGTGCTGGTGTGTGTGTTGGGAATCTGAAGCTCCTTTCTGTCCCCCCCCTCCAGACTCCCGCAGTCTCTGTTATCTCTGACCCCCCCCCCCCTCCAATAACTAGTGCCGTGTTCTGAGAGATTCGGGAGGCGGAGCTCAGGAGATCACTGGATGGTCGGACTGGCCGCTGCTCGCTACATGCAGGGAGGAGGTGAGCTGACTTTTTTTTTTAGTAAGGAAAGTTTCCTAGTGTGCAAAGTTCCAGGAGGATTTCTTTTGCATTGAAGAGTTAAGATGAGCAGAATCCTTATTCCGATGGAAACAGTCCGATGGGAGCTTTTCAATGGATTTTCCGACCGTGTGTATGCCCATCGGTCTTTTTCTGTCGGAATTTCCGACGAACTTTGGATTGAGAAGCATTAAACTTCCCTTTTATAGTGCTGTCGAACGTGTTTTATGCCGCTGTGTTACTGACCGTCGGAATTTGGTGTGACCGTGTGTAGGCAACACAGCTTGAGCGAAATTCCGTCGGAATTCCGACGGGAAAACCATTAGAGCTTTTTCCGCTTTTTAACCCTGTGTGTATGTGGTGAGTGTACACCTCTGATTGTCCAGACTCAGAGCCTGGACAACACAGAGATATGATGTGAAGGTAATTGATGACCATTCATATCTGTACATACAGAGGGGCCTGCATCTTATAACAGATTGTTTTCATTGAGTAGTATTGTTGTATATTTTAGTAGATGGCCACAATAGCTTTTTTTTATTATAGACATCACTATCTGACCACTTCTCAGCCTCAACTCCCCCCAGATTGTATCACCCCAGACCACTTCATACAGACATCACTCAGCTGCTTCCTACACCCCCCATTTGAGGGACATTACTCCCTGGTCACCCCACAGACACTGCAAGTAATTCCTCCCCATACTGCCCCCATCATACCCTCCGCACTCCTCTCCTGTACACACTGCCCCAATCATACCCTCTGCACTCCTCTCCTTTACATACTGCCCCCATCATACCCTCCACACTCCTCTCCTGTACATACTGCCCCCATCATACCCTCCACACTCCTCTCCTGTACACACTGCCCCAATCATACCCTCCACACTCCTCTCCTGTACATACTGCCCCCATCATACCCTCCACACTCCTCTCCTGTACATACTGCCCCCATCATACCCTCCACACTCCTCTCCTGTACATACCGCCCCATCATACCCTCCACACTCCTCTCCTGTACATACTGCCCCCCATCATACCCTCCGCACTCCTCTCCTTTACATTCTGCCCCATCATACCCTCCACACTCCTCTCCTGTACATACTGTACCCCCATCATACCCTCTGCACTCTCTCCTTTACATACTGCCCCATCATACCCTCCACACTCCTCTCATGTACATACTGCCCCCATCATACCCTCCACACTCCTCTCCTGTACATACTGCCCCCTATCATACCCTCCACACTCCTCTCCTGTACATACTGCCCCCATCAAACCCTCCACACTCCTCTCCTGTACATACTTCCCCCCATCATACCCTCCACACTCCTCTCCTGTACATACTGCCCCCATCATATCCTCCACACTCCTCTCCTTTACATACTGCCCCCATCATACCCTCTGCACTCCTCTCCTGTACATACTGCCCCATCATACCCTCTGCACTCCTCTCCCGTACAAACTACCCCCATCATATCCTCCGCACTCCTCTCCCGTACATACTACCCCCATAATACCCTCCGCACTCCTCTCCCATACATACTACCCCCATCATACCACCCAGAAATGTTATTTAATCACAAAACTATATGTATAGTGTGTACGACATAAAAAATTGTCGTTCATTGCATTGTACAGAGGTAATGAATTTAATGTACTACAAAAAAATTTTTTTTTACCATGCGCTGCTAAAGTGTTCGGGTTTGGCTTGATGAAAAGGTGGCAACCCTATTTGGCACAGACCCTCTCCCAATCACGGGCTGCCTCTGGAACGCACCCCCTCCCACTCACAGCCTGCCTCTGGAACGCACCCCCTCCCAATCACAGTCTGCTTCTGTAACCCACCCACTCCCAATCACAGTCTGTTTCTGGCACAGACCCCCCTTCCACTCACAGCCTGCCTCTGACATATGCCCCATGATCAAGCACAGCCTGCATTATGGCTCAGGCTGAACAGACTATGGAAGAAGTGTCCTGTAACCCTGTCCCCACTATAAGAAGATGCATGGTCACATGACAGAACACTTTAACCTTGTAAAAAAAGGTAAGTAAGATAATTTCTGAAACTAAGCAAAAGCAGATATGGTGCCTACATATTTATAACTGTATTATAGAGAGTGTTTATAACATTGCATGTTCACAACTACCTGATCAATAACCTGAACATATTGTCAAAAGTATTAGGACACCTGCCTTTACACGCACATGAACTTTAATGGCATTCCAGTCTTAGTCTATAGGGTTTATTATTGAGTTGGCCCACCCTTTGCAGATATAACAGCTTCAACTCTTCTGGGAAGGCTGTCCACAAGGCTTAGGAGTGTGTCTATGGGAATGTTTGACCATTCTTCCAGAAGCAGACGTAGTCTCAGCTCCATCCATCCCAAAGGTGTTCTATCGGGTTGAGGTCAGGAATCTGTGCAGGCCAATCAAGTTCCTCCACCCCAAATTTGCTCATTCATATCTTTATGGACCTTGCTTTGTACACTGGTCCAAATCATTTGGTGGAGGGGGGATTATGGTGTGGGGTTGTATTTCAGGGGTTGGGCTTGGCTCCTTAGTTCCAGTGAAGGAAACTCTTAAGGCGTCAGTTTACCAAGACATTTTGGACAATTTCATGCTCCCAACTTTGTGGGAACAGTTTGGGGATGGCCCCTTCCTGTTCCAACATGACTGCACACCAGTGCACAAAGCAAGGTCCATAAAGACATGGATGAGCGAGTTTAGGGTGGAGGAACTTGACTGGCCTGCACCTCAACCTGATAGAACACCTTTGGGATGAATTAGAGACTGCAAGTAAGGTCTTCTCATCCAACATCAGTGCCTGACCTCACAAATGCGCTCCTGGAAGAATGGTCAAACATTCCTATAGACACACTCCTAAACCTTGTAGACAGCCTTCTCAGAAGAGTTGAAGCTGTTATAGCTGCAAAGGGTGGGCCAACTCCATATTGAACCCTACGGAGGAAGACTGGGATGGCATTAAAGTTCATGTGTGTGTAAATTTTCTATGTTGCTGTTCTCATGTGTTGCATATGTTTTATATATTTGTTGATTCATTTACATTTATGTATTTTTATGTTAGACCATACAATATATCCTCAAAACCCCTGAAGAAGGAACTGTACAAACAAAATTCTGAAACATGTTGGGTATTCTGAATATCATGTTTGATTGTGTTCTCTTATCATAGAGTCCTTTCTGTCATGTTTCAGGAGATCATTTGTTTGATGTTGAACACATTGTTTTTTTAAACCATGTATATTATGTAAATTGAATAAACTTTATTATTTTTTCAATACATTCATACTTATTGCACATGCATTAACCCTCACCCGGACAATCTCTGGGGCATTTTCTCCCATTTCCCATGTGTGTGTAAAGGCAGGTGTCACAATATTTTTGACAATATAGTGTATGTCATTTAGCACAGATTTTCTGTGCTGGTTGCAAAGGGTCTGTAGGAGATCAGCAGCACTGTCCTCCTGCAGAGATTTCTTACTGCACAATATGATTTAAAGTGGTTTTCCACCAAAAAAAAAAAAATTGCTTAAAAATCATAAAAAAAAAATAAAAATTATTGGAAAAAATATATTTACTTACTCACCTCTAAATGCCTGTTGCTAGGGGGTCCCTCGTAGTCTGCCACCTTCAGTGCCCGGGCACTGACATCACTTACCCTCCGCACTGCACAGTCATCTGGGACCTGTCACGTGTCCCAGATGACTGAACGTCGTATCACGGCGCGCGCGGCGCCGCTCGCGCATGCGCAGTGGGTGCCTGGCTGTGAAGCCACAGCCGGGTGCCCACAGTAAGAATGCCGGCGCCGTGAGCTGAGCGGGGAACGAGGGGGGGCTTTGTAAGTGTCGGATTATTAAAAGTCAGCCGCTGCAGTATTTGTAGCTGCTGACTTTTAAAACATTTTTTTAGGGGGCACTCCACTACTAAGGGGCAGCACAACATATTTATTTGTTTTATTATATTCTGCAGGAGATCAGCAGCCCAAAAAAATTATGAAAAAAGGTAAAAAAAAGTATTTAAAGTGGTGTTTCCCCCTAGAAAAAAAAGGCTTAAAAATCCTAAAAAAAAAAATAATTGGAATTTTTTTTTTTTTTTTTTACATACCTCTAAATGCTGTTGCTATGGGGTCCCTCGTAGTCTGCCTCCTGCGTAGCCTAGGCTGGTGACATCACTTCCCCTTGGCGCAGGAAGGGCTCCCCAGTCATTTGGGACCTGTCACGTGTCCCAGATGACTATGCGGCCAATCACGGCTCGCGCATGCGCAGTGGGTGCCCGGCTGTGAAGCCACAGCCGTGTGCCCACAGTTGCAATGCCGGCGCCACCGAGCGGATACGGGGGCTAGCGGAGCTTCGACCCCCCGCATCGCTGGACCCTGGGACAGGTAAGTGTCTGATTATTAAAAGTCAGCAGCTGCCGTATTTGTAGCTGCTGACTTTTAATTATTTTTTTGATTTTTTTTAAGGGATACCCCTCTTTAAGAATGCAATTGTTTTCTATCCATAGTACTTTATTAGACTAAATGTTATCCAGGTAGGTTTCACATCGGCTTTAGCCTAACCCTAACACTGAATTGCCCCTATAAGGGAGCAATGACCTTATCTTGGTTGCTGAAAGCCATGGACCCCCCCATTCCTCTACAGGCAGCTGGGCCGATATAAGATACTTCCTATTCCCGACATGCATTTCTGATATTTCCGTGGATGACATGCAGTATATCATGTTATATGGATATAAAATACACAAGCAGATGCGATCAGCTGACCTGGCAAGCCTAAGAACAGCATGGAAAATGATACAAGCCAAAGGTTGTAGGCACTGCATAAAGATAAAGATTTATGGAACAGCTGCTGCACCACAAATTCTGGCTTTTCCGGACAGAACCAGCAGGTTGTAAATTGTCTGCAGTCAGCATTGCTCAAGTGAAATGTAAATTTTATTGTAGTTCCCCCCCCCATGAGAAAGAGCAGGTGTTTACCGTGTGGCGGTGGCTTAAAGGGAACAAAAAGGCACAACTTCTTACTTTTAGTGTTTTGTCTATATGAGAATAATCAGCAGTTGTGACAACATGGACTCTTCTCCAATATCTCCTTTAAAGAATTAGGAACTTATGGTAACAGTTAACAGTACAGTGTAAATGTGAAAAGTGAGAAGAATTATAGCGCTAAACTCAAATATAAAGACAAAATGCTAGTGAAGCGGCTGCGCTAGAATAAGACAAATATTCGATGGGTAGTGTAAAAGGGAGTGCAGCGCTAGAAAGGTGAACAATTGAGATACCCTTCGGCAAACAAAAAGATCATCAATAGTGGTTTGTGGAAATATTTCTGAATCAGAAATGTTTAAATAAAATACAGATATTATTTATAATGAACAAAAAAGACCCAAGAAAGGTTCCTCAATCGTAATTAAGGAAATGATTATATATGAACTTGACGTGAACAGTGGCATATACAAATAATGTTTGTGATAAAACAAAGAAATGTCCCAAAATAGTACAATATAAGTGACGCCAAGACAGGATGTTTCTAGACTGAATCCTCTGGTGCACACATTCGTGGAAGAATGGAAATAGATGTACGCTTACCGGAACAGGTGGACTCCCTGTCAGCAACAGGGAGTCAAACAGGCATAAAGGGGCTCTAGGCAGCCTACGACCTCGATGTTCCAGGACGGGCAGGTAGACTCTGTGGGACCACTCGCGACTTCGCCAACAGGATACAATGGGTCAAAGTGAAGGCAGCTAGCATGGATTCCAGATCTTCATGGATAGGACAGGGACTCTTGGATGGTCACTCGGTAGGCAAAATGGAATAGGCCAGTGGTGGACACCAACTAGTGACAGAGCAAGGATCTCTCGGGATGCTCTCCAAGAAATGTTCAAATCATAAGGAGAAAAACAAGAAGGGAAAAACCAAGAGGGGACTCCACTGGTGTAGATCAAAACGGGCAGGTTTTTATTGAAAAAAACCGAGTACAAAAACAAATTGGAAGGCCGGGTACCGGCCTGAAGTTATGGGATGAGCCCGGAGGGTATTTAAGCAGCCCAAAGGCCGCCGGTCTTTGTCGGTTTCCTGTGCGAGATACCCACCCACCCTCCCCTTTTAAAAAGCCTCTTCCAAGTATTCTTACCCCAGACTGAATACTCATTTCACATTATTCCATAACTACTTCTTATCATTCCTTATCTAGGGTATGCCCCCTTATTTTGGTGTACCATACGGTAGACCAAGGCACGCTTTCAGGTCTATTTCATGTTGGTAAGTTTTGTGTTGTTCCTATGTGTTATCGTTACTCATGTCGTCCGTAGGGCTCTAGACCATAAATAATAGTATAAAAGTGATCACATTTAAAAAGGCAGTGTGGGAATGGGTATGACCTGGCCCTACGCGTTTCGTCTATAGAAGACTTCAACTGGGGCATGTGTACAGTACAGTGTAAGAATGCAGGGCTTACATACAGGACATTACAAAAGGTGTGCTATCTTAAGCGTTGATACAGGAATCCCTGTGGCAAAGTTATTCCAGAAGAGGGCGCTGTCTTAATCTAGCTGCTATGTGGGGTAACCTTCAGAGCTTCACACTCTGGTTATGGACCTTTACTTCCCTCCACTGTTCTCTCAATGACCACCTGTCTGGAGTCCGAGACATTTTTTCTTGACTGGATCCTGTCTATACCATAACATAAGCCTCTCCCTAAGAAGCAGGGTCTTGTTCCTGCCTTAAAATCTAGCTTGTCCTTAATTAAAGGGATCTTGTCCCCGCCCTAAGACCTAGTTTCTGCCTAACAAATGGGCTCTTGCCCCTACCTTAAGACCTAGCCTCTCCATAACAAGCGTGGTCCTGTCCCTACCATAAGAACTATCCTCTCCATAACAAGCATGGTCCTGTCCCTACCATAAGACCTATCCTCTCCATAACAAGCGTGGTCCTGTCCCTACCATAAGACCTAGCCTCTCCATAACAAGCGTGGTCCTGTCCCTACCATAAGACCTAGCCTCTCCATAACAAGCGTGGTCCTGTCCCTACCATAAGACCTATCCTCTCCATAACAAGCGTGGTCCTGTCCCTACCATAAGACCTAGCCTCTCCATAACAAGCGTGGTCCTGTCCCTACCATAAGACCTAGCCTCTCCATAACAAGCGTGGTCCTGTCCCTACCATAAGACCTAGCCTCTCCATAACAAGCGTGGTCCTGTCCCTACCATAAGACCTAGCCTCTCCATAACAAGCGTGGTCCTGTCCCTACCATAAGACCTAGCCTCTCCATAACAAGCGTGGTCCTGTCCCTACCATAAGACCTAGCCTCTCCATAACAAGCGTGGTCCTGTCCCTACCATAAGACCTAGCCTCTCCATAACAAGCGTGTTCCTGTCCCTACCATAAGACCTAGCCTCTCCATAACAAGCGTGGTCCTGTCCCTACCATAAGACCTAGCCTCTCCATAACAAGCGTGGTCCTGTCCCTACCATAAGACCTAGCCTCTCCATAACAAGCGTGGTCCTGTCCCTACCATAAGACCTAGCCTCTCCATAACAAGCGTGGTCCTGTCCCTACCTTAAGACCTAGCCTCTCCATAACAAGCGTGGTCCTGTCCCTACCACAAGACCTACCCTCTCCATAACAAGCGTGGTCCTGTCCCTACCATAAGACCTAGCCTCTCTATAACAAGCGTGGTCCTGTCCCTACCATAAGACCTTGCCTCTCCATAACAAGCGTGGTCCTGTCCCTACCATAAGACCTAGCCTCTCTATAACAAACGTGGTCCTGCCCCTTCCTTAAGACCTATCCTCTCCATAACAAACGGGGTCCTGTCCCTACCATAAGACCTTGCCTCTCCATAACAAACGTGGTCCTGTCCCTACCATAAGACCTTGCCTCTCCATAACAAGCGTGGTCCTGTCCCTTCCTTAAGACCTATCCTCTCCATAACAAGCGTGGTCCTGTCCCTACCATAAGACCTATCCTCTCCATAACAAGCGTGGTCCTGTCCCTACCATAAGACCTTGCCTCTCCATAACAAGCGTGGTCCTGTCCCTTCCTTAAGACCTATCCTCTCCATAACAAGCGTGGTCCTGTCCCTACCATAAGACCTATCCTCTCCATAACAAACGTGGTCCTGTCCCTACCATAAGACCTTGCCTCTCCATAACAAGCGTGGTCCTGTCCCTTCCTTAAGACCTATCCTCTCCATAACAAGCGTGGTCCTGTCCCTACCATAAGACCTATCCTCTCCATAACAAGCGTGGTCCTGTCCCTACCATAAGACCTAGCCTCTCCATAACAAGTGGAGTCCTTCCCCTACCTTAAAGCGGTTGTATACCCGTTTTTTCGTTGTTTTTTTTTTAACTACCTGCAAGACAAAGTCATAATGAGCTAGTATGACTAGCATACTAGCTCATTATGCATCACTTACCTTAGATTGGGGCCCCCGACGCCGTCCTCGTCTCCCCATCCAGCCGCAGCCATCTCTCCACAGACACCCTTCCGTGTATCGCCGCTCCGGCCAATCACAGCGCCGCTGTGGCGCTGTGATTGGCCAGTACAGCGAAGACATCACTCCGCGCACGCGTGCGGGAGACTTCAACTTCGGCGAGCCGAAGTTGTGAATGGGGATTAACCCTGTGAATGCACCGTTGTCTATGGCGCGCATGCACCGTAGACAATGGTGTAAAACGTTTTTTGCAAATATCTCCTAAACCGTGTAGGTTTAGGAGATATTTCTTGTACCTACAGGTAAGCCTTAATCTAGGCTTACCTGTAGGTGCAAGTTGTAATTGAGGGTATATAACCCCTTTAAGATTGAGCCTCTCCATAACAAGCGGGGTCCTGTCCCTACCTTAAGACCTAGCCTCTTGATAACAGTGCAGTCCTTGAAAAAAACGCAATATTTTTTACTTTTTGCTATAATAAATATCCCCCAAAAATATATAAAAAAATTATTTTTTCCTCAGTTTAGGCGATACGTATTCTTCTACATATTTTTGGTAAACAAAATCGCAATAAGCGTATATTGATTGGTTTGCACAAAAGTTATAGCATCTACAAACTAGGGCATAGTTTTATGGCATTTTTATTATTCATTTTTTATTTTTTACTAGTAATGGCGATTTGCGATTTTTATCGGGACTGCAGCATTATGGTGCTATAAAAATGCATTGATTACTGTAAAAATGCCTCTGGGGTTAACCATTAGGGGTTGATCAAGGGGTTAATGTGTTCCCTAGTGTGTTCTAACTGAACGGGGGAGGGGACTGTGTAGGGGAAGAGATAGATCGCTGTTCATACTCTGTATGAACAGACGATCTGTCACTTCTCCCCTCAGGGAACCGGAAACTGTGTGTTTACGAGCGATCGTGGGAGCCCGGCGGTGTTCGGAACCGCCGGGCACTCGTATCGGCTCTGTGGGCGAGCAGGGGGGCATCCTAGTGGCCACAGGGTGAAGCGACGTCACATAACAGCGTTTCGCCCAGCCGTGCCATTCTGCCGCAACTTGCGGCGGCTGGTCGGCAAGTGGTTAACTGACAATTGCACGGTCGTGCAACGCTGTACCCAAATAAGAGTTTTGTCCTTTTTCCCCACAAATAGAGCTTTCTTTTGGTGGTATTTGATAACCTCCTTTTTTTTTTTTTGCGCTATAAACAAAAAAAAGACAGACAATTTCTAAAAAAAAAAAACAATATTTTTTACTTTCTGTTATAAAACATATTTGAAAACAAAATGTATTTCTTCATCAATTTAAGCCAATAAGTATTCTGCTACATGTTTTTGGTAAAAAAAAAATCCCAATAAGCGTAAATTGATTGGTTAATGCAAAATCTATAGTGTCTACAAAATAGGGGATCTATTTTTTTTACTAGTAATGGTGGTGATCAGCGACTTATAGCAGGACTGCGATATTGCAGCAGACATATTGGACACCCAACTGACACTTTCAACACTTTTTGGGGACCAGTGACACCAATACAGTGATCAGTTCTAAAAATATGCACTGTCACCGTACCAATGGCTGGGAAGGGGTTAACATCAGGGGTGATCAAAGGGTTAAATGTGTGTCTAGGTGGTATTACTCTCTGTGGGGGAGGTGCTTTGACTAGAGGAATGCAAAGATCTGTGTTCCTGCTTAGCAGAAACACAGGATCAATGCCTTCCCTACTGACAGAACGACAATCATCCTTGTGTACATAGGCAGATTATCGTTCTGCCTGTGTAATCGGCGGGTGCCGGTGGACATCGAGTTGGCAGTACTCGCCGCTGGGCTCAGGCTGTGTGTGATCACAGTGGGAGCGCGCCCTAGACCCGGACATGTCAGATCATGGACTAGGTACGTGATCTGGTGCAGAGCGTCTGTCCCCTGCTGCAGCAAATGTACGGTGGGCAATCCGCAACTGGTTATCAAACTTTGTTGCAGATCCCTACCTTTTGTTATTCTGAAGAAATAGCTGTCTGTCTGTGTCTAATCTGTATGAGAGTGGTTTTATAACTATCAATCAGCTGCTGCACTTGCGGGGTCCTAGTGCATATCTCCCAACTTTTTGAGATAGGAATGAGGGACACCTATTAGCCAAAGTATGTAGGCATAGGACACACCCCCTGCCACGCCCCCTTAAAGGAGAATTCTACAAAAAGAAGAAAAAGTGCTTTTTTCCCCACTACTATTCCTTTATATTGTCTTTTGACATTTACGAATCCAGCAATTTAGAAATTGGTTGAAAGCTTCAGCACTGTAAAACATTTATTGATAGATAAATAGTGCATTGTATATACAACTATATAGATCAGACCAAATTAAGGGACAAATGAGGAGGAGTAAGGGGCAGAGGGACATTGTTCCAAATCAGGGACAGTCCCTCGAAATCAGGGACAGTTGGGAGCTATGCTAGTGTGGAAAGCTGCAGGGCCTGCATCCCTTTAGACATGATTTTTCCTTTGGGAGTATCTCACCAAAAGGACATTTTTGTTGCAGGGGATGCCCAAAATCTGACTTGTATCTTAGTGCAGACTTTTGAGAAAATCAGTGAGCCAATCACACAAGCAGGAAATGATGTTCCTGGGGGGGGGGGGGGGGGGGGGGGCGTTCTGCACACCATCTCTGTACAGAACCCCTCCAGGTTGCCATATTAGGTTTTACAGAGCATGACAGCGCTGCAGATTGAAACAGAAAGGTAATTTTTAATAACATTAACCACTTCCCGACCAGCTGCCGCAGTCTTACTGCGGCAAAATGGCACGGGTGGGTGAAGCGCAGTCATGTTACGTCGCTTCGCCCTGTGGCCACTAGGTTCTCTGAGGGGACAAGAGACAGATCGTCTGTTCATACAAAGTATGAACAGCGATCTGTCATCTCCCCTAGTCATTCCCCTCCCCCCTCCAGTTAGAACACACATAAGGGAACACAATTAACCCCTTGATCGCCCCCTGGTGTTAACCCCTTCCCTGTCAGTGACATTTTTACAGTAATCAGTGCATTTTTATAGCACTGATCGCTGTATAAATGACAATGGTCCCAAAAATGTGTCAAAAGTGTCCAACGTGTCCGCCATAAGGTCGCAGTCATGATAAAAATCGCAGATCGCCACCATTACTAGTAAGAAAAAATTATAATAATAATAATAATAAAAATGCTATAAATCTATCCCCTATTTTGTAGACGCTATAACTTTTGCGCAAACCAATCAATATACGCTTATTGCGATTTTTTTTCCCCAAAAATATGTAGAAGAATACACATCAGCCTACACTGAGGAAAATTGTTTTTTTTTCAAAAAAAAAATGGGGATATTTACAGCAAAAAATACAAAATATTGTGTTTTTTTTTTCAAAATCTTTTTTGTTTATAGCGTTTATAGCGCAAAAAAAAACCGCAGAGGTGATCAAATACCACCAAAAGAAAGCTCTATTTGTGGGGAAAAAAGGATGTCAATTTTGTTTGGGTGCAATGTCGCACGACCGCGCAATTGTCAGTTAAAGCGACGCAGTGCGGAATCGCAAAAATGTTTATTTTCGTTTCGTTTCGTTTCTGGCCGTTTCCGTGGATTCGTAACGATTTGTAAATTCGTAAGTCGTAGGTGTTCGTATTCGTAACGATTCGTATTTTCGTAAGAGTTATTTTTTCGTTGATTCGTTTTTCCGTTAGTTTAATTTTCGTTTATTCGAAATTCGGACGCATTCGTATTTTCGTAGATTTAGTTACATTCGTACTTTCGTAAGATTGATTTATTCGTACTTCCGTAACATTGTTTTCGTAGATTCGTAATCGGAGCATAATTCATAATTTTATGCAATGTGTATGCTATTATTACATTGTAAGAGACACGGAAAATTACGAATCGCAAAAAAAAAAAAAAGTTACGAATGTACGAATTTTTTCGTTCAATCCATTCGAAGCACGTTAAGCAGCGCCATTGTAAGGGACACGGAAAATTACCAATTCAACAAAAAAAAAAAAAGTTACGAATGTACAAATTCTTTCATTCATTTTGATTTTCGTTGTTCCTGTTTTCGTTTTTCGGATTTTCTTCTTTCGTAGTTTTGTTGTTTCTAATTTGGTTATTTCGGATTTTCGTTGTTTTTCATATTCGTTCGATTCGATAATTCGTTATTTGTTAAAATTTTTAGCGAATCATTCGTTCATTCGTACGATAACGAATGAACGAATATAACGAATTTTAATGGAAAACGAAAAAAAAACTAAACGAATTGCACATGTCTATTAAATTATAATATGACTATGTGTCGCAATTATATACGCTATATTATTTTTTTTACATGCTATTTTTTGGCCTGAATAGTGAAAGCAGAAGCAGCAGACTGATCTCTCCTGGTATCAGCATGCTTCTTGTTAGCGCATGAGCGCTCCAGAACAATTGATTGGCTGCTTGTGCTGCTTCTCCTTTTCACAGTCTAAACTCTGCTGTATGGGCACTGCAAGAGGCTGAAGTCAGGAAATACACTGCTTGCATTAAAAAAATAAAAATAAATACATTTGTGTATTATTGATTATAGAGCTATATTCATTTTTATCTGGCTCTGCCTGCCATTTTTTATGAAGGTGAATCAGGGGATCGCTGCACTACGTCTATTCTTGCAGACCTGTCCAATTGTGCGGATCCTTACATGGATTTGAGACGGGCGGATCTTGTTCATTTCCAGTCTTCCCGGCTGGTGATGTATTCAGGATATTTATGGTAAGATGTGGCTGGCATTTTCTTGCATTATTTAAGCTTCCTGCTCGTTATTGCATGCTTATGACCTTTTTTTATTATTATCTCGATCACTATAAATAAACCCCTAGAACAGCGGATCGCTCCACGCTGTATAAGCCCGCGCCTTTGTACTGTGACATTGTCGGGTGAGAGAGTTGTGGTATATTTGGCCTGGCGGTTGTTGGACACAGCATTAGCGGTTGTCATGGTGACCCGCACTTATCACATTTTCCGCAGATACCATCTAATTTACTTTCTGAAAATTCCAAGTGCTGAATTTGTTCGGATTCAATGCCTGGCGCACTGAGACTTATCTGCATGTGATGACTCATATACTCAGCATATCTGGATGAAAATCTGCCACATTTGCTGCTTGGAATCTCAACTTCACACAGAACCAATTAAAATGATAGTTATTAACAAAAAGCTGACATGGGGAATGCTGAATGAGGCGTACAACTGTATGCTGGGGAAAAAGAGAATGCTGCTCCCATCTAGTGGTGAATTCTATCAACTGCAGCCTGAAACAAGTGCAAACAATTTATCATCTTCTACCATAGATCAGTGTTTCTCAACTCCAGTCCTCAAGGTGCCCCAACAGGCAGGGCCGGATTTCCCACAAGGCCACCGAGGCCAGGCCTCGGGACGGCAGTGGTGCAGGGGCGGCGACTTCGCGGCTTGCACAGTGGCAGCATTTGATGATTTACGATCATCTTTGGGTGAAGAAAGACTGAACAGTTTAGCTTTACTTGCCATTGAGTCAGAACGTTTAAATACTTTGTCCTACGAAGATATTATCAATGAGTTTGCCAAAAGAAAAGTTAGAACTAAACAATTGTAGGGAGTTTCTTACTGCTATAATCTTTAACCGCTTCAGCACCGGGCCATTTTACACCCTTCCTTACCAGAGCACTTTTTGCGATTCGGCACTGCGTCGCTTTAACTAACAATTGCGCGGTCGTGCGACGTTACACCCAAACAAACTTGACGTCCTTTTTTTCCCACAAATAGAGCTTTCTTTTTGTGGTATTTGATCACCTCTGCGTTTTTTATTTTTTGCGCTATAAACAAAAGAAGAGCAAAAATTTTGAAAAAAAAAACACAATATTTTTGACTTTTTGCTATAATAAATATCCAATTTAAAAAAAAAAAATGTAAAAAAATCGCAATAAGCGTATATAGATCGGTTTGCACAAAAGTTTTAGCATTTACAAAATAGGGTATAAATTTATTGCATTTTTTTTTTTTTTTTTTACTAGTAATGGCGGCGATCTGCGATTTTTTTTTTTTCGTGACTGCGACATTGCGGCGGACACTTCGGACACTTTTGACACATTTTTGGGACCATTCACATTTACACAGCGATCGTTGCTATAAAATTACAGTGATTACTGTGTAAATGTGACTGGCAGGGAAGGGGTTAACACTAGGGGGCGCTGCAGGGGTTAATGTGTTCCCTTAAGAAGTGATTCTAACTGTGGGGGGAGGGGACTGACAAGGGGAGGAGACCGATCGGTGTTCCTCCGTACTGGGAACACATGATCGGTCTCCTCTCTGCTGACAGGTCGTGGAGCTGTGTGTTTACACACACAGCTCCACGGTCCCGCACGGTCCCGTTGTTTTAACAGGCAATCGCGGGTGCCCGGCGGACATCGCGCTCGCCCCCTAGTTGGCCGGGAATGGGAGGACGTCATATGACGCCCACCCAGGATGGGAGATCCACCTAGTGGGCGTCATATGACAGTGGGCAGTAGGGAAGTGGTTAAAAGGCATTTTCTGCATTACAGGGTATTTTCAGTCTGTGCAATTAAAGCCAGTTATTTTCAGTGTTCTGGTGTGTGGAGATATGTTTTTAATTGATCTATTGTAGCAGTCATCGATAAAGGAATGAGAATGGTGGTGGTGTGTGTGTGGGGGGGGGGGGGGCGGCATTGAAGGACCCAGCCTTGGGGCGGCAAAGGGAGTAAATCCGGGCCTGCCAACCGGTCATGTTTTCAGGATTTCCCTCAGATGAAACGGCTGTGGTAATTACTAAGGCTGTGAAACTTATCATTTCACCTGTGCAAAATAATGGAAATCCTGAAAACATGACCTGTTGGGGCGCCTTGAGGACTGGAGTTGAGAAACACTGCCATAGATATATACACCGAGTAGCATAGCTCCCAACTGTCCCTGATTTGGAGGGACTGTCCCTGATTTGGAGCAATGTCCCTCTGTCCCTCATTCCTCCTCATTTGTCCCTCATTTTGGTCTGATCTATATAGATGTATATTAAATGCACTTTTTATCTATCAAAAAGTGTTTTCCAGCTCTAAACCTTTCATCTGATTTCTGAATTGTTGCATTTGTAAATTCCAAAAGCCAATATAAAGGAATAGTAGTGGCAAAAAAAAGCATTTTGTGGGTTTAACCAATCTTTTTTTTTTGTACAATTCTCCTTTAAGGGGGGCGTGGTCAGGGGTGTGTCCTATGCCTGCATACTTTTGCTGATAGGTGTCCCTCATTCCCATCTCAAAAAGTTGGGAGGTATGGATTAGCCATAACATTATAAAGACCCACTGTGACCCAAAACGACAAAATTTAGGTGCTGCTCAGGTAGAGAGGTTAAAGTTCAACTAGACCGCTGTGAGTGCAGGCAGGGACAGGCAGCTTGTCCTAGCTCCAAGCTGCAGCAATGTCAAAGGAAAAGATCCATAAGTCTGCACATCAGGAAGCAGACCCATGTGCATGGAGTGAGATAAATGGCAGCCTCAGCCCGGAGTCTGGTTTCAAAGAGAACCTTAGTGAACAAACAGTATCATGAAGGCCAAGGAACACACCATAGAGATCAGGGATAAAGTTGGAGAAGTTTACAGCAGATTAGGTTATAAAAAAATATCCCAAGCTTTGAACATCTCACGGAGCACTGTTCAATCCATCATCTGAAAATGGAAGGAGTATGACACAACTGCAAACCTACCAAGACGTGGCTGTCCACCTAAACTGACAGGTCGGGCAAGGAGAGCATTAATCAGAGAAGCAGCCAAGAGACCCATGGTAACTCTGGAGGAGCTGCAGAGATCCACAGCTCAGGTGGGAAAATCTGTTGTGCTCTCCACAATTCTAAAAGTCTTTATGGAAGAGTGGCAAGAAGAAAGCCATCGTTGAAAGACGGCCATAAGAAGTCCCATTTGCAGTTTGTGAGAAGCCATGTGGGGGACACAGCAAACATGTAGAAGAAGATGCTCTGGTCAGATGAGACCAAAATCTTACTTTTTGGCCTAAAAAATTACAGGGTAGCGGTGATCTCTTTCATGTCACTAAGCAGAACGGGGAAATGCCTTGTTTACATAGATATCTCCCTGTTCTGTGGCTCCGTGACACGATCGCCGGGACACCGGCGGACATTGAGTCCGTGGGTCCCGCGGTGAAAGAAAGTGTAAAATAGAGAAATATTCTCTATCGTCTTTCTACTTACAGGAGCGTTTCAAGATGAAATAGCATAGTCTTTTCAATAATATGTAAGTCAATGTAGCGGAGTCATACCCCTTTTAGGGGAAGAGACTACAATTCCCATAATTCCCCAGGCTCCCGGGAGGATGTCTGTTTCCGCCCGAGAGGCTGCTGGGGGAGGATATAAAAGGGAAGAGGAGAGACCGCCTCTTCCTGTTCTGACTGGGCTGGTGACTCAGACACAGACATCACTGAGAGAGAGAGACACCTGTGCGGACCGGGACTGCTGAAGGCCTGAAGCCTGGGCCTTGCAGCAGGTGGAGAGAGACTCTCACCCCTCAGAGTCTGCAGCAGCGGAGCGGAGACTTTTCCCTATAGTCGGTCGGTCGGAGCTGAGGACGGTATCCCAGGATTGGTGAGAGAGCCGGAAGGCTCATCCTGCATTGATACACACGTTTTATGCCTATTGAACTGCCAAGGCACAATTTACCTCAGAGCAGCAAATGTCACTTTCTGTGGATTACAAAGATACCATTTAAAGCTACATGTGCACCACCTCTACAGATTCATTGCCGGTGAAGAACACTGTACTAGTACAAGGACTGAGCTCTATTACTAGGGATCAGGCCTGGTCCGTTAGGTAGGCGCAGATAGATTTATTGCACCTCAGGGGTGCATAGCAGACGGTCGCCACACTTGGCGCTCCGTTTCCTCATTGCTAGTTAATACATATATGTGTACATGTTTAAGTGCATATTGCAGGGACCTGCTAAAGTATTGTAAGTCATATGTTTAAATGCACGTGTAGCGCTACCCCCAGTTAAGAGAGCCGCTGGTTTGTTTTGGGTCCCTGAGTACAGCTCCACCAACCCCCGGCAATTTGGCTCTACCCGCTCTGGCACAGTTAGTAAAGGGGTACGTCCCTATGCACATAAAACTTAGCTTATACTCTAAGTGTAATTGGTATGAACTCACAAGCAGACTGCTGAGATAAGAATAACTGGCTTTACTTTTGTCAGTAAGGAAAAAGAATAGCAACATGCATTTAAACATATATCTTACAATACTTTAGCAGGTCCCTGCAATATGCACTATAACATGTACACAGGTATATCAATCTAACAATGGGGAAACGGAGCGCCAAGTGTGGCGACCGTCTGCTATACACCCCTGAGGTGCAATAAATCTATCTGCGCCTACCTAATGGACCAGGCCTGATCCCTAGCAATAGAGCTCAGTCCTTGTACTAGTACAGTGTTCTTCACCGGCAATAAATCTGTAGAGGTGGTGCACATGTAGCTTTAAATGGTGTCATTTGTAATCCACAAAAAGTAACATTGCTGCTCTGAGGTAAATTGCGCCTAGGCAGTTCAGTAGGCATAAAACATGTGTGTCAATGCAGGATGAGCCTTCCGGCTCTCTCACCAATCCTTGGGGTACCGTCCTCCGATCCGGTCCCTCTAATGGTGGCTCTGGTCTCTTCAATGGCGGCGTCCGGTCTCCTCAGTCACAGCCCTGCACTCCGGTCATCAGCTCCGTCCGACCGACAGTAAGGGGAAGTCTCCGCTCCGCTGCTGTGGACTCTGAGGGGTGAGAGTCTCACTCCATCGGCTGCAAGGCCCAGGCTTCAGGCCTTCAGCTCCGGTCCGCACAGGTGTCTCTGCTGGCTGCAGTCTTCGCGTCACACGCTCTGTCAGCAGAGGCAGGCCAGTCCTGTCCGGCCTCAGAAGAGGAAGTGTCCCAAGAGGAAGAGGCGGTCTCCGCTCTTCCCTTTTATAATCTCCCCCAGCAGCCTCCCGGGCGGAAGTCAGCAGCCCTGGGGCCTGGGGAATTGTGGGAGATGTAGTCTCTGAGCCTAAAAGGGGTAGAACCCCGCTACACACTCCCCCCACTTTGAATCTTTGGTCCCCAAAGACAGTGTTCGAACTACAAACTTTCTCGGGAACAACACTTTCACATAATTTGGACAGAGGAGCTTCCCACCAATTGGCATAAGATGGGGAGCTGTCCTGTCCACAGGTCACTTCAGTGTGGGCGACCTGTTTAACTGTGCCAGAGAGTGAGCTGGGGTTGCCCTCCACTAAATGAACAGCGGAAGGGTCAGGGCAGTCCAGGCTCTTCCCGTCCTGGCGGGTGCGTAGAATTAGTGCGACAGGGTCCAAGGGTTGGGCTCCCCTCATCACCTGCTGGGCACGGGCTTCATCTACCTTCCCTGGATCTATCCCCTTCTTCAGGATAATCCTATGCAGGATCTTGTCTATGCGTCCCATGTACTCTGACAGCTTCTCCCCTGTCTTCTGGTAACAGTGTTCCAGTTGATAGGTAAGTTCTGTGACTTTTTCTGTCCCACCAAACACACCTTCCAGGATGTCTATGTAGTACTGGGCAGTGCAATCCTTTTTGCTTGTCTTCAGATTGCGTATGGCCTCTAAGGCAGGTCCTTTTAGGCTTTCAACAATCCTTTGCTTCTTTCTGCCTTCTGAGACCTCCCATTCTTCTAGGGCCTGCGTGGCACCATCTAACCACTCTTCAAATCCCTCTTCTCCCGAGGGTACAGGTGTCCTCCCTGAAAACATCCGGAGTTTCCTGTATCCCGACATTGGGTAATCCCCGGGGTCTCTTCTGCACTGAGTCACAATCTCCCCTAGGACAGCACACAGTTCTGCACTAAGAGTAGTGTGTGCGGGTGCGGGACTTTCCGCGCCCTTCTGCTCTTCCTTCTTTGGGGATAGAATGGCTTTCATAGGAGAACCTTCTCCCTTGCGCGGCAGCGCATGCAGCACTTGATAGGCCTGACCATTCGGTGCCTGTATGCTCTGGCTCCTGAACTGCTCTGGAGTCTCTTCCTTCCACTCTATTAAGGCGTATGTGTACCCAGCATCATTTCTCATGTCCATTATCCATGACTTCTGGCATGGGGATAATGACATTATGAGCTGCTTGACTGCCTCTCTCTGCCATATCCCTGGCAGTTCAATGACTGCTGCTGCGGCTGGGTCAGCGGCCCATGTTGCGGACCACCGTCCCACTTCTATTGGGTCCATGCCGGCACCTTCTGGCGGCTTTTCCCCGCTGACTCAGGATCCCGGATTACGAGCCCCCACGTGTAGCGCTACCCCCAGTTAAGAGAGCCGCTGGTTTGTTTTGGGTCCCTGAGTACAGCTCCACCAACCCCCGGCAATTTGGCTCTACCCGCTCTGGCACAGTTAGTAAAGGGGTACGTCCCTATGCACATAAAACTTAGCTTATACTCTAAGTGTAATTGGTATGAACTCACAAGCAGACTGCTGAGATAAGAATAACTGGCTTTACTTTTGTCAGTAAGGAAAAAGAATAGCAACATGCATTTAAACATATATCTTACAATACTTTAGCAGGTCCCTGCAATATGCACTATAACATGTACACAGGTATATCAATCTAACAATGGGGAAACGGAGCGCCAAGTGTGGCGACCGTCTGCTATACACCCCTGAGGTGCAATAAATCTATCTGCGCCTACCTAATGGACCAGGCCTGATCCCTAGCAATAGAGCTCAGTCCTTGTACTAGTACAGTGTTCTTCACCGGCAATAAATCTGTAGAGGTGGTGCACATGTAGCTTTAAATGGTGTCATTTGTAATCCACAAAAAGTAACATTGCTGCTCTGAGGTAAATTGCGCCTAGGCAGTTCAGTAGGCATAAAACATGTGTGTCAATGCAGGATGAGCCTTCCGGCTCTCTCACCAATCCTTGGGGTACCGTCCTCCGATCCGGTCCCTCTAATGGTGGCTCTGGTCTCTTCAATGGCGGCGTCCGGTCTCCTCAGTCACAGCCCTGCACTCCGGTCATCAGCTCCGTCCGACCGACAGTAAGGGGAAGTCTCCGCTCCGCTGCTGTGGACTCTGAGGGGTGAGAGTCTCACTCCATCGGCTGCAAGGCCCAGGCTTCAGGCCTTCAGCTCCGGTCCGCACAGGTGTCTCTGCTGGCTGCAGTCTTCGCGTCACACGCTCTGTCAGCAGAGGCAGGCCAGTCCTGTCCGGCCTCAGAAGAGGAAGTGTCCCAAGAGGAAGAGGCGGTCTCCGCTCTTCCCTTTTATAATCTCCCCCAGCAGCCTCCCGGGCGGAAGTCAGCAGCCCTGGGGCCTGGGGAATTGTGGGAGATGTAGTCTCTGAGCCTAAAAGGGGTAGAACCCCGCTACACATGTTACTATTTCTTTTCCTTACTGACAAAGTAAAGCCAGTTATTCTTATCTCAGCAGTCTGCTTGTGAGTTCATACCCATTACACTTAGAGTATAAGTGATGTTTATATGTGCATAGATACATACCCCTTTACTAACTGTGTCAGAGCGGGTAGAGCAAATTGCCGGGGGTTGGTGGAGCTGTACTCAGGGACCCAAAACAAACCAGCGGCTCTCTTAACTGGGGGTAGCGCTACACGTGGGGGCTCGTAATCCGGGATCCTGAGTCAGCGGGAAAAGCCGCCAGAAGGTACCGTCATGGACCCGATAGAAGTGGGACAGTGGTACACACTATGGGCCACTGACCCAGCCGCAGCATCAGTCATTGAACTGCCAGGGATATGGCAGGAAGAGACTCCAGAGCAGTTCAGGAGCCAAAGCATACAAGCACCGAATGGTCAGGCCTATCAAGTGCTGCATGCGCTGCCGCGCAAGGGAGACTGTTCTCCTATGGAAGCCATGCTATCCCCAAAGAAGGAAGAGCAGAAGGGCGCGGAAAGTCCCGCACCCGCACAAACTACTCTTAGTGCAGAACTGTGTGCTGTCCTAGGGGAGATTGTGACTCAGTGCAGAAGAGACCCCGGGGATTACCCGATGTCGGGATACAGGAAACTCCGGATGTTTTCAGGGAGGACACCTGTGCCCTCGGGAGAAGAGGGATTTGAAGAGTGGTTAGATGGCGCCACGCAGGCCTTAGAAGAATGAGAGGTCTCAGAAGGCAGAAAGAAGCAAAGGATTGTAGAGAGCCTAAAAGGACCTGCCTTAGAGGCCATACGCAATCTGAAGACAAGTAAAAAGGATTGCACTGCCCAGGACTACATAGACATCCTGGAAAGTGTGTTTGGTGGGACAGAAAAAATCACAGAACTTACCTATCAACTGGAACACTGTTACCAGAAGACAGGGGAGAAGCTGTCAGAGTATATGGGACGCATAGACAAGATCCTGCATAGGATTATCCTGAAGAAGGGGATAGATCCGGGGAAGGTAGATGAAGCCCGTGCCCAGCAGGTGGTCAGGGGAGCCCAACCCCTAGACCCTGTCGCACTAATTCTACGCACCCGGCAGGATGGGAAGAGCCTGGACTACCCCGATCTCATTCGAGTGGTCAGAGAAGAAGAGGCCCTGTTGGAAGAGAAACGGGAAAAGCAAGTGATGGGGTCTACAAAACTTCCAGTGGCCACGGTCAGGTCGGCCTTAACCCCTGAAGGAGACACAGAGGTAGATGCCCTGAAGTTGCAGATGTCCCAGATGATGGAGATACTGACATCTCTAGTGGCGAAAGAGACGCCAAGTCCCCAGAAAGAAACAAGCAAGAGGGAATTGTTTCCAGCTGTTTCAGAACCAGCATCCCCACCTGACTACGGTGAGATGATCTGTTTTAATTGTGGAGGAATTGGCCATATTGCAGCTGTATGTTCCAGTCCCAAGAGGAAGAAAACAGATAGCCGCCAGCCGGCGGGAAACGCCAAAGGGCCCCGGTGAAGGAGTCAACCGGGTGCCCATCGCCTTCAGTGAGCTCCAAGAAGCACAACAGGAAGAGAAAGCGAGGAGAGCAGACCCCTCGGAAGGAACACAGCACTCCCAAGCGTGAACCCTCAAAAGTGAGAGATAACAATGTCCCTCAACGGGTCCACACTCCCACTAAGAGGGAGAAAATTAATGCATACCAGGCTCAAGAAAGGATCAAGCGCAAATCCAGTGCTGGTAAAGAAAAGAGTCCAAAGAAGAAGACAGCATCAACTCGGCCCTACCCAGAAGAGTTGGTTGGCCCATCTCCTACTGTACCCATCCAGGTGGAAGGAGTATACACGAAGGCCCTCCTAGACACTGGAGCACAAGTGACCCTATTGTACAGGGACTTCTATGACAGATACTTGAGTCATCTGCCCATACAGAAGATAGAGGAGTTGGAGATAAGGGGATTGGGAACTCAGAGTTTCCCCTATGATGGATACCTACCCATACGGTTGACCTTTGACCCATCCGTGGCTGGAAAGGCTGAAGTGTTCGACACCCTGGCAGTGGTGTGCCCTCGTCCGCCTGGAACCAGCAAGACCTCCCTGATCATAGGGACGAACACGGATCTAGTCAGAAGGCTTCTGACCCCCCTGGTGAAGAAAGAGAATCTTTCACCTCCCAAGATCCATCCCATGCTGAAGGCAGCCTATCAGCGGTTGGTCCTAGAGCAGAAGACCCCAAGTGAGGGGATAGGAAGGGTATGGAGGCTTGGAAAAGAAGGAGCAGTGCTACAGCCTGGAGAGGTGACCTGCATGAGAGCTACGGTGAAACTTACCTGGGAGCAGCCTGGCCCCTTTGTAATGTTGGAACCTGACCCAATGGAGGGTCACTCAGGTCTGGAAGTGATACCAGAAGTAATCTCATTGAAGGACCTGAAGAAGGCAAGAGGAAGAGTCCCTGTCAGTGTGAGGAACCCCAGGGAGCAGCCCGTGGAGATCCCTGCCAGGATGCTTCTGGGACAGGTGAGTCCTGCTGTCCCAGTTGGCTGGTCAGAGGTGAAGGGGACGGGTGAAGGAGAAGATGTTTGGAAGAAACTCTCCATGGAAAACCCAAACCTACCTGGAGCTTGGAAAGAGAGAGCCAAGGCCCAGCTGACCAGATGGGAGAAGATTTTCTCTAAAGATGAGTTTGATGTGGGGTGTGCGAGGAGTGCCACCCACCGAATCCGCATGCAAGAGGACAAGCCATTCAGAGAGAGAGTGAGGCGAGTCCCGCTAGCAGATCTGGAGGATCTGAGGGAGCAGCTTGCGGAATTGAAGAAGACGGGAGTGATTCGGGAGTCCAGAAGCCCCTATGCCTCCCCAATAGTGGTGGTCAGGAAGAAGAATGGGTCATTGAGGCTCTGCATTGACTACAGAACTCTCAACAGGAGGACCATTCCTGACCAGTACACCACGCCAAGGATAGAGGATGCCTTACAGAGTTTATCTGGAGCTAAGTGGTTCAGTGTGATGGACCTCAAGAGTGGGTATTACCAAATCCCCATGCATCCAGAAGACAGAGAAAAGACTGCCTTCATAACCCCAGTAGGATTCTTTGAGTTCAACAGGATGCCTCAGGGCCTATCTGGAGCTCCTGCTACATTTCAACGCCTAATGGAAAGGACAGTTGGAGACATGAACCTCATAGAGGTCCTTGTGTACCTGGACGATGTCATTGTCTTTGGAAAGACTTTGGAAGAACATGAAGCCAGATTGGAGAAAGTACTGAAGAGGCTCAGTGAAGAGGGACTTAAACTTTCTCCAGAAAAGTGTCGGTTCTATCAGTCTTCTGTGAACTATCTGGGACACATAGTGTCTGAAAAAGGAGTGGCTACAGACCCTGAGAAGTTGGAGGCAGTTACTTCGTGGCCAAGGCCCACAACAGTTACAGAACTTCGGTCTTTCTTGGGGTTCTGCTCCTACTACCGCAGGTTTGTGGATGGATTTGCCCGCATTGCCAAACCCCTCAACGAGCTGCTGAAGACGGAAGGAGAGGAAGATGGAATGGGGCCTAGGAGGTCCAGTGAGTCGGTCCAAGACCAGTGGAACTCAAGGTGTGAAGAGGCTTTCAGAACCTTGAAGAGAAGTCTCACCACAGCCCCAGTTTTGGCCTACGCTGATCCCACTAGACCATATGAGCTACATGTTGATGCCAGCCATGAGGGCCTAGGTGGAGTACTCTACCAGGAGTATGAAGACCAGCTACGACCAGTGGCCTATGTGAGCCGGAGCCTGACCCCCTCCGAGAAGAACTATCCCACCCACAAGTTGGAGTTCTTAGCCCTCAAGTGGGCAGTAGTTGACAAATTGAGAGACTATTTGTATGGGGCCGAGTTTACTGTAAAGACAGATAACAACCCCTTGACCTATCTATTCACCACCGCCAAGCTGGATGCAACTGGACACAGATGGTTGGCGGCGTTGTCTGGATTCAATTTCAGCCTCAAGTACAGGCCAGGGGCTGGAAATAGGGATGCAGATGCCCTGTCCCGAAGATCCCATGTCATAGCTGATGATTGGGAAGACTGGACCCAAGTGGCACCAGATGGAGTGCGAGCCCTTTGTCAGGGGGCTGAACTCCAAGCCAGAGGAGGATCCAGAGCTGAAGAGGTAGGAGTTACCACAGTGGGAGTCCCAAAGTGTTACTGTGGGGTAACTCAACTGGCAGAAGAGTGTCTGCCGAAGCTGTCCAAGAAGGAGCTAAGGTGTGACCAATTGGAAGATCCCATGGGGAGATTGGTCCTGGAAGCCCTGGAAGACAAGAGTCCAGAGGGACTTCGCCTTCACCCTTCTAAAGAAGCTCGCCTACTGAGGAGAGAGTTGGACAAGTTACAGGTGCATCAGGGGGTAGTCTACCGAAGGGGCCCCTCTGATGGCCCGGAAGACAAGTGGCAGTTGTTTCTCCCAGAGAAGCATCGAGAGACTGTGCTGATTGCCCTACACGACCAGCATGGTCACTTGGGAGCAGAGAGAACCTTCCAACTTGTCAGAGACCGGTTTTATTGGCCCTGCATGAGGGCCGAAGTGGAGGAGTATTGCCATTCCTGTGCAAGATGCATTCAGAGAAAGACTTTACCCCATCAAGCTGCCCCAATGGGCCACCTACAGAGTGAAGGCCCAATGGATCTGGTATGCATTGATTTTCTCTGCCTTGAACCCGATTTGAGCGGATTGGGAAATGTTCTGGTGGTAACCGACCATTTCACTCGTTATGCTCAGGCTTTCCCAACCAAGGACCAGAAGGCCTCTACAGTAGCCAAGGTACTCCTGGAGAAGTACTTTGTTCACTATGGACTGCCACAGAGAATCCACTCAGACCAAGGAAGGGACTTTGAGAGTCGCCTGATCAGGAAGTTACTAGATTCTCTGGGAGTAGAGAAGACTAGGACCACACCATATCACCCTCAAGGTGATGCCCAGCCTGAAAGGTTCAACAGGACCCTATTGAACATGTTGGGAACTTTGGAAACAGAGAAGAAGCAACATTGGAGTCAACACATTTCAGCTCTGGTGCATGCTTACAACTGCACCACAAGTGATGTGACAGGTTTTTCCCCTTACCGGCTTATGTTTGGGAGAGAAGCAAGATTGCCAGTGGATTTGGCCTTCGGCATTTCTTTAGACCATGCCTCTGCTGCCTCCCACAAAGGATATGTGGACAGACTGAGGCGCAGTCTGAAGATAGCTTATGAGAAAGCTCAAGCGGCCTCCGACCAGAGGGGGGCCCCGAAATAAGAGGAACTTTGACCTGAAAGTTCGAGTACAGGACCTACAGCCTGGGGACCGTGTACTGTTACGCAATCTAGGGATCCCTGGAAAACACAAGATTGCTGATAGATGGAGATCAGAGCCATATATCATCTGTAGAAAGCTACCAGGATTGCCTGTCTACAAGTTAAAGCCAGAAGGAGGAGTGGGGCCTTTGAAGACCTGGCATAGGAATCACTTGCTCCCACTCACTGAAGCAGTCAGAATGCCTCCGGCAAGAGACGTACCTGAATCTGTTTCCATTCTGGATACACCCAGGCCTAATACTCGGTCCCAGACCTCCCAAGTTAGGGGTGGACAGGACCCCCAACCAGAGGAAGAAAGAGGAGAACTTGAATGGCTATGGCCTTCCTCAACTCCAGGAAATTCTGCCATAGATCTTCCACCTACTGGAGATGTGGAAGATAGCACATTGAACCCAGAAGCCACAGAGTTTGTGCCATTCAGTGTTGTGCCTGAGTGCTGGGAAGATATCCCTGGTCTCTACTCAGAGGAAGAAGAAGTGGATGTTCCAGAACCAGTGATGTTGCCAGAATGTGTTCCTGAAGAAGTTCCAAGAGAGCAGAGAGCTCGCAGAGTTGTGAAGCCTCCCAAGAAGTTAACTTACCCCAAGATGGGGGAAAGTTCAGAGGACTCTGTTACCACAGCAAGGAGAAGTGTTGAACGCCCTGACCCATCCACTGTTCATTTGGTGGAGGGCAACCCCAGCTCACTCTCTGGCACAGTTAAACAGGTCGCCCACACTGAAGTGACCTGTAGACAGGACAGCTCCCCATCTCATGCTAATTGGTGGGAAGCTCCTCTGTCTGAATTATGTGAACGTGTTGTCTCAAAGAAAGCTTGTAGTTTGAACAATGTCTTTGGGGACCAAAGATTCAAAGTGGGGGGAGTGTGTAGCGGAGTCATACCCCTTTTAGGGGAAGAGACTACAATTCCCATAATTCCCCAGGCTCCCGGGAGGATGTCTGTTTCCGCCCGAGAGGCTGCTGGGGGGAGGATATAAAAGGGAAGAGGAGAGACCGCCTCTTCCTGTTCTGACTGGGCTGGTGACTCAGACACAGACATCACTGAGAGAGAGAGACACCTGTGCGGACCGGGACTGCTGAAGGCCTGAAGCCTGGGCCTTGCAGCAGGTGGAGAGAGACTCTCACCCCTCAGAGTCTGCAGCAGCGGAGCGGAGACTTTTCCCTATAGTCGGTCGGTCGGAGCTGAGGACGGTATCCCAGGATTGGTGAGAGAGCCGGAAGGCTCATCCTGCATTGATACACACGTTTTATGCCTATTGAACTGCCAAGGCACAATTTACCTCAGAGCAGCAAATGTCACTTTCTGTGGATTACAAAGATACCATTTAAAGCTACATGTGCACCACCTCTACAGATTCATTGCCGGTGAAGAACACTGTACTAGTACAAGGACTGAGCTCTATTACTAGGGATCAGGCCTGGTCCGTTAGGTAGGCGCAGATAGATTTATTGCACCTCAGGGGTGCATAGCAGACGGTCGCCACACTTGGCGCTCCGTTTCCTCATTGCTAGTTAATACATATATGTGTACATGTTTAAGTGCATATTGCAGGGACCTGCTAAAGTATTGTAAGTCATATGTTTAAATGCATGTTACTATTTCTTTTCCTTACTGACAAAGTAAAGCCAGTTATTCTTATCTCAGCAGTCTGCTTGTGAGTTCATACCCATTACACTTAGAGTATAAGTGATGTTTATATGTGCATAGATACATACCCCTTTACTAACTGTGTCAGAGCGGGTAGAGCAAATTGCCGGGGGTTGGTGGAGCTGTACTCAGGGACCCAAAACAAACCAGCGGCTCTCTTAACTGGGGGTAGCG
The DNA here is from genome assembly GCA_028564925.1 of Lithobates sylvaticus. Taxonomy (NCBI): domain Eukaryota; kingdom Metazoa; phylum Chordata; class Amphibia; order Anura; family Ranidae; genus Lithobates; species Lithobates sylvaticus. The sequence continues at coordinate 58,593,671 of CM053030.1, forward strand.
CTACATCAATATCCTCTCTCTCCTAGAGGGTGTGTGTAGAGGAGAATTGCATGTCTTCATCCAAGGCAGCATATCGAACTTACTTTTAAGAATCGGTTCCTTGGCAGAATACTTCCAGAAGGTTGGAAAAAAGGAAAACTGCGCCAGGTAAACAAAAATAGACAATAAGTATAAAGAAAACCAATGCACATGTGTGATCTGTGTATCTGATTTGTAGTACTTGAGGTACTAGTAACCTAAAGAATATAGTCTGCACACAGATTTAGAAAGGGCATAGGCAAACAGTATTAATATATTCACAGGTTATCACAACATAAATGACAAAATGTTCGTCAAGAAATGTCCAAATATAAAACTGTGGGCAATGGTAGAATGGTATTCTCAGAGTGCTTATAATAGATGAATTTCAAAACAATGAATGAATGCCCTCGTATACAGTTGATTCCACTACACCAATGTGCTCCACTTCTATTAAAGTGCCGTCACCAGTAAGTAGGCTCCTTACCAGATGTACAGAAAACAAAAGCACTCAGGATTGAGCCTTAACCCAGGATTCCGAGCATCAGGTGTGGTTTCCCCTGTCCTCCAAGATCAGTAAGTTCAGACCAGAGCTCCAAAGCGGGGGGGGGAGGGGGACGTTCCAATATCAAGATGAATGGATAAAGCACTCAAGGGTGCATCCAAAGGTTACCATGTAAATGATAAAGGCAGACCATAGCGTGATATTGTAAAAATGAAATGACTTTAATAAAAATCAGATATTACTCACATTCTTAATGAACAAGATAGGCAGTAAAAATCCGCCGATTGTTTAAAAAGAAGCGCCGGCCGGCATCCAATCAAACCCTTTCTCCTTGTAACACGAACGTGGTGACGTCACTGCGCGTCCTCCCAAACGCGTTTCGTCATCAACAGGGCCCATTGAAAACGTCTGTTGATGACGAAACGCGTTTGGGAGGACGCGCAGTGACGTCACCACGTTCGTGTTACAAGGAGAAAGGGTTTGATTGGATGCCGGCCGGCGCTTCTTTTTAAACAATCGTCGGATTTTTACTGCCTATCTTGTTCATTAAGAATGTGAGTAATATCTGATTTTTATTAAAGTCATTTCATTTTTACAATATCACGCTATGGTCTGCCTTTATCATTTACATGGTAACCTTTGGATGCACCCTTGAGTGCTTTATCCATTCATCTTGATATTGGAACGTCCCCCTCCCCCCCCCCGCTTTGGAGCTCTGGTCTGAACTTACTGATCTTGGAGGACAGGGGAAACCACACCTGATGCTCGGAATCCTGGGTTAAGGCTCAATCCTGAGTGCTTTTGTTTTCTGTACATCTGGTAAGGAGCCTACTTACTGGTGACGGCACTTTAATAGAAGTGGAGCACATTGGTGTAGTGGAATCAACTGTATACGAGGGCATTCATTCATTGTTTTGAAATTCATCTATTATAAGCACTCTGAGAATTGGAGGACAGGACTGCGGCCGGCATCCAATCAAACCCTTTCTCGTCATCATTGCCCACAGTTTTATATTTGGACATTTCTTGACGAACATTTTGTCATTTATGTTGTGATAACCTGTGAATATATTAATACTGTTTGCCTATGCCCTTTCTAAATCTGTGTGCAGACTATATTCTTTAGGTTACTAGTACCTCAAGTACTACAAATCAGATACACAGATCACACATGTGCATTGGTTTTCTTTATACTTATTGTCTATTTTTGTTTACCTGGCGCAGTTTTTCTTTTTTCCATATTTCATGTGTGTTTATCCCACCATTCTGCAGCCGGTTTAGGTTTCATTTATTTTTATTTTTTTATTTATCTTTTACTCAAATTGTGTGATCATTTGTGTGTGTTAGGGTAGCGCGGTTTTTTGCCTTCACTTCCAGAAGGTTGTTTTATTGTTTCAGATAGATAAGCAAAGGCAAGACATCTGCTAACATATGCATGGTGATGGCTTCAGAGGGAGAGACACTTGATGTTCCATTTTAATCCCGTCTCCTCCTTCCTCTCTCCACCTCCCTTCCCCCCTCCATTCTTCCTCACTACCATAACCCTATTCCATTCTTATACTGTTTCATACTGTAATGACATCATTTCCTGGTGACACCCATATTTGCATATATACCTAATATGGTTCAGTCTAAAGATAAGTAGCATAACTCCACCCATAGTCCTGAGTAGGGATGAGCCGAACACCCCCGGGTTCGGTTCGAACCAGAACCTTCGAACGGACCGAAAGTTCGCGCGAATTTTCGAACCCTATACGTTATAATGGACGCGAACGTTCGAAATCAAAAGTGCTAATTACAACGGCCAATATGCATGTTAATGTCATAAAACAGGTTTGGGGACCCGGGTCCTGCCCCAGGGGACATATATCAATGCAAAAAGAACTTTTAAAAACTAACGTTTTTTCGGGAGCAGTCATTTTAATGATGCATAAAGTGAAAAAAAAAAAGTGAAATTTTCCTTTAAATATGGTACCTGGGGGGTGTCCAAAGTATGCCTGTGAAGTGGCATGTGTTTCCCGTGTTTAGAACTGTCCTTGCACAAAATGACATTTGTAAAGGAAAAAAAGAAGCCATTTAAAACCACTTGCGGCTTTAGGTTTGATCTTAAGTAGAATCTGAACAGGTACATTATGAAGTGTAGCTCCATCCCAAAAAAATCTATTTTTAAGCTTTTTGGAGAACATAGGGAGGGGTTATCACCCCTGTAACATTTGCTGTCTTTGCACATCTGTTCAGAACATGTCACCTCACTTTCCGTCCCAATGATAAATGTTTTTGGAAAAGTGGGGTTTTAATTGAAACAAGGATTGGTGATAAAGTATCAGTAGAGAGGAGATACCTTTTTCCCAAATTAAATCTAACAGGATAGAATTTCCCTTCCTAGGGGTAGATTTCCTCTCACTTCCTGTTTTCTCTTTCCATTTGCAAGTAGGAGTCGTTTGTAAGTTGGATGTTTGAAAGTAGGGGCCTGGCGTATATACTCTGCAGAAATTTGCCCTATTAGATGTTGGTGTAGCCACAAGACTGGTGGGCACAGGAATGGGCCCTGCTGTGAGTTAATAGATCAAGATTTGTAATTGCATGCACCTGTTGAACAGGGCAGAAAAATTGGGGGGGTGGTGGTGGTGGTGGTGGTGGTGGACGGTTTTGCCACAAGACTGTAAGCTCTCACAGTTACTCTTGGTGGGCGCAGGAATGGGCCCTGCTGTGAGTTATTAGATCAAGATTTGTAATTGCAAGCACCTGATGAACAGGGCAGAAAAATTGGGCCTTTGGCGGTGGTGGTGGACGGTGTTGCCACAAGACTGTAGGCCCTCATAGTTACTCTTGGTGGGCGCAGGAATGGGCCCTGCTGTGAACTATTAGATCAAGATTTGTAATTACCCGCCCCTGTTAAACAGGGGCTGAAAAATTGTGCCTTAGGCACTGGTGCTGGTGCCACAACACTGCAACCCCTCACAGAGACTGTACTTGGAGCACAGCAGTCACACGTGTTGCGAAGCATTTTTTTTAAAAAATTGTAAGTACACGCCCCTGTTAAACAGGGGCTGAAAAATTGTGCCTTAGGCACTGGTGCTGGTGCCACAACACTGCAACACGGCCCTCACAGAGACTGTACTTGGAGCACAGCAGTCACACGTGTTGCGAAGCATTTTTTTAAAAAATTGTAAGTACACGCCCCTGTTAAACAGGGGCTGAAAAATTGTGCCTTAGGCACTGGTGCTGGTGCCACAACACTGCAACACGGCCCTCACAGAGACTGTACTTGGAGCACAGCAGTCACACGTGTTGCGAAGCATTTTTTTTTTTAAAAAATTGTAAGTACACGCCCCTGTTAAACAGGGGCTGAAAAATTGTGCCTTAGGCACTGGTGCTGTGGCATGGATCATTGAGGAGGAGGAAGAGGATAGTCAGTGAACATAAGAGGACAGTCACTCAGCATCAGCATAGGCAGTCTTGAAGGGATGTGACATTAAAAATTATTCGGTTATATCCGCCTCAGGTGCCTGGTAGCTGGTGGTGATCCAAGACTGATTCATTTTGATGAATGTCAGTCGATCAACCGAGGCGGTGGACAGGCGCACCCTATGATCAGTCACAAATCCTCCAGCAGCACTGAATGTGCGTTCGGAAAGAACGCTGGAGGCAGGACAGGCCAGTAGCTCAATTGCATACTGTGCAAGCTCTGGCCAGTGATCCATCCTCAGGACCCAGTAAGCCAGAGGATTTTCGGTGGGAAAGGTGTCCAAGTCTGACCTTGCCCCAAGGTATTCCTGCACCATGTATATCAGACGCTGGCGATGGTTGCTGGAACCGATCATACCTTGGGGCTGCGGACTAAAAAATTGTCTGAACGCATCGGTCAGACGTCCACCTTCCCCACCGCTCCTTCTGCCACTGACCGAAGCCTCAGCAACTCGTCGCCCAGGACCAGGAGTTTGTAGCCTCCCAGTTTCTGGGAACGCGTTGCACAGACCTTTCTGCAAGGCCTCCCTGAGATGTCTCATCCTCTGCTCCCTCTGCGACGGCAAGATAAGGTCCGCAACCTTACCCTTGTACCGCGGATCAAGGAGAGTGGCCAGCCAGTAATGGTCCCTCTCCTTGATCCGAAGAACACGAGGATCCTTCCGCAGGCTTTGCAGGATCAGGGAGGCCATGCAGCGTAGGTTAGCTGAGGCATTCGGTCCGGAGTCTTCTGGGTCACTGAGGATGACATGATCGCCAGCCACCTCCTCCCAGCCACGTACAAGTCCACTGGCTTGTTGGGACTGTACATCATCCCTAAAAGACTGCTGCTGCTGATGCTGAGTGCCAGGCTCCACCTCCATGCTCACACAATCCTCCTCCTCCTCCTCCTCCTCCTCCTCCTCATCCTCTTCCTGTGTGATGGGTGGGACAGAAGGAACACTGTCCGGATAAAGGGGGCCTTGAGAGGCAAGGAAGTCCTCCTCTTCCTGCCTCTGTTCTGCCTCAAGTGCCCTGTCCATTATCCCACGCAGCGTATGCTCCAACAGGTGGACAAGAGGGACAGTGTCACTGATGCATGCACTGTCACTGCTCACCATCCTCGTGGCCTCCTCAAATGGTGAGAGGACAGTGCATGCATCCCTGATCATGCTCCACTGACGTGGGGAAAAAAACCCAAGCTCCCCTGACCCTGTCCTGGTGCCGTAGTCGCAAAGGTACTCATTGATGGCCCTCTGCTGCGTGTGCAGTCGCTGCAGCATGGCCAACGTTGAGTTCCACCTGGTGGGCATGTCAGATATTAGGCGGTTCTTGGGCAGGTTCAGCTCCTTTTGCAGCTCAGTCAGCCGAGCACTGGCATTATAAGATCGGCGGAAATGCACACAGACTTTCCTGGCCTGCCTCAGGACATCCTGTAAGCCTGGGAACCTGCCCAAGAACCGCTGCACCACCAGGTTGAGGACGTGAGCCATGCAGGGCACATGGGTGAGCTGCCCTGTCGCAGGGCGGAGAGGAGGTTGGTGCCATTGTCAGAAACGACCATTCCTGGCTTAAGCTGACGTGGCGTCAACCACCTCTCGGCCTGCCCCTGCAGAGCTGCCAGAACCTCTGGCCCAGTGTGGCTCCTGTCCCCCAAACACACCAGCGCAAGCACGGCATGGCATCTTTTTGCCTGCGTACTTGCGTAGCCCCTTGTACGCCTACGGAGCACCGCTGGTTCCAAGGACAGAGCACTGGAGGAAGAAGAAGAGGAGGGGGTGGAGGAGAGAGGTGTGTCACAACCAGTAGCAGTAGTCGCGTTTTGGAGGCGTGGTGGCGGAACAACCTCCAACACTACTGCACCTTGTCCTGCATCCCTCCCAGCTGCCAATAGAGTGACCCAATGGGCCGTGAAAGAAAGGTACCGTCCCTGTCCATGCCTGCTGGACCATGAGTCAGCGGTAATATGCACCTTACCGCTGACCGCCCTGTCCAGCGAGGCATGGACATTGCCCTCCACATGCCGGTAGAGAGACGGAATCGCCTTCCGCGAGAAAAAGTGGCGTTTGGGAACCTGCCACTGAGGAACCGCACATTGAACAAACTCACGGAAGGGGGCCGAGTCTACCAACTGAAAAGGCAGCAGTTGAAGTGCTAGCAATTTAGCAAGGCTAGCATTCAACCGCTGGGCATGTGGATGGCTGGGAGTGTACTTCTTTCTACGGTCCAGCAGCTGGGGCAGGGAAATTTGCCTGCTGCATTCGGACGTCGGTGTACTGCAAGTACTTGGTTGTGACACACCGAATTCTACACCTTCAGTCCTCTCAGAGCAGCTTTCAGAGAGGACTGAAGGTGTAGTGGGGATGGAGATCCCAGCTGAGGAGGAGCAAGGAGAGGTCCGCTTAGTTCTTTGGTGTGGGTCTTTTATGTGTGCCTGCCAACGAGCTGCATGGCAGGTCGCCATATGTCTGGTCATGCTTGTCGTGCCCAAGCGGCTGATGTTTTGGCCACGCGAGATACGCTTGAGACAAATATTGCAAATAGCAGTGGTGCGATCTGCTGCACTCGTCTCAAAAAAGGCCCACACCAAAGAACTTTTCTGATAACGTGCAGAGGCAGCGCCCTGCACAGGCGGAGCTCTGCGGTGTTGTACAGTTGCTGTGCTGGCCTCTACCTGGCCTCCAGGGGGCATCCTGCCTCGTTGGACATGTGACGCCGCATCCTCCTCCTCCTCGTCCTCCTCCTCATCCTCTCTCCCTTGAGGCACCCACGTGGAGTCAGTGACCTCATCATCCCCTCCCTCTTCACCACTAGAGCAAACCTGGCAGTAAGCTGCAGCTGGTGGAACTGTACTGCCAGATTCCTCAAGCTGGGTATCGTCATCCGAGCCTTCGAATCGTTGGGCATCCTCCTGGAGCATGTACCCAACACTGTGCTCAAAGAGTTCGGGGGGACTCCTCAGGAGGACATGGTGGGTCTAGGGAAGGGGTGGCTGATGATGCTCTGTCAGTACCCTGAGCCTGGGTGAGAGAGGATGAGGAGGATGAGGAGGGCTTGGTCATCCATTCTACCAAGCCTTCAGCATGATGCGGCTCCACATGTCCAGCTGCCGAAAACAAAGACGCGCGTGTCCCATGGCCACGTGCTGATGACGATGCACGACCACGTCCACGTCCACGGCCACGTCCACTAGAAACAGAGCCTGCCTGCCCTGTGTTCTTGGCTCTGCACGCTCTGCCTCCCCTTGGCGGTCTTCCAGCCATTGTAGTCGGTAGTCCTGTGGGTGCTGCTGAGAAGAAAATATAGGAGCTCTGTGTGATGCCACTAACACACTAGAAGTCCTATGGGTGCTTCTGCAAAGAAAATAGAGGAGCTCTGTGTGATGCCACTAACACACTAGAAGTCCTGTGGGTGCTTCTGCAAAGAAAATAGAGGAGCTCTGTGTGATGCCACTAACACACTAGAAGTCCTATAGGTGCTTCTGCAAAGAAAATATAGGAGCTCTGTGTGATGCCACTAACACACTAGAAGTCCTGTGGGTGCTGCTGAGAAGAATATATAGGAGCTCTGTGTGATGCCACTAACACACTAGAAGTCCTATGGGTGCTTCTGCAAAGAAAATAGAGGAGCTCTGTGTGATGCCACTAACACACTAGAAGTCCTGTGGGTGCTTCTGCAAAGAAAATAGAGGAGCTCTGTGTGATGCCACTAACACACTAGAAGTCCTGTGGGTGCTGCTGAGAAGAATATATAGGAGCTCTGTGTGATGCCACTAACACACTAGAAGTCCTATGGGTGCTTCTGCAAAGAAAATAGAGGAGCTCTGTGTGATGCCACTAACACACTAGAAGTCCTGTGGGTGCTTCTGCAAAGAAAATAGAGGAGCTCTGTGTGATGCCACTAACACACTAGAAGTCCTGTGGGTGCTTCTGCAAAGAAAATAGAGGAGCTCTGTGTGATGCCACTAACACACTAGAAGTCCTATGGGTGCTTCTGCAAAGAAAATAGAGGAGCTCTGTGTGATGCCACTAACACACTAGAAGTCCTGTGGGTGCTTCTGCAAAGAAAATAGAGGAGCTCTGTGTGATGCCACTAACACACTAGAAGTCCTATAGGTGCTTCTGCAAAGAAAATATAGGAGCTCTGTGTGATGCCACTAACACACTAGAAGTCCTGTGGGTGCTTCTGCAAAGAAAATAGAGGAGCTCTGTGTGATGCCACTAACACACTAGAAGTCCTATAGGTGCTTCTGCAAAGAAAATATAGGAGCTCTGTGTGATGCCACTAACACACTAGAAGTCCTGTGGGTGCTGCTGAGAAGAATATATAGGAGCTCTGTGTGATGCCACTAACACACTAGAAGTCCTATGGGTGCTTCTGCAAAGAAAATAGAGGAGCTCTGTGTGATGCCACTAACACACTAGAAGTCCTATGGGTGCTTCTGCAAAGAAAATAGAGGAGCTCTGTGTGATGCCACTAACACACTAGAAGTCCTGTGGGTGCTTCTGCAAAGAAAATAGAGGAGCTCTGTGTGATGCCACTAACACACTAGAAGTCCTATAGGTGCTTCTGCAAAGAAAATATAGGAGCTCTGTGTGATGCCACTAACACACTAGAAGTCCTGTGGGTGCTGCTGAGAAGAATATATAGGAGCTCTGTGTGATGCCACTAACACACTAGAAGTCCTGTGGGTGCTGCTGAGAAGAATATATAGGAGCTCTGTGTGATGCCACTAACACACTAGAAGTCCTATGGGGGCTTCTGCAAAGAAAATAGAGGAGCTCTGTGTGATGCCACTAACACACTAGAAGTCCTGTGGGTGCTTCTGCAAAGAAAATAGAGGAGCTCTGTGTGATGCCACTAACACACTAGAAGTCCTGTGGGTGCTTCTGCAAAGAAAATAGAGGAGCTCTGTGTGATGCCACTAACACACTAGAAGTCCTATGGGTGCTTCTGCAAAGAAAATAGAGGAGCTCTGTGTGATGCCACTAACACACTAGAAGTCCTGTGGGTGCTTCTGCAAAGAAAATAGAGGAGCTCTGTGTGATGCCACTAACACACTAGAAGTCCTGTGGGTGCTTCTGCAAAGAAAATAGAGGAGCTCTGTGTGATGCCACTAACACACTAGAAGTCCTGTGGGTGCTGCTGAGAAGAATATATAGGAGCTCTGTGTGATGCCACTAACACACTAGAAGTCCTGTGGGTGCTTATGCAAAGAAAATAGAGGAGCTCTGTGTGATGGGACTAACACACTTCAAGTCCTATAGGTGCTTCTGGGAAGAAAATATTGCTCTGTGTGTGTAATGGGACTAACACACTTCAAGTCCTATAGGTGCTTCTGGGAAGAAAATATAGCTCTGTGTGTGTAATGGGACTAACACACTTCAAGTCCTATAGGTGCCTCTGGAACAAAATATAGGAGCTCTGCCTGCCTGCCACGAACACACTACAAGTCCTATAGGTGCTTCTGGTAACAAAATATAGGAGCTCTGCCTGCCTGCCACTAACACACTACAAGTCCTATAGGTGCTTCTGGGAAGAAAATATAGCTCTGTGTGTGTAATGGGACTAACACACTTCAAGTCCTATAAGTGCTTCTGGGAACAAAATATAGGAGCTCTGCCTGCCTGCCACGAACACACTACAAGTCCTATAGGTGCTTCTGGGAAGAAAATATAGCTCTGTGTGTGTAATGGGACTAACACACTTCAAGTCCTATAGGTGCTTCTGGGAAGAAAATATAGCTCTGTGTGTGTAATGGGACTAACACACTTCAAGTCCTATAGGTGCTTCTGGGAACAAAATATAGCTCTGTGTGTGTAATGGGACTAACACACTTCAAGTCCTATAGGTGCTTCTGGGAAGAAAATATAGCTCTGTGTGTGTAATGGGACTAACACACTTCAAGTCCTATAGGTGCTTCTGGGAACAAAGTATAGCTCTTTGTGTGTAATGGGACTAACACACTTCAAGTCCTATAGGTGCTTCTGGGAAGAAAATATAGCTCTGTGTGTGTGATGGGACTAACACACTTCAAGTCCTATAGGTGCTTCTGGGAACAAAATATAGCTCTGTGTGTAATGGGACTAACACACTTCAAGTCCTATAGGTGCTTCTGGGAACAAAATATAGCTCTGTGTGTGTGATGGGACTAACACACTTCAAGTCCTATAGGTGCTTCTGGGAAGAAAATATAGCTCTGTGTGTGTAATGGGACTAACACACTTCAAGTCCTATAGGTGCTTCTGGAAGAAAATATAGCTCTGTGTGTGTAATGGGACTAACACACTTCAAGTCCTATAGGTGCTTCTGGGAAGAAAATATAGCTCTGTGTGTGTAATGGGACTAACACACTTCAAGTCCTATAGGTGCTTCTGGGAAGAAAATATAGCTCTGTGTGTGTGATGGGACTAACACACTTCAAGTCCTATAGGTGCTTCTGGGAACAAAATATAGCTCTGTGTGTGTAATGGGACTAACACACTTCAAGTCCTATAGGTGCTTCTGGGAAGAAAATATAGCTCTGTGTGTGTAATGGGACTAACACACTTCAAGTCCTATAGGTGCTTCTGGGAACAAAATATAGGAGCTCTGCCTGCCTGCCACGAACACACTACAAGTCCTATAGGTGCTTCTGGGAAGAAAATATAGCTCTGTGTGTGTAATGGGACTAACACACTTCAAGTCCTATAGGTGCTTCTGGGAACAAAGTATAGCTCTTTGTGTGTAATGGGACTAACACACTTCAAGTCCTATAGGTGCTTCTGGGAACAAAATATAGCTCTGTGTGTGTGATGGGACTAACACACTTCAAGTCCTATAGGTGCTTCTGGGAACAAAATATAGCTCTGTGTGTGTAATGGGACTAACACACTTCAAGTCCTATAGGTGCTTCTGGGAACAAAATATAGCTCTGTGTGTGTGATGGGACTAAACACACTTCAAGTCCTATAGGTGCTTCTGGGAAGAAAATATAGCTCTGTGTGTGTAATGGGACTAACACACTTCAAGTCCTATAGGTGCTTCTGGGAAGAAAATATAGCTCTGTGTGTGTAATGGGACTAACACACTACAAGTCCTATAGGTGCTTCTGGGAAGAAAATATAGCTCTGTGTGTGTAATGGGACTAACACACTTCAAGTCCTATAGGTGCTTCTGGGAACAAAGTATAGCTCTTTGTGTGTAATGGGACTAACACACTTCAAGTCCTATAGGTGCTTCTGGGAAGAAAATATAGCTCTGTGTGTGTGATGGGACTAACACACTTCAAGTCCTATAGGTGCTTCTGGGAAGAAAATATAGCTCTGTGTGTGTAATGGGACTAACACACTTCAAGTCCTATAGGTGCTTCTGGGAACAAAGTATAGCTCTTTGTGTGTAATGGGACTAACACACTTCAAGTCCTATAGGTGCTTCTGGGAAGAAAATATAGCTCTGTGTGTGTGATGGGACTAACACACTTCAAGTCCTATAGGTGCTTCTGGGAACAAAATATAGCTCTGTGTGTGTGATGGGACTAACACACTTCAAGTCCTATAGGTGCTTCTGGGAAGAAAATATAGCTCTGTGTGTGTAATGGGACTAACACACTTCAAGTCCTATAGGTGCTTCTGGGAACAAAGTATAGCTCTTTGTGTGTAATGGGACTAACACACTTCAAGTCCTATAGGTGCTTCTGGGAAGAAAATATAGCTCTGTGTGTGTGATGGGACTAACACACTTCAAGTCCTATAGGTGCTTCTGGGAAGAAAATATAGCTCTGTGTGTGTAATGGGACTAACACACTTCAAGTCCTATAGGTGCTTCTGGGAACAAAGTATAGCTCTTTGTGTGTAATGGGACTAACACACTTCAAGTCCTATAGGTGCTTCTGGGAAGAAAATATAGCTCTGTGTGTGTGATGGGACTAACACACTTCAAGTCCTATAGGTGCTTCTGGGAACAAAATATAGCTCTGTGTGTGTAATGGGACTAACACACTTCAAGTCCTATAGGTGCTTCTGGGAACAAAATATAGCTCTGTGTGTGTGATGGGACTAACACACTTCAAGTCCTATAGGTGCTTCTGGGAACAAAATATAGCTCTGTGTGTGTAATGGGACTAACACACTTCAAGTCCTATAGGTGCTTCTGGGAACAAAATATAGCTCTGTGTGTGTGATGGGACTAACACACTTCAAGTCCTATAGGTGCTTCTGGGAAGAAAAATATAGCTCTGTGTGTGTAATGGGACTAACACACTTCAAGTCCTATAGGTGCTTCTGGGAAGAAAATATAGCTCTGTGTGTGTAATGGGACTAACACACTTCAAGTCCTATAGGTGCTTCTGGGAAGAAAATATAGCTCTGTGTGTGTAATGGGACTAACACACTTCAAGTCCTATAGGTGCTTCTGGGAAGAAAATATAGCTCTGTGTGTGTAATGGGACTAACACACTTCAAGTCCTATAGGTGCTTCTGGGAACAAAGTATAGCTCTTTGTGTGTAATGGGACTAACACACTTCAAGTCCTATAGGTGCTTCTGGGAAGAAAATATAGCTCTGTGTGTGTGATGGGACTAACACACTTCAAGTCCTATAGGTGCTTCTGGGAACAAAATATAGGAGCTCTGCCTGCCTGCCACGAACACACTACAAGTCCTATAGGTGCTTCTGGTAACAAAATATAGGAGCTCTGCCTGCCTGTCACTAACACACTACAAGTCCTATAGGTGCTTCTGGTAACAAAAAAAAAAAAAAAAATATAGGAGCTCTGCCTGCCTGCCACTAACACACTACAAGTCCTATAGGTGCTTCTGGTAACAAATATAGGAGCTCTGCCTGCCTGTCACTAACACACTACAAGTCCTATAGGTGCTTCTGGTAACAAAATATAGGAGCTCTGCCTGCCTGTCACTAACACACTACAAGTCCTATAGGTGCTTCTGGTAACAAAATATAGGAGCTCTGCCTGCCTGCCACTAACACACTACAAGTCCTATAGGTGCTTCTGGTAACAAAATATAGGAGCTCTGCCTGCCTGTCACTAACACACTACAAGTCCTATAGGTGCTTCTGGTAACAAAATATAGGAGCTCTGCCTGCCTGTCACTAACACACTACAAGTCCTATAGGTGCTTCTGGTAACAAAATATAGGAGCTCTGCCTGCCTGCCACTAACACACTACAAGTCCTATAGGTGCTTCTGGTAACAAAATATAGGAGCTCTGCCTGCCTGCCACGAACACACTACAAGTCCTATAGGTGCTTCTGGTAACAAAATATAGGAGCTCTGCCTGCCTGCCACGAGCACACTACAAGCCCCTCTTTGTCAATCAATCTTTGTAACTGAATCTATCTAACTCAATCTCTGCAAGTGAATCTCTCTCTCTATCTATCTAAATGCAGCAGAGTGTCACAGGAACAGCCTGCTCAATCTGCGCCGGAACAGCATGTGACCGGCGCAGACGGCGTGGCGGCGTTTTATAGGGGGGGGCGTGTACTACAGCCCCTGAGCTGTAATTGGCTACAGGCGTCCTGCCTGTAGCCAATTATGGCTCTTCGAGTTTCCGGGGCTGTGATTGGCCAAGCATGCGGGGTCACAGTGCATGCTTGGCCAATCATCAGCCAGCAATGCACTGCGTCGGCCGCGCCGGCCGCAATGCATTGCGGGGCCGCTCGCATCACACGAACGTGATGCGAGCGGCCAAAATAGTTCTGGGCTCGCCGAGCGAGCGAACGCCCGGTGCTCGATGCGAACGTGGGTTCGCATCGAGCACCGGGCCCATCCTTAGTCCTGAGTCCTGACGTAGTAACTCAGAATAGAATTATCTACACAGCAGAACGACTACTCTCTGTACCCTCTGTCGCTATATGTTCTGTGACCTTCAAAAACTATCACCAGTTACATATAACTTTTGTGTGTTTATCAGAAACTTTTATCACTTAAAATATAATTAACTCAAAAACTTATAATGCCGCGTACACACGGTCGGAATTCTCGTCGGAAAAAGCTCTGATGGTTTTCCCGTCGGAATTCCGACGGAATTTCGCTCAAACTGTCTTGCCTACACACGGTCACACCGAATTCCGACGGTCTGTACAGCGGCATAAAACACGTTCGACAGCACTATAAAAGGGAAGTTTAATGCTTCCGAGCATGCGTCGAATTGTTTCCGAGCATGCGTCGGAATTTTGCGCGTCGGAAATCCGATAGAAAGGTTTTCCGTCGGAAAATTTGAGAACAGGTTCTCAATCCAAAGTCCGTCGGAAATTCAGACAGAAAAAGACCGATGGGCATACACACGGTCGGAAAATCCGTTGAAAAGCTCCCATCGGACTGTTTACATTGAAAATTCCGACCGTGTGTACGCGGCATAACACGCGGGCACTGTCACGATGTACGGGGCAGGCGCAAGTATGCCCATTTGCCCACCGCTGCCATTGTGCCAACGTATATCGGCGTGCAGCGGTAGGCAAGTGGTTAATAAAAGAACTGCACAGAATTTTCACTTAACCACTTCAATACCCGCCTATAGTAATATGACGTCCACAAGGTGGATCTCCCATCCTGGGTGGACGTCATATGACGTCCTCCTATTCCCGGCCGTCTAGGGGGCGCGCGCGCCACCTGCAGCGTCGCTCGGAACCCGGTGCGCGTGCCCGGCGGCCGCGATGTCCGCCGGGCACCCGCGATTGCCTGTGAAAACAGCGGGACCGTGGAGCTGTGTGTGTAAACACACAGCTCCACGTCCTGTCACTGGAGAGGAGACCGATGGTGTGTTCCCAGAACAGAGGAACACCGATCGGTCTCCTCCCCTTGTGAGTCCCCTCCCCCCACAGTTAGAATCACTTGCAGGGAACATATATTAACCCCTGCAGCGCCCCCTAGTGTTAACCCCTTCCCTGCCAGTCACATTTACACAGTAATCAGTGCAATTTTATAGCAACGATCGCTGTGTAAATGTGAATGGTCCCAAAAATGTGTCAAAAGTGTCCAAAGTGTCCGCCGCAAAGTCGCAGTCACGGAAAAAAATCGCAGATCGCGCCATTACTAGTAAAAAAAAATAAAATAAATAAAATGCAATAAATCTATCTCCTATTTTGTAAACGCTATAACTTTTGTGCAAACCAATCAATAAACGCCTATTGCGATTTTTTTTACCAAAAATATGTAGAAGAATACATATCTGCCTAAACTGAGTAAAAAATTTAGTTTTTTTTTTTTTCAAAAAAATTGGATATTTATTATAGCAAAAAGTAAAAAATATTGTGTTTTTTTCAAAATTGTCGCTCTTCTTTTGTTTATAGCGCAAAAAATAAAAACCGCAGAGGTGATCAAATACCACCAAAAGAAAGCTCTATTTGTGGGAAAAAAAGGACGTCAATTTTGTTTGGGTGCAACTTCGCGCAATTGTCAGTTAAAGCGACGCAGTGCCGAATCGCAAAAAGTGCTCTGGTAAGGAAGGGGGGGAAATCGCCCGGTGCTGAAGCGGTTAAAGTGGGAGTAAACTCTGATGTATAATTTTTTTTTATACCTATAGGTAAGTCTATAATAAGGCTTACCTATTGGTACTGTAAATATCTCCTAAACGTACACCATTTAGGGGATATTTACTTTAGATGCAGCCGGTGACGTCACCAGCGTATGCTCTCTGAAGGAACGACATCACCGTGCCGTAAACAGTGACTCCCGTGTGGACCCGATCGGACCTTCCATTGCCCTCTACGGAGTGGCAGGTGTCAATGCATATTTGTTTGTTGACACCCTAACGACATCCGATCCTATCGGCTAAAAACAGTTGGGCGGGGGATCAGATGACAGTCGGGTGTATATGTACAGGCGCTCTGTTTACATCATACAGGAAAGTAGGCTGTGTCCGTGTCCACTCTGCATAAGCTGTCATCCGTCTGCTCAGCAGGGGATCCGCGGAGAGATCCCTTGCTGAGCAGCCAGATCGGCTGGCGGAGAGTGCCAGCGTGAAAGGGGCCTTAATCTTTTTTGTTCATTTTATTGTTTGTATTTGTGTATGAACACTTATGTCACTTTCTGATGTTTGAAGTCTGATTATTTGAATTATTTATTTGTAATAGCATTCGTGTATGGTTGATATATTTACATGTGGGTGGAAGGACACCTATACCAGTTTCCATGTATATATAATATATTTTTGTTTTAAATAGAGTAAAGAAAGATTTGTTTTTTACTGCCATCCGAGACTCTGTTACAGCTTTCCTCACATGCATACCTCCCAACATTTTGAGATGCGAATGAGGGACACCTACTAGCAAACGTATGTAGGCATAGGACAAGCCCCCTGCCATGCCCCCTTAAAGGAGAATTAAAGGATAATTTACTATGCTTCAGTAATAAGCACAGAAAGTGTATTCACTGTGTTCATTTAGAAAAGGAACGGGTTTGTAAATTACATATTTACTAGCCCCTTCCCATACTTTCCATTCTGGGAGCCACACACGGGTTGAAGCCCAGGCAATAGGGGGCATTGGCACCGCATGCAGTGCTTAGGGTGTGCCCAGGCACACCTGGCACACTCCCTGCACACACTGATGCTTTCAAGTCAAATTACAACCAAAAGCCAAAACTTTTTTTAGAATGTAGAAGAGTTAGACATTTTTATTGCTGTATTCCCATTTGTAATATTTCTGGGAGGTGTAAGATATAACAGGAAATTGTCTCCAATGAGGAGACAAATAACAATAAAAACCCATTTATTAGTACAGCGAGGAAAGATTATATTTCTATGTCTGCATTAGGGCCCTTTTCCTTCAGTTCCTGACTGTGCAGGTGACAGGTTAGCTAGTTCTCTGACTTCAAGCAGCAGCTCAAAATGAAAAAATGCATAGCAGATATATTTATTTGTGTAGCAGTAAGCAAAAGAGAAATTTAAATAAATTGCAAACTTATTAAAAAGGACAACATTGCCTTAATGAGCCCCAGTCATAGCTAAGCCACCAATATCTGGAGCTCAGTGAAGTCTGTATCTGAAATCAGCGATCCCTGGATCCAGAGGAAGGCGAATAATCCCCTGGAGACATTTCAGCCAATTAAATATCAAAAGGTCTAAAAATTCCATCCTGACTCTCCATACCGCAGTCAGTATCTCCCCTGGATCCTGCATCTATTCTTCTGCACAATTTTCTGTCCTCTCTTGACTTTTTTCCTTCACATCATCCACATGCGTGGATTGACACTGGCCCAGATGGATATAGAGAGACAGACTGACTGCCACTGACTTACTGTATCATCAACACAGACCAATGAGCAGTGGCGGGACAAGGTCATTTAGAGCCCAGGGCGAACATGCCAAATTGTGCCCCCCCCCCCAAGATGTATGGGCATTATGTGTCCCATCCCCACTCCCAACACAAATCCCCCCCCCCCCCCCCCAAATCACAACTCCTAGCACACCCTCCCTAAATTTGCCCTTCTAAAACAATTCTTACCCCTTGAAGCCCCCAAAATTCCCCTTTTTAACACAAATTCCCTCCCCCTAATCTCCTTGTGGTGCCCCCCCACCTCACATGATACCACAGTGCCCAGGGCAACCGCCCCTCCTGCCCACCCCTTGTCCCGACCCTGCCAATGAGCTAACATATACAAACATACATAGAGGAACAGATTGCCTGGCATTACCACAGCTATTGGTGGACATAGAATGCATGGCCTTGACTGAGAGCCATAATGGTTGCCATCATTGTCACAGAAAGAG
Organism: Lithobates sylvaticus; assembly: GCA_028564925.1. Lineage (NCBI taxonomy): Eukaryota > Metazoa > Chordata > Amphibia > Anura > Ranidae > Lithobates > Lithobates sylvaticus. The sequence goes on from CM053030.1 coordinate 58,611,349, forward strand.
AGACAGATGCCCAAATAGAATGTCAGTATTAGTTTTGAAGGATTTACTAACTGACTTTATTAGGACTGACAAGAAACACAAATCTTCTAAATTGATAGATACAGAGAGACATTTTAACTCATTGGCATCGAAGGACAGACCCCCTGTCATTGAACCAGACTGACGCACAGTCATAGACCGATATTGAGAGCATTGATGGAAATCCTGGCATGGATGGATTGACAAACTGGCCCTGACACAAACAGATACAAATTGATGGCTATTTGAATTGGCACTAGTGCTCAGCAGAGTAACTGGCATTGACGGGTGTAACTGGCATTGATGGTGTAACTGGCATTGATGCAGATAAACATAAAGACATAAAAAAAGAAACACAAAGGCCGATGCTGATGGGCATTGACAGACTGACTAGAAGTGAGACATGAATTGGCATTGAGTCTGCAATACAGATGCATGGAGCCAATAAAAATAAAGATGGACAGAAAGAAGACAAAAGAAATTGACCAATAGTTTGACTGACACACAGTGATTGTTGTAGGAAGACAGAAATACATATCTTGAAAGGCAGATATTACTGGATATACAGCTCATAAAATGCTTTTGCATTTACACTTTATCTTATATATACATATAAACATGTGGAGGACCTCCAAAAAAAAACTAAATAAGGGAAAAACCCAGGGTGACCTTCAAAAAATGGAGCTGAGAAGAGAAGGAAACCAAGGGAGGACCCCCTAAAGAGGAGGCCAGGAGAGCAAAAACAATTCCTTGTTGCTAGAGGAGGAGAGCATCACAGTCTTTCCTAGGTAAACTGATCAAGATCTGGGCAGTCCAGGGAGGAGAACAACGAGGACAGACATGCTGTTGTGGTGCCTGTTCTCATCTGGGAGTGGGAACGAACCTGTGCCGAACTGTTAGAGTTGCCTTCATAGACCGAATCGCTATATTTTCAGGATTCGAGCTGAGAGACTGCGGCTTGTGTGAGGATACAGGACTGATCACTAGAAGCTGCTGATCGCCAAGTCATTGTGATCAGAGTAGCCACCAGACAGAAAGTGGTGAGCTGAGTTACATGCCCTAACCCCCCGCCACACACAGTTAGCCAAAACAAACACTGCTCCCACTTAGCAGCTTAGCCGTTGTTGATCGATTTACACTCTTAAAGAGACAGTGCACCACTTAAGGAAGGGCCCCACCAAAAGCCAGCTAACATTAATTACTAGATGCCAGGTACTTTCATCACCTCCAAGGGTACTCCTACACTAGAAACGCGTACACCCACCCATTATTAGGGTTATATGCACACGGTGTACACCAGAACCCTTTTTGATTCCTCTGAACTGGTTGACATTGTTTAGAGATTCTAGTAACCTGGTTAAGATTCAAGTTAATAGTGCTACAGTTTCGTTAAGGCTGGGTTCATATATGTGCGGCTGCTGGTTCATGTCTGGGGTCCGGTGCGTGTCTGTTCACCGGTTCAGGTGCGACTCAGGTCGGAATTTTTGCCTAAATTGGGCAAATCCGCATTCAATTTACATATATGTGAACCTAGCCTTAGTGCCTGTTAGTGATTTGCAGCCCAAATTTTATTATAATACTGTGCATTTATCTGTTTGTTGATTTACACCATATTGCATTGAATTGCTTTAATACATTTAATTGATTTACTGCCTAGCTGTTTGTGGCCTAATTCCTGTGCATTTTTAGAGTGATAGTCTGCTAACCCTTAAATTCGTGCAAACGGTCATTAGCACATGACCAAGTGTGTCAGTGGGGACCGAGCAGTTTAGAGCTATGGTAAGCGCTACATTTGGAAGGGACCCCCAAAAAAGGAAGTCCAGGGGAAAGAGGGGAAAACCCTGGACTTGGGGGCCAGTATAGAGGAGGGTAGTGATATGGAGGTGCAGGCGTAAGAAGAAGATTGCTGGGATACACTTAGTAGGTGGGGTCGAGGGAAAAGTGTTAAATAGGATAGTCCCGAATTGAACATAAATTTATATATCCTAATAAATATACCTGGTGTTTATTCAAGAGAAAAAAATATAATTCTATTACTTTACAAAACTCTGGTTCAGCCACATCTTGAGTATGCCATCCAAGAACTATGAGTATGATCTCAAGAAGGATGTCCTTGAACTGAAAAGTTCAGAGAAGGGCAAGAAAGCTGGAGATCCTCAGTTATAAGGAACATCTACAAGCATGAAGTTTATTCTCCTTAGAGAATAGAAGCTTAAAAGGGGATATGATTGCAATATATAATTCTTTAAATGATGACCCTGGCATGGTGAGAAAACATTTTAAAGAAGACATGTGGCCACACATTGAAGTTGGTCGAGAAGTGGTTCAATCTTAAACTTCATAAGGGATTCTTTACTGTTAAAGCAGTAAGAATATGGCACAGTTAGTGGTGTCAGTGGGCAGTTTAGGAAAGTTCAAACAACTTTTAGATGTGTTTCTTAGTAAACACAATGTACAGGGATATGGAAAATGTAGTTACATTCACCCACACACAGGTGGAACTTAGGGTTGCCACCTTTTCTGCAAGCCAACCCCAAACACTTTAGTGGCAATTATTATTTTTTTGGAGTATTAGCTATAAGATTGTAAAAGGCCTGGGGCACTTTTGGTGGCCCAAAAGCAAGCAGTAATGTGGCGTGCATAGCGAGCCGTGGGGAACAGTACATGTGGCTGAATTGTGAGTGTTCTGCACGGAATACGGGGGTCAGAAATAATTCACAAAATACAGGGGTCAGATATGTGCTGGGGAGAGGGCTAGTGCTAGCAGGGGGTGAGGGGAGTTATATATGTGCTGGGGAGACTCTATGGGAGGGAAGAGGGCTAGTGTTGGGGGAAGTCAGATATGTGCTTGGTGGTGTTTCGGGAGAGGAGAGGGCTAGTGCTTGCAGGGGGGTTGGATGTGTGCTGGGATGATGCTTTTGGAGGGGAGAGGGCTAGTGCTAGAGGGGGGGTCAGATATATGCTATGTGGTGCTTTGGGAGGGGAGAGAGCTAGAGATTGCAGGGGGGGGTGGTTGTTTGCTGGGGGATGCTTTGGGAGGGGAGAGGGCTAGAGCAAGCAGGGGGACTTGGATATGTGCTGGGGGGTGCTTTGAAGGGGAAAAAGCTAGAACTAGCAAGAGTGGGTCAAATATGTGCTTGGGACGCTTTGGGAGGGGAGAGGGTTAGAGCTAGCAAGGGAGTGGAGGGGAGAGGAGAGGGCCAGAGCTAGCAAGGGAGGGTCAGATATGTGCTGGGGGCGCTTTGGGAGGGGAGAGGGCTAGTGCAAGATGGGGGTGGGGGTTGAATATGTGCTGGGGGGGTGCTTGGGAGTCTGATATGTGCTGGGGGTGCTTTGTCAAGGGAGAGGGCTAGTGTGGGGGGGTTGATATGTGCTTGGGGGGGGTGCTTTGAGAGGGATAGTGCTAGAAGGGGTTGTCGGATTTCAAATTCAACCCACACTTCTAGTATAAGTTCCTTCCTCTGCCAAAACGCCCCCCAGCACATATCCTCTTAACCCCCCAAATCACTACACATTGGGGGGCGCTTTGGGAAGGGAGAGGGCTAGTGCAAGATAGGGGTGGGGGTAAGATATGTGCTGGGGGGGCGCTTTAAGAGGGGAGAGGGCTAGTGCAAGCAGGGGTCGGATATGTGCTGGGTGGTGCTTGGGGGTCTGGTATGTGCTGGGGGGTGCTTTGTCAAGGGAAAGGGCTAGTGCAGGGGGTGTAGATATGTGCTGGGGGGTGCTTTGAGAGGAATAGTGCTAGAAGGGGTTGTCAGATTTCAAATTCAACCCACTCTTCTAGCATAAGTCCCTTCCTCTGCCAAAATGCCACCCCCAGCACATGTCCTCTTGACCCCCCAATCACTACACATTGGGGGGTGCTTTGGGAGGGGAGAGGACTAGTGCAAGATGGGGGTGGGGGTAAGATATGTGCTGGGGGCCACTTTAAGAGGGGATTTTCCTTCCCAGGCACTCTCTCCCCCTCCTCCCTGTCCATCTACAGAGCATAGAAAACTTTGTGCAGACCTCGATCAGCGCCGTGTCCCTGCTCCCCCTCCTCCTGTGTGTGTGTGTTTATACAGAGCGGAGAAGGAGGAGGGGGAGCTTTGATCTAGTGACATTCGGCAGTTCTGAAACAGGCTGCCATCAAGATGGGAGACAGATCAGATGGCGAGCAGACTCATCACTCCCGGTACAGTCTGGTGTAAATGATGTGTCCGGGTCTGAAGAAGATGGAAATCTGAACACATCATTCAAAAACCGGACTGTCTGGGAGAAAACCAGGTGGCAACCCTAGTTGAACTGGATGAACATATGTCTTACCAAACCTTACCAAATATGTAACTTGAAATCCAATTCCCCCCCCATCCCCCGAAACTTCCAGAGAGCTGCAAATTAGCAGTGCATTTTTATGCTTTAAGGTGCATTGCATCAAGTTAGGCAGTGAATAGGCTATATTGCACCTCAACTCTCAAAAAGTTTGGTCGTGCTGCACATTTTGCAGTGTATTGCAATGCACACTGAAGAAGTTGGAGTACAATAACCCCCAGCACTGGTATCAGTGGCAGTAATAACCCCCAGCACTGGTGTCATGGGATGCAATAAGAACCCTAAAATTCTGAATGAACCTTCTGCACACTGTCATAAAACCTTTCCACTTTGCATAAAAACAGGGGTTTTTACTTCACATGCATTGCAATACAGGTTTAATCAAAGTTATTCCTCTCTGGCCAGTCCCTACTCTACTCTGCAAAATGCAAAACACTTAACTTGCTCATAGCATATTTCATAATGCCAATGTGGGGCAAACTGACACAAGTTGCAGGAGAGCTACAGGTTACAGTCTAGTCACTGACCTGCATTATGCAATAGAAATATGATATACCTGTGCTCAAATTCAAACAGCTTATATACTGTACAGTGCATCCATAAAGATCCCCTTCACTTTATTCAATTTTGTTATGTTGCAGTCTGATACTACAGTTGTTTAAATTATTTTTTTTCTCATTAATCTACACTCAGTACCCCATAATGACAAAATGAAAACAGAATTTTAGAAATGTTTGCAAATGTATAAAAAAGGGAAAACTGAAATATAAATATTCAGACCCTTTCCAACAACATTAGAAATTTAGCTCAGGTGCTGTTTCTACACTTTGATTGGAGTCCACCTGTGGTAAATTAAATTAATTGGATGTGATTTGGAAAGGCACACACCTCCAGGGGGGCAGTTTTTAAGGCAAGGCAAAAGGGGCAGCTGCCCTGGGCCCTGTCATTGTTGTGGGGCCCAAAGCAGCTGCCTCATACTTGCCAACTATCCTGGTTTAAATTCCCTCGCCCCTTGAGGTTTTAGTCCTGTGCTGTGTCCCAATATCTCAGTGTGAAGTGCTGCTACTAATGCTGCCCAGCTCTGCCCTTTTGTTGTGTACAGATGACTCACCTGCAGACCATGTGTTTACATGTAACTTACCGGCATTCCTATGTAAATAGCAATGGCATTCATATGTAAATAGCAGGGGCCGGCGGCATTCATATGTATATCATGCCCCCCTGAGGTCATTTCCACAGTAATCTCTTGCAACCAATCAACAAGCAGAAATCATGTGCTGTAACCTCTAGCAACTAACCAGTGAGCTGTAATGTGTGCTGTAACCTCTAGCAACCAGTCAGTGAGTGGTAATGATACACCATAACCTCTGGCAACCAATCGCAATAGCTCCCTGATCTGATTCAGTAAACTGATTTTGAGCCTAGCCGCTATTCATTGTATGTCTCAGAGCAGGTGGAGAGCAAAACTGCATGGGGGGCCCCAAGAAAAGTTTTGCCCAGGGTCCAATCAATATTAAAGACGACCCTGCAGGGGGCGTGCAGTGAGGTCAGTGGCTGGTGAGACACTGACTAGTATCAGAGCCAGATAAACACAGGTTACACAGGTCGCGATTGTTAGAGCGAGAGCAATAATTCTAGCACTAGACCTCCTCTGTAACTCTAAACATGTAACCTGTAAAAAAATTGAAAGCGTTGTTAATGGAGATTCTTAAGTACTAAAGTTTGGCGCCATTCCACATGTGTGCGCAAATTTAAAGCATGACATGTTAGGTATCTATTTACTCGGCGACATCATCTTTTACACTATACAAAAATCGGGCTAACTTTAGTATTTTTTTTTGTTATTCATGAAACAGTTTCTTTCCAAAAAAAATGTGTTTGAAAAATTGTTGCGCAAATACTGTGTAACATAGAAAGTTGCAACAACCACCATTTTATTCCCTAGGGTATCTGCTAAAACAATAAACATAATGTTTGGGGGTTCTGAGTAATTTTCTAGCAAAAAAATTATGTTTTTCACATGTAGGAGAGAAGTGTCAGAATAGGCCTGGGTGGCAAGGGTTGAATTACCATAAGTAAGTAATATACAAATAATTATTATATATTGTTTTTACGGTAATTTACTATATTTTCAAAATCTGTACTCAAGCAGGTGGCTTAACGGACAAAGTTTGAAGTTATAACGTCAAACCTGTAAATTCACTGTAAATAAATAATAAATTATTATTGTCTTATAACATATAGCATAATAATATATGATTGAGCTTTTCAGCAGCAGCATATTCTCATTCTCCCTCTTAACTGTGTGAGAAAAACGGGATTGTGGGTAAATATTAAACCCATGTTTTTCCTTGTAGTTAAGAGGGTTGGGCTGGAAGGGAGCGTTGTCTTTTAGACACATGCCCCCTTCTATGACACTGCAGTGAGAGGCGTGCCTCCACTGCAGCATTTTTATTGGACAACTTGGGCCAATGGTGCTTTACCATTGGTCCAAGACTCCAAGCTATCCATTGAGCTCAGTGCCTGTAACAAGAAGTGAGAGGCACTGTGAGCTCAACCTCTCAGTCTGTTGCAAACAGAATGTGTCAGCTTGTATTTAAACTGGCCGCTCTGTATGTAGCTTCTAACAGGCTGTGCAAGGAGCCCTGTATCTCCGGAACCATAGATGATGGGAGCCCCACATTTTGACCAGTGGCGGGGTAATGCACCGAAATTACACCAGCAAAAGTCTGATGAGAGCTTTTGGTGGTAAAATGCGATCATGTGTATGCTTCATCAGACATTTGCTGGCGGAATTTCGGCCAGCAAAAGATTGAGAGCAGGTTCTCAATTTTTCGGTTGGAAAAAGTTTCGATCGGAAATTCAGATCGTCTGTACAAATTCCGACGCGCAAAATTCCTACGCATGCTTGGAAACAATTCGACGCATGCTCGGAAGCATTGAACTTAATTTTCTTGGCTCGTCGTAGTGTTGTACGTCACCGTGTTCTTGACGGTCAAAAGTTCAGAGAGCTTTTGTGTGATCGTGTGTATGCAAGACAAGCTTGAGCGGAATTCCGTCGGAAAAAACTTGGATAAAATCCGCTCATGTGTACGGGGCATAAGACTTCAAATTTGGGGTCTCTGTGACCCCAGATTGCCGAGCTACAACCCTCGAAGTCGATCATTTTTTTTAATGTAAATGGCAGGCTCTGCCTCACCTGCCTCCACTGACTGTACGTCCCTGCACACCTCTCTATAAAAAGCCTCACAGCCGAAAATGCATACTGTATCAGAGCAAAAGCCATGAGGTCAAAGGAACTGCCTGCAGAGCTCAGAGACAGGATTATCTGATTATTATGTCTTTGTATGTTGTGGCAATAATGCCGCGTACACACGAGCGGAATGTTCGACAGAAAAAGTCACACAGAAGCTTTTCTTTGTATATTCCGATCGTGTGTGTGCCTCATCGAACTTTTTTTTTTTTTTTACGAAAATTCGGACATACCTAGAAATAGAACATTATTTTAATATTTCTGACTGAACCAAATCCTAATCGGGAATAGCGCTCGTCTGTATGCTGTTCCAACGGACCAAAAACTATGCATGCTCTGAAGCAAGTACGAAACGGAGGCTATTGGCTATTGAACTTCCTTTTTCTAGTCCAGTCGTACGTGTTATACTTTACTACGTTATTAATGATCGGACTTTGGTGTGATCGTGTGTACACAAGACAGTTTCAGCAACTCCGTCGGAAAAACCTTCGGAGTTTATTCCGACGGGAAAAGCGGTTGTGTGTACATAACAGTACCCTTCACTGGAAACACTTAAACTCAAAAATTTGGAATTGAGAACTCCATAAGTTCAGGCATGCTCAATACTGTGATCAGTATTTTATGAATGGGCTGCAAAATACCAGCCATGGTATTAAGTAGGTGGGTGAAGTTTTTGGATGCGTGATGTCACTGTGCATGAGGACCGCGGGCATCTTGTCGGTTTGAAACCATCAGGAGTTTTCCTATGACACGCCTGTTTACATCTGCCACTGTGTGAGTATATATATATATATATATATATATATATATATATATATATATATATATATATATATGTGCTTTTACTAAATTCAAATGGTTTTGGTATAATACACCATGAGGCGTTTTTGTCTTTACACCTTTCAACATGAGGAGTGATGCCTGGATCCATGCTGGAGTAGTCCGTGGTGAATTGAAGTTTTGGTGTTTTTAACGCCTATAATCTAGTGATCCAATTGTGAGGGTAAGAGGCTTGGCTCACTGTGGTGTTGGTGGAAGATTACTGTTCACCTTTTAATTAAGATCAATTCACCTATTGGGTGCCTCTCGGGATCGATTCACGTTTCCTTTGTTACCAATGACATTTAAACGGTGCATTTCTCGATTTCATACTTGTACATTGTTGCCCACAATTTACGCTAGCCTTGTCTGCCTGTCGTTTTTAACCTGGGCCAATGGTGCTTTACCATTGGTCCAAGACTCCAAGCTATCCATTGAGCTCAGTGCCTGTAACAAGAAGTGAGAGGCACTGTGAGCTCAACCTCTCAGTCTGTTGCAAACAGAATGTGTCAGCAGTATTATCTGTTTTTATATTGTATGGTATTCAGTAATACTGCAGAGAATAATGCAGAGCAGGTTATGGTATCTGTGATCTGCAATACATTGGCCACATACTGTAGTGTATGTACAGACAATTGGAGATGCATGTGCTCATGCACCCAGCTTAGCTTTATTACGTTCTGTATGTGACAGATTTGCTTTAATTACCCCAGCTCCAAAAATAGGGGCACTGCTGTGTAAATAGGAGATGACAAGGAACTTGTTAAATGACATACTGATGGAGAATGAACCTGACAGCAGAGATTGGTCCGACTCGTATGCGTTTAGTAACATATTAATTTGAGTTTAATTAATTATGCACCATTCAAAATGGATATATTCACTTTGCAATCAAATATTTAAAGTGTATGCAACCTTAATTTATTTTGATTGTAGGACCGATGTTTTCTGCGACGCTGGTTGAGGATATTAGCCTCTTATTGTACAGCGGTTGATTTATTTATAACCTTCTAGATGTACAGTATAGGATAGAATAAAAGTGTCTTGGATAATTTACTACCATGCCAGTGAACAGTACATGGAGGAATAATTAAAAGGAATTCCAGTCAATAATTTAAAGGAATTACAAAGTTTTTTTCAAGCAGGTATAAAGGCAACTGCTTACATATAAACTGGCTTATTTTAATTTATGGCCAGGCCTTCAAGTGGTAGTAAACCGCCATGCTTTTTTTTCTAAACCTGCAAGTTATAATGTGCTAGTATACATTGCACACTGGCAGAATATGTGAAACTTACCTTAAAACGAAGCCCTCCAGCGCCACACTGCCACCGCTAACAGGGCTTTCACTTTCACCGGTCTCCCTTCCGGGTTTGCTTCCTCCACCCATCTGATTGGCCGTGCTGCGATGACATCACTCCTGCGCATGTGCGTGGGAGCCGCTATTCTTGGCACAGGACTTTGAAGGCTCCTTCAGAGCGCATGTGCCAGTGATGTGATGTGACTGGCCCATTCACAGCTAAATATCTCCTATACGGTGCACATTTAGGAGATATTTACTGTAGCTTGCCTTATTATAGGCTTACCTACAGGTAAATGTCAACCATGGGAGTTTACTCTTACTTTCAGCTATGTGGACATAGGATGACACATACCTGCAGTTTTTGGCCAGATTGGATAATAGTCTTATGTAACTACCTGTGCCTGACCCAGTGGTGAAAAAACCTATCCCGGTCATTATTGTATTACTGTATTTTCATGAGATATGTAGCTCAGTTTGTGTCTATCAGCCAGTGCATTCACTTTCTTTCTCCACTTAACCCACTTCATGCCCAGGCCATTTTTTTTCTATTTAGCACGGCGCTACTTTAACTGGCAGTCATGCAACGCTGTATTCAAATTAAATATATATAATTTTTTTCCCCCACAAATAGTGGGATAATGGTATTTGATCATCACTTGTGTTGGTATTTGATCATCACTGGGTTTTTTGCGATATAAATGAAAAAAATACTATATATATATATATATATATATATATAAAAGGGAAGAAAGCTGCGCTTGGATCACAATTATTATAGTAAAAACTAAATATTTAAAACATATTTTCTAAATTTTTTTTAAAAAGGAAGAAGCAGCTTATTGTGGGATATGCACAAAACATATAAAAGAAAATCCACGTTCAAAACCCAAATATAATATCTGAGCCTAGCTAAATAAACATTAGGTGAACCTCAGAATTTATCAAAGTCCTGTGATCAAAAATTGTTAACCTAATTGAAAAGTATAACAAAATAAACATTAGGTGTACCTCAAAAATTCTTTTGTGATCAAAAAATATTTACCTTATTGAAAAGTATATGTGAAAATCAACCTATATTCACGTGATAAAAAATATATATACCAAGCAAGAAACAATTATCTCTCCATGTATATAAATTGTGCATAAATAATAATAATATTGTGAATCAAGTCCTTCAGTACAGTCCAAAAGAGGTGAATAAAAATATTAAACCTCAGTGAAAAATAAAAATGATATAATAATTGACAGTTGTGTTACACCAAAACCTTCTGAATGGGACACTTACCAGAAAAGTAAGCCAATTGCGCAGTTGGCTCAAACCCAGCCTAGGCCTTTAAGTGGGGACATCTTAAATGGGACCGGCAAGCGATTTGATGAGATCCTTATGTTGATCAATGGGCACAATCTAATGGCTCCAGGTTCAGGATATATCCCAAAAGGAAAAATCACACAATAGCATAATAAAGCATAATATTGCTTTACCAAAGATTATATAAGTTATGTGAAATGCACACTTACAAAGATTGAGGGACAAAGGGTGCAGAGAAGAAAAAGAGAACCCAAGTGATCCAGACGCTAGTGTTAACAGTGTCCCAGCACCACACAGAGGGGCTTCTTACCAGAGGTAAGCCCAAAAGACAGCATCTATGGTCCTGAGTATTATGATCGTCAATGAGTATGGGGGAACCGATCACGTCCTCGATGGCGGCATATACATATAGTCATAAAAAACAAAATAACAGACCATAGAGGAATACATTCCAGACTGTTTATTGTAAAAAAGAAAGAATGCACTTACAGGATCGTAAATGTCAAAAGCATAAAAGCAAGCCGGCCGGCAGCAAACAAACAGACTCCCGTCCTCGTCGACGGCGTGGTGACGTCAGTACGTACCTTCCAGACGCATTTCGTCACTATCTGATGTTCTCAATGGGGCTTATATATATATATATATATATATATATATATATATATATATATATACAGGGGGTCCCGACTTACGAACGCCCGACCTACGAACAGCCCCTACTTACAAACGGGGCGCTGCGGGGACCCTCCGCCATTTTCGGTGCTTTTCGCCGTCTTTCGGCCGTTCTGCGCATGCGTGGCCATACGGAGCCTCGGAAAATGCCGGAAATGTCCGTAATTTGCCGCGCATGCGCAGAACGCCATTAGACGGAACATCGGAAATGTCCGGAAATCTCATGCGCGGCCGACTTACGAACATTTCCGACTTCCGTACAGGCGGGCAGTCCCTAACGAGTTCGTAACTCGGGGACCCCCTGTATATAAAATGCAGTGTGATTTTACCAGGATTGTCACGCAACAGAAGTGCATGGCAATCGCAGAAAAACACATCGCGCAAAGCTTGAAACAGTCCAAAACAATCAGACATAAAAAAAAACAAAATCTATCTATCAGCCTGGCACCTAACTATGAAGGTGCTACATCAGTGTTATTTCTTCTTTTAACTACATTGACCGCCTTATACCACCTTTACTGCTACAGGGCGCATGGGCAGATCCAGGGGGGGGCAACGGGGCAATTGCTCCCCCCGAGAAAATAATGAGCGGGTGAGACGGCGGGTGACTGAACAGGCTGGCGGGTAAGTGAGCAGACGGCAATCATGCCGGCGGGCGGTCGGGCTGGCGTGTGACTGAGCAAGCAGGCAGGTGTTGTCAGAATCCGCTACCCATCTGAATATGTGACTGAAGGGACGTTGCGTTGCGGCCATCTTTGTATTCGTGCACTTGCTTTTCACAGGTATTTTTAAAAGTAAACTCAACTTATATTTCACTAAATAAACTGAGTTTACTGTTAAAAATAACTGTGAAAAGCAAGACTCCGGTGGGTGTATAAAGATGTCCGCTTGCCGACTTCTAACTCTAGGCTTACTGCAGACAAGTGGGGGTGTACCAAGATGGCTGCAATGCAACATCACTTTGTGACAATCCGCATCTTTTGGCAGGCGACATTGGCAAGTGACAATCCACATCTGGTGGCAGGGGATGTGGCAAGTGACATGGCAAGTGACAACCTGCATTTGGTGGCAGCCAACGGTGGCAAGTGACACACTGCATCTGGTGGCAGGCGACGTGGCAATGTAATAATAGAAATAATGCGCTTCAATTATCCTGACACCATAACAACCATGGCGCTGTGATGATTGAAGCGCCAACACCAGCCATCACCCCAACAAATTGCCCGCAAAATTTTCTGCCAGTGCCCCTCCCGAGACTAGGCTCTGGATCCATCCCTGACAGGGCGGCGGCTGTGTGCTGGATCACGTATATATATGTGATCTTGCACTTCCGCTTCTGCTGTGATTATGCATATTTTTAGCACTGTATTAGTGGAACTGGTTCCCGCAAAATGTCAGTTAGTGTTCAATATCACAGTGCTGCTATAAGTCTCTAAACGCCACCATTACTAGTATAAAAATTTTTAAAAATAACTAAAAATTTCAGAATATATCCCATAGTTTAAAGATGCAGTAACGTTCAGTTAAATAAACCAATATACGGTACGCTTATTGGGATTTTATTTTACCAAACACATATAGCAGAATACATATTGGCCTAAATTTATGAAGACATTTTTATTTTTTTTATAGGATATGTTTTATTGCAGAAAGTAAAAAAATATTGGTGTTTTTTTTCAAAATGTTCTGTCTTTTTTTTTTTGTGTATAGTGCACAAAATAAAAACCACAGTGGTGATCAAATACCACCAAAAGAAAGCTCTATTTGTGGCGAAAAATTACATAATTTTTTTGGCACAGTGTTGCCGCGCAATTGTCGGTTAAAGTTGGCTGAAAAGTGGCCTGGTCATGAAGGGGGGTAAATCTTCCAGGGGTCAAGTGCTTAAAGCGGGATTCCGCCGAAATATGTTTTTTTTTTTTTTTTTTCCGTTCAGTGTGTACTAAAGACATAAATAACATGTAACTCACCTGCTGCAGTTCTTCTCCCCGCCGATCGCCGATTCCATCCTTTGGATAACTTTGAAAATTGCTTGCCGGACGATTCCATTTTGCTTGTGGCCATTAGAAACCCACAAGCATTTACTTCCGGGATGTGGTGAATGCTGTGCTCCCAGCATTCACCGCTCGATCCTGCGCATGCCCAGACCGGAAGCCAGAGGAAAAATCTCTACAGTAAGTTAAATAATATATTTTTTTTTTTTTGGTCATTTGTGCATCAGCATTGCTAACTGCTTTTAATAAGATAAAGCAGTTTTTTTGAGTACCAAACCGCTTTAATTATGGGCAAATAATTTATTTGCAAATAGCTTTTTAAAGCCATTAGTGGGAATGCCATGGAAGATCCGCTTTAAGTGGATGCATGCTAATTGTATATCCTTACGTGTATTTATGACTTCTCATAGAGATCACAGTACTACCCCAATGTCTTCCAATGCCTTTTCCTTTCTCCCTGGAAGGAGGGAGGTATTTTTGCTTAGCAAATCATCTAGATTTAAAGAGGAAGTAAAGCCGTTTAAAAAAAAAAAATAGGAACCTGCAAGGCAAAGGAATAATGAGCTAGTATGCATAGCATACTAGCTCATTATGAATGACTTACCTGAGAACGAAGCCCCCGTAGCGGTCTACATCCATGATCTTCGGCGTCCCCATCAAACCCGGAGTGTTTTCCGGGTCGCGCCGCTCCAGCGCTGTGATTCGCTGGAGCGGCGATGACGTCACTCCCGCGCATGCGCACGAGAGCGGCATATCGCCGTGATCTCGGCATGCGCAGTGCGCCTGCGCGCCGCTGTCTACGGCGCATGCGCCGTAGATATCGGTGCATTTTCTTTTCTAAATATCTCCTAAACCATGTAGGTTTAGGAGATATTTATTGGACCTACAGGTAAGCCTTAATCTAGGCTTACCTGTAGGTCAAAGTGGTCCCAGAGGGTTTACTTCCACTTTAACACCTACTTCCATATCTCAATAAATTCTGAAAAATGCTTTGAATTGTCTGCACCAGACCAATTGTATCATCTCAACCTAGTTCACTAACTGGAGCTCAGTGACTACTTTAGAATGATAAAAGTTAGAACTTCTTTTGAAAAATGACAATGTGTATTGTGACATGTCAGGAATTCATTCATACAGTCTACTTGTGAAGTTACAGAAAGGTGCTTTTCAAGCTGCTAAGATCACTAAAGGTGTCATGACTTAATTCAGGTCTGCACAGCAGTATAGAATCAGGACTTTTACCCTACTGAACCAAAAGTATAGCTATGTCCATATACTTATATTGATACTACACATGCATACATTAATTTCTGTATGTGGATAATGTCACTCTAATTATTTTAATTATTTAAAAAAAAAAAAAACTCTAAGTACCTTATTCCTAATCCAAAATATACAGTTGTCACATAACCAGCTCTCTCCCAGCCTGTCTGCAGGGAAACATAAGCAGGAGGAGCTTCTAGTCCTCTGCTGCTGGTCACGTGTTCAAAATTCCCCCCCCCCAAAAAAAAAAAACAGCCTTTGGAATACGGAGTAAAAATAAATAATTATTATTGATAAACCATTTTAAATCGTCATACAAATATATATTGGAAATCACATATTTATTATTTTTTGGTAATAACATGGTGTTGACAGGTTTCTGCCAGTCACAGGTTGTGTTACACCCCTCCAACATGTGTCTTAGAATAAGAGGGAGGTGAAGACTCCATTAATCTACATGTAATGTCCCAACTCCATTTTGTTTAATGGGCATGGGGTAGGAGGGAGGGAGGAAGTGGGCTGTCATTTACCTCTGTGTATATACCCACATGTGTGACTCCATAGTCACATGGGCTGCTCTGATTAGATAGGGAGGAAATGCTTAGCATAGAAACTCACTGAAGACTGAGCATGTGCAGAGTTGCCAACACTGCTCTGCAAAATGCCTAGCTAAATTGGGGGCCTGACCAGAAGAGGGAGATAGCAGCAGGATCAACCAGGTTTCTTGCAGAATACAGAAAACAGTGAGTATGAACAGCACGTAATACCTCATTTATTGATAGTTTTTTTATGATGTGGGTTTAGTGACACTTTAACATAGGCTAGTAGTGATGCTTCATCATTTAGCATTACTGTACTCTGAACATAGACACGTTACCATATATTACTATGAACCTACTGAAGATATAAAGCTGGTATTTTCTAAAGTGTCTTAAAGTGATTGTAAAGTCAGAAGTTTTTTTTTTTTTTATCTTAATGCATTCTATGCATTAAGATAAAATGCCTTCTGTGTGTAGCAGCCCCCCTCAGCCCCCCTAATACTTACCTGAATCCAGGGACATGCAGTCGGGGGGAGGCAAGTGAGACAGAGCCTCACTTGCCATGAACAGAAAAAAATAACAGAAAAAAAACAATCAAGCTTCGAGGGTCGTAGCTCGGCGACCTGGGGTCACAGAGAGCTGAAGTCCTACCCTACCACTGGTCCTAGCACCTATAGTTCTGGTGATACAGGGCTCCTTGTGCAGTCTGTCAGAAACTACATACAGAGCGGCCAGTTTAAATACAAGCTGGCACACTCTGTTTGCAGCAGACTGAGAGGTTGAGCTCACAGTGCCTCTCACTTCTTGTCATAAGCACTGAGCTCAATGGACAGCTTGGAGTCTTGGATCAATGGTAAAGTACCATTGGCCCAAGTTGTCCAAAAAAATGCTGCAGTGTCATAGAAGGGGGCATGTGTCTAAAAGACACATGCTCCCTTCCAGCCCAGCCCTCTAAACTAGAAGGAAAAAGCATAGGTTTATGGGTATAATGGGTATAATATTTACTCACAATCCCATGTTTTTCTCACACAGTTAAAGCAGAGTTTCACCCATTTAAAAGTCAGCATCTACAAAAAATGTAGCCTTGTGGCCTCCTCAAATGGTGACAGGACAGTGCATGCATCTTTGAACGATAGCCACTGGCGTGGCGAAAAGAAGCCAAGCTTCCCTGACCCTGTCCTGGTGCCATACCCACACAGGTACTCATTGATGGCCCTCTGCTGTGTGTGCAGCCACTGCAGCATTGCCAGTGTTGAGTTCCACCTGATGGGCATGTCACAAATGAGGCAGATGGTGGACAGTTTGCATTCCCGTTGAATGTCAGCCAGCTAAGTACTGGCATTGTATGACCGGCTTGGGTACCTGGTCAAGAAACGCTGCACCACCAAATTCAGGATGTGTGCCAAACATGGAGAATGGGTCAAGTGTTCTGTCGGAGGGCGGAGAGAAGGTTGGTGCCATTGTTGCATACAACCATTCTTGGCTCAAGCTGCCGTGGTGTCAACCACCTCTGAGCCTGCCCCTGCAGAGCTGACAGAATCTCTGCCCCCCAGTGTGGCTTCTGTCCCCTAGGCAGACCAACTGAAGCACTGCATGGCATCTTTTAGCCTGGCTGCTTTAGTAGCCCCTTGAACGCTTACGGAGCACTGCTGGTTCAGAGGACAATACTGCAGAAGAGGCCATAGAGGAATAAGAAGTGGGGGGG
Source organism: Lithobates sylvaticus (assembly GCA_028564925.1). Lineage (NCBI taxonomy): Eukaryota > Metazoa > Chordata > Amphibia > Anura > Ranidae > Lithobates > Lithobates sylvaticus. The sequence goes on from CM053030.1 coordinate 58,628,530, forward strand.
GGGGTGGAACAGAGATCTGTGGCAGAATCACCACCAGCTTTTTGGAGGAGTGGTGGAGGAACAAGCTCCAACAACACTGAACCCTGTCCTGCATCCTTCCCAGCTGCCAGCAGAGTTACCCAGTGCGCCAGGAATGAAAGGTAAATCCTTGCTCATGCCTGCTGGACAATGAGTCAGCGGTAATATGAACCTTGCTGCTGACCGGCCTGTCCAACGAGGCCAAAACATTGCCTTCCACATGGCGGTGGAGAGACGGAATGGTCTTATGTGAAAATAAATGCCGTTTTGGAACTTGCCACTGTGGTACAGCACATTCCACAAATTCACGAAAAGGGGCAGAGTCTACCAGCTGAAAAGGGAGCAGTTGCATTGCTAGCAATTTGGCAAAGCTAGCATTTAAATGCTGAGCATGTGGGTGGCTGGGACAGAATTTATTTTTACGGTTCAGCAACTGGGGTAGCAAAATGTTCCTGCTGAAATTAATTGGTGGTGTACTGCTAGCAGATTGGCTGCAAGTACTTGTGGCACATATTGCTATACCTTCATTCCTCTCAGTGCAGGTTTTTGAAAGGACTGGAGGTATAGTATGGTTTGAGAGCCCAGATGATGAGCAAGGAGAAGTCCGCCTTTTTCAATGATGTGGGTCTTTCAGATGCTGTTGCCAACGGACTGCATGGCAAGTCATCATATGTCTTGTCAAGCATGTGATGCCCAAGCGGCTGCTGTTCTAGCCACGCTTGATCTGCTTCAAACATAGATTGCAAACTGCAACGGTGCGATCTGCTGCACATGTGTCGAAAAAAGCCCACATCAAGGAACTTTTGCAAGTCAGTGGGGAGTCAGCAGCGCCCTGCACCTGAGGAGCTCTGTGGTGTGATGCAATAGGGTGGCTGCCCCTAAGCTACCCCCTGGAGGACATCCTGCCTCATTGGAGTTGTACCTCCTCCTCCTCCTCACTTTCCTCCTCTCTTTTCTCAGGCACCCAAGTACAGTCAGTGACCTCATCATCCCCTCCCTCCTCGTCACTGCAGTAAACTTGGCAGTATGCTGCAGCTGGGGGAACATGACTGCTGGTTTCTTGTCCTTCTGTGGCACCCCCTCTCTCTGGGCTCACGTTACTCCCTTCCTCAGCCTGTGAACCAACATCGGAGGCTTCAATTTGCTGCGCATCCGCCAGCAGCATGTAACCGACAATATGGTGAAATAGTTCTGTTGACTCCTCCGTGCATGATGGTGGGGCTACGGAAGGAGAAACTGTGGACAAGGACCCAGTGGAATAGACCGATTTGGCAGCTGCGTTGGAAGGCAAACTACTATGAGCCTGGGTGACAGAGGATGAGGAGGATGAGGACTGCTTTGTTAGCTACTCCACCAACTCTTCTGCATGTTGTGGCTCAATAACACAGCCAGCAGGAGAAAAAAGGCCACCTGCAGAGGATGCACCATGTCCACAACCACCATTGTTCACTGTGGACACAGAGGCTGCTTGCCCTCTTTTAGTGGCCTGTGAGCGTCTGCCTCTCCTTGGTGGCCTTCCGGACATGATGTTTTTTTTTGTAACACCACACTACACTGTATTAGAAACTGTACACCACCGAATGCATTGTATATATAGGCTACACTGACTGCAGAGTATATATATATATATATATATATATATATATATATACATACTAGACTGATGTTTTTTTTGTAACACCGCACTACACTGTATTAGAAACTGTACAACACCAAATGCACTGTATATATAGGCTACACTGAATGCAGAGTGTATATATATATATATATATATATATATATATATATATATATATATATATATATTTACATAATAGACTGTATGTATATGTATATACATTGTAAAGCGCTGCGTAAACTGTTAGCGCTATATAAACCGTGTATAATAATAATAATATATATATATCAAATACACTGCCTGCACTGACTGAATATAGAGTATACACTGAATGTATAGTCTACGCTAAATGCAGAGTATATATATATATATACTAGACTGACTGTGTGTGTGTATATATATATATATATATATATATATATATATATATATATCAAATACACTGCCACTAACTATATAACCTGCCTGCCTAATCTAGCGCAAGCTATCTCTCCGTCCACACCAACAACACTACACGCGGCCGCTATGTAAGCAGCCTTATATAGTGTGGGGCATGGACTTAGTCCCCCTGAGCCATGCTTGGCCAAAGGCACCCTGCCTTTGGCCAATTATGGCTCTCGCAGCAGAGCATGCTGTGTTTGGCCAAAGCATGCAGGTCAGGTGCATGCTTTGGCCAATCATCAGACGCTAATGCACTGCGATCTCGCATTGCATTATGGGGCGTTCCACGGTGCTCAAATTTCCTGCAAACGCCCATAATGTTTGCTGTTAGGCGAACGGGAGACTTACGCTTGACTCGAACATCGAGCTCATCCCTATTTATTATTTATCTATTTACTGTGAAATTACTGTTGGAAGTTATAACTTCAAACTTCAGTAATTTGTCCGTTAAGTCACCTGCTTGAGTAGAGTTTTTGAAAATATAGTAAATTACCTTAAAAACAATATATAATAATTATTTGTATATTACTTACTTATGGTAATTAAACCCTTGCCACCCGGTCCAATTCTGACACTTCTCTCCTACATGTAAAAATCATCTTTTTTTTTTTTTGCTCGAAAATTACTCAGAGCCCCCAAACATTATATATATTTTTTTAGCAGACACCCTAGGGAATAAAACGGTGGTTGTTGCAACTTTTTATGTTAAATGGTATTTGCACAGCAATTTTTCAAATGCGCTTTTTTTTTTGGAAAGAAACTGTTTCATGAAAAAAAAAAAAACACTAACGTTAGCCCAATTTTTTTGTATAATGTGAAAGATGATGTTACGGCAAGTAAATAGATAACCAACATGTCATGCTCTAAAATTGCGCACACTTGTGGAATGATGCCACACTTCAGTACTTATAAATCTCCATAGGCGACGCTGTAAACATTTTTGCAGGTTACATGTTTAGAGTTACAGAAGAGGTTTAATGCTAGAAATATTGCTCTCGCTCTAACGATAGCATTGTATGTAACCTGTGTGTATCTGGCTCTGATACTAGCTAGTGCTTCACCAGCCACTGACTTCAACGGACGTCCCTGCCTGAGTCCCATCTTGATCCAGCGACGTTGCAGCAGTGTCTTGACTAACTGGAACTAACCTCCTCATTGGCTGAGACAGCATCGCAATGCCATTGGCTCCTGCTGCTGTCAATAAAAGTCAGTCAGCCAATGAGGAGAGAGGGGGCATGGCCGGGCAGTGCCTTTGTGTCTAAATGGTCACAGGGAGCTGTGACTCTGCACGGGTGCCCCCATAGCAAGCCGCTTGCTGTGGGGGCACTCAACAGGAGGGAGGGGCCAGGAGCTTCAAGTAGGAACCTGAGAAGAGGAGGATCTGCGCTGCTCTGTGCAAAACCAACTGCATAGAGCAGGTAAGTATAAAATGTTTGTTATTTTTAACAAAAAAAATAACGAGACTTTACAATCACTTTAAGGGGCAGTTCACACCACAATTTCTGTATTCTGGAAGCTTTTCTGTTTTCAATGCTTCCCAGTGCATTTTTCACTATTTTTTTTTCTTTGTTTCAGCTTAAGGACGTGTGTTTTTGATGCATTCCAGTGTGTTCCATTGGTTTTTAATGCATTTTGCCACATTCCAGATGTATTCCATACAGAGAAATTGCAGAATTTTCTCCTTTTGTTGTCTGCACTGGAACACATTGCACTGGTGTGAACTAGGGCCATTGGAATCCATGTTAAACACTGTCCATGCATTTTTTGAAGTAGCCTGAGTTTACACCGACATATTGCAAAAACGGGGTAAGAAAAGCATGAGTGTTTTTACAAAGATTCCAGTGTATTTTGAACCTGTGAAAAAAGGACATATGACTCAAAAAGGCACCATAAATGCAACCCCAGTAATGTGTCATCTTTTTGCATATACATTCATAGACATATATATATATACAGTATGTGTGTATATACACTATATTACCAAAAGTATTAGGACACCTGCCTTTACTCGCACATGAACTTTAATGGCATCCCAGTCTTAGTCCGTAGAGTTCAATATTGAGATGGCCCACCCTTTGCAGCTATAAGAGCTTCAACTCTTCTGGGAAGGCCGTCCACAAGGTTTAGGAGTGTGTCTAGTGTGTGCAGGCCAGTCACGTTCCTCCACCCCAAACTTGCTCATCCATGTCTTTATAGACCTTGCTTTGTGTACAGTTCTAAATCATTTGGTGGAGGGGGGAGCGGGTCTCGCTGCTGTCTCCCCCATTTATTGGGAAGACTGATGGCAGTGGGAGCCAATGGCTCCCACTCCTGTCAATCTACTCCAGTGACGAGTGCCCCAGGGGTGGAACTGATTCCCACTGACAACAAAGCATATCCCTCCATAGCAGTGATCTCTAAACTCCGCCCCTTTGCTTGCCTTTATCTGGCCCTTGAGGCACTATTCCTTTCATTGACATCAACAATGGGGCACAAATTCTTTCATTGACATCAACAATGGGGCACTATTCCTTCCATTGACATCAACATTGGGGCACTATTCCTTTCATTAACAAAAACAATGGGGCACTATTCATTCCATTGACAACAACACTGGGGCACTATTCCTTCCATTGACATCAACATTGGGGCACTATTCCTTTCATTAAAGTGGGGTTCCAGTCAAAAAAAAAAAAGGGGCTTAAAAATCATAAAAAAAATAAAAAAAATAATTGGAAAAAAAAAATGTTTTTACTCACCTCCAAATGCCTGTTGCTAGGGGGTCCCTCGTAGTCTGCCACCTTCAGTGCCCGGGCTAAACGCCACTTCCCCCTCGGCGCCGCACAGTCATCTGGGACCTGTCACGTGTCCCAGATGACTGAGCGTCAAATCACGGCGCACGGTGCCGCTCGCGCATGCGCAGTGGGTGCCCGGCTGTGAAGCCACAGCCGGGTTACCACATTAGGAATGCCGGCGCCGCGAGCGGCTCGTGGAACGAGGGGGGGTCTCGTTCCCCCGCATCGCTGGACCCTGGGACAGGTAAGTGTCTGATTTTTAAAAGTCAGCAGCTGCAGTATTTGTAGCTGCTGACTTTTAAATTTTTTATTTTTTTTTCCCCAGGACGGAGCTCCACTTTAACAAAAACTATGGGGCACTATTCATTCCATTGACAACAACATTGGGGCACTATTCCTTCCATTGATATCAACATTGGGGCACTATTCCTTCCATTGATATCAACACTGGGGCAATATTCCTTCCATTGACATCAACAATGGGGCACTATTTCTTTCATTAATTTCAAAAATGGGGCACTATTCCTTCCATTGACATCAACAATGGGGCACAATTCCTTCCATTGACATCAACAATGGGGCACTATTCCGTTCATTGACATCAACAGTGGGGCACTATTCTTTTCAGTGACAACAACAATGGGGCATAATTCCTTTCACTGACAACAAACATGGGGCACCATTCCCCCCAATGACACCAACTATTTCTCCTGCTAATACCTAATAAAGATCGGGCATTGTTTACTCCCACTGAGCAGTCTGACCCCCTAAAGTCTGCAGGACAGTAAATTGGCCCTTTCTTTAGAGAGTTTGGAGACCCCCTGCTCTGTAGTGTGTACTTGTCTCAATTAAGAGCACTAAGTGTCATTTCCGTCTGCTGCTTCCTTCCTCTGCTATCAGCAGTCATTTCTGACAAGGTTTCCTGACACCAAGAGAAAAAATTGGACAGGGGAGGGATCTCCAGCTGATTGACAGCCTCAGGTCTGATTCTGTGTGGAAGGGAGGGGGGGCGTCCCTCCCCTCCAATCAGCTCTCAGAGCTCTCCTCACTGAGCTCTGCAGAGTGTAACTTCAGCTCTCCGCCCTCTTTTTTTCTGAACTTTGAAGGGATGTAGAGAAGAGAGGGCTGCAGATAGACAGGTACAACTTATGTAGGAGGATTTGTTTCCTCTGTGTATCAGTCCAGTCACTTCACTGGGTATATGTGAGGGTTTACAACCACTCTAAGTCTTATATACCACGTTCCTGAGACATGCAATTTGCATTAGACATGTGCAATTCGTTTTGTTTTTCATTTTTTTTTCGTTTTTTTCGTTCGTTCGTTTTCGTACGAATGAACGAATCGTTCGAATCGTACGAATCTGATTAACAAATCGTTTGAATCGAACGAATCCGAAAAGCAACGAAAATCCGAAAAACCAAACAACAAAAATCCGAAAAACGAAAAAAGGAACAACGAAAATGAACGAAAAAATTCGTACATTCGTAACTTTTTTTTTTGTTGAATTGGTTAACTGCTTAACGTGCTTCGAATGGTTTGAACATAAAAATTCGTACATTCGTAACTTTTTTTTCGATTCGTAACTTTTATTTTTCGATTCGATTCGTAACTTTTATTTTTCGATTCGTAACTTTTTTTTTTCGATTCGTAAATTATTAAAATGTAATAATAGCATACACATTACATCAAATTCTGAATTATGCTCCGATTACGAATCTACGAATGGTACGAATGTACGAATAACTACGAATGCGTCCGAATTTCGAATAAACGAATCAACGAAAAATAACTCTTACAAATCTATGAATCGTTACGAATAAGAACAACGACGACTTACGAATGTACGAATCGTTACGAATCAACGGAAACGAAAAAAACGAAACGAAAAAAAAATGAATTTTTTTCAGAAAGGAAAAAACGAAACAAAAATAAACACATTTTTTTGTTGTGCACATGTCTAATTTGCATTGCGTCATTAAATACACACTCCGCAGCAAAATGTTCCTGGGAATTATTTAGAAATACTGGCAGTTATTCCAGTATAGATTTTTTTTTTTCTCTTGCAGTCCAGCATTGCCATCATGAAACTAAGTGCATGTTGAGTCTACACAATGCCGTGATACATCCACCTTCCATTAGCTTCAGTGATGCTCAGCTAATAAGGTCAGAAAGGTTATGGCTAATTAGCATACAATTTGCATCTCATTTGTTGTGTTGCTCATTATTTGTAATGCTAATCTCTTAATGAGATCCTGGCATGTATTAATGTCACATTATTTTATTTATCGAACATGACATTGCCATTACCGGAGTAATAATTATCGTTTTCTTTAAGCTGTCTGGTTGGATTATTACATTATCCCAGCAGAGGGGAGACAGATTCATAGTTAGGATAGGGAAACACTATGGCAGAAATTATGGTTTATCTAAAGCCAAAAGTTTTATTTTTATTTTGGACAGAAAACCCCTGTTTTTTTTACAGATTTAAAAGTTCACTATTTTATTATAGCACCTCCAGTCTCCGACTGTAGACCCCTTAATTAGGCTATAATGACAATTCCCCCCACAATTTGCATACTTATATAATCCAATGACTATAGCCTCCTGCGTTTTTTTTATAGCATGGCCTGCAAAAATCGAAAAATACACTATTGTACTAATTGTCCCTGTGCATTAATAACCCATAGTCTTAAACAGGACATACATATCTCCTGCAGTACGAACAGGTTCCACTTAACCACTAAGATTTGGCTGCTGAATGACCAGGCCATTTTTTGCGATACGGCACTGCGTCGCTTTAACTGACAATTGCGCGGTCGTGCAATGCTGTACCCAAAATTTGCGTCCTTTTTTTCCCACAAATAGAGCTTTCTTTTGGTGGTATTTGATCACCTCTGCGGTTTTTATTTTTTGCGCTATAAACAAATAAAAAAACGTCAATTTTGAAAAAAACACAATATTTTGTACTTTTTGCTATAATAAATATCCCCATTTTTTTTTAAAAAAAGCAAATTTTTTCTCAGTTTAGGCCGATTTGTATTCTTTTACATATTTTTTGTAAAAAAAATCGCAATAAGCGTATATTGATTGGTTTGCGCAAAGGTTTAGCGTCTACAAAATAGGGCATAGTTTTATAGAATTTTTATTATTATTATTTTTTTTTTATAGTAATGGTGGTGATCTACGATTTTTATCGGGACTGCGACATTATGGTAGACACATCGGACACACACTTCTGTGTTCTGCCTCTCGTGCCTGCGATCACTCGTGCCTGGCGGTCATCGCGACCGTCGGGCACGAGCATCGGCACCCCCGCAGTGCAGCGGGCGTATGCGCACGCCTCCAGCGGCGCGTGCGCCTGCTATCCCGATCCCATGAGCCGACGTATAGCTACGACGGCTCGCGGAATTGTACCGACCTGCTGCAGTAGACGACAGCTGGTCGGCAAGCGGTTAAAGTGACACTAAACGGTATCCTTATCTTCCAAAAATAATCCATCCACATACACTACTTAAAGTGGTTGTAAACCCTTAGGCCCCTTTCACACTGGGGCGGTATTCAGGCGGTACAGCGCTAAAAATAGCGCATGTACACCGCCTGAAAAAAAACGGCCCCATTCACTCTAGTGTGAAAGCCGGCGGGCTTTCACACTGGAGCGGTGCGCTAGCAGGACGGTAAAAAAAGTCCTGCTAGCAGCATCTTTGGAGCGGTCTAGGATTCAGTGTATTCAATGTACCCATTGATTTCAATGGGACACCGCTTTACCGTCGCCGCGGCTCCCGCCCCAGTGTGAAAGGGGCCTTACAGACCACTTTTTGCTACAGGTAAGCCTATAATAAGGCTTACCTGTAGCTACACAGGATATCTCCTAAACCTGCACATTTAGGGGATATCCCCTGTATTTGCATGTTCCGACGCCATTGGCACATGTGCACTGAAGCAATGGCACATACGTGCCATTTGCTTCAGTGAGCGTGCCTTTACCGGCTTCTCCCGTGCGCATGCGCGGGAGTGACGTCATTGCGGCTCTGGCCAATCACAGCGCCAGAGCCGCGATACCCGGAAGTAACCCCCGGGAATGATGTTGGCCGCTGGAGCAGTGTACGGGCACCGCAGCGAGGTATGCATATGCATACTAGCTCATTATGCCTTTGTCTTGCAGGTATTATTTTTTATTTATTTTTTCAAAGTGGGTTTACAACCACTTTAATGGTCCTGTATTTGATTTTTCATGAAATTATTTTTTACTGTGTTTTTATGCCTCTTTGTAACATGACTCAATGAGCTTCCGAACCTCTCCTTTTTCTTCTCACTTCCGTTTGTTTGGAACAAGCAGAGTACGTTAGTTGCGTTCATGTGCGCTGCTCTATGCAAAGTATGCAAATCCCATAGTCACTAGTCCATCTCAGGGGTGAGCAAGAGAGGGTGGCTGCATTCCTTCATACAGTGGGACCCAGGGGTCAAGTCCTGGGGAAAAAAGTGTGGGAACTGCCACCCAAGATCCACTCGCCCACCAAAAAAAAAAAAACGATACGCTCATATGCACAAACGCTTCAGAAGTGGTATTTTTCATCCAATTATCGTATTGTGTGTATGAAGCTTAACTGTTAGTACATTAAAAAAAAACAATCCTCAATAAACATAAATACGGTAATTCTCTGAATAATCAGCATTCATTCAATTGTGCTTCCATGCAAATGTGAACATCATGTTCTGATCTTCATTGGGGAATTTTATTTTGTATATAGAGTGTTTATGTGGTGAGTTTACACTTTTCATTGAACAGAGTTTGGATAACACAGGGTTAAACGGAAAGGTCATAAATTACCTGCACATTATCTGCACAGAATGCTTGGGGAGATAGTGATGTGTTCCTGCTTAGGAGATGTATGTTAGCTTGGGGGGCTGCAAACTCTGCAGGGCTCCAACACACACTCGCTGCTATTCCAACCCTTCACATATTTCCACATAAACTTCCCTCCTGGCATTAAACTTTGCCAGGTGTTGTGCTCAGCTTACCACCCCAAACTGATGTTCCTCCCTCAGCTCACCTCTCTCCCTGCATGTCCTGTGAGCAGAATAGCTGTGCTCCTCCTCTGGGTTCTCTCATCATATGGCACTGAAGATAGAGGAGGGGGGCATACAGCCGGACACACAGAGCAAGTATGCAGGAGACTGGGGGGGGGGGGAGGATGAGGAGACAAATCAGAAGGAAAATCAGAAGGGGCCGGCGGGGAGGAGCGCATCACGAGAGGTCTGACTAAACACAATCTCTTAGCAGCAGGGACCTGATCTACCCGTCAGCTAGCTGTGATTGACAGGTAGATCGAAGAGGAAGCTGTCATGGGGCCCCCTACTGGCAATGCCTGAATGGTCAGTCCACCCCTGGTGTGCGTCACTTACTATTGCGAGCTGTGTCAGCCGTAGACATGTGCAAAAGGAAAAAATTTGTTTCGTTTAGTTTCGTTTTAATTCGTTAATTAATTAATTTCGTTTAGTTAGATTCGTTACATTTGTTAAATTCGTTTTCGGATTTCGTTTAGTTTTCAACTGATTTTCGAATTCGAAAATATTTTGCGACCCGACTTTGGGTCCACGTATCTCGGGGTTACTTGGTGATAGAAACACCAAATTTGGAGAGGTTGTAGTGCTACTGTGTTTGCATACCAAATTTGGGGTTTCTAGCTATAAGTGGCCCCGAGATACGTGTACCAAATTTCAAATGCAGTTGAAATATTTTCAAATGCAGTTGAAATATTTTCAAATGCAGTTGAAATATTTTCAAATGCAGTTGAAATATTTTCAAATCTGGTTGAAATTATTTCAACTGCATTAGAAACTATTTCAACTGCATTAGAAACTATTTCAACCAGATTTGAAAATATTTCATCTGCATTAGAAACTATTTCAACTGCATTAGAAACTATTTCAACCAGATTTGAAAATATTTCATCTGCATTAGAAACAATTTCTATCACCAAGTAACCCGAGATACATGGACCCAAATTCGGGTCGCAAAATATTTTTGAATTTGGTTGAAAAAATTTCAAATGCAGTTGAAAAAAATTCATATGCAGTTGAAATAATTTCAAATCACGTTGATACTATTTCAAGCGGATTCGAAAATATTTTGCGACCCGACTTTGAAAAAAAAAAATGAAATTGATTCTAACAGTCTGCAGAAGATCTGCAAAAAAAAAAAGAAGTGAAATGGCTGTTAATAGTCTACAGGAGATCTGCTATTAAATTATATATTTTTTTCTATTCTGTTGTAATCTTTTCTATTTGAATTATAAATTTTGGAAGATGGTTATTTACTTATATACATCTGTCACATAAAAAAAAAAGATGTGAAATGGCTGTCACGGATGTCGATCGCAAGGCAAGTACATATGCTGTATGTCATTGTCCACTTGGCACAACACCTGCCACAAGCGCCAAGACACCTGCCATGAGTGCCACGTGACCGACCACAAGTGCCACGTGACCTGCCACGTGACCAAGTTGTGGATTGTCCACTTGCCATGTCACCTGCCACAAGTTATGGGGTTCCTAGCACCAAGTGACCCCCAGATATGGGGGATATGTCAAGTACTTTTCTACAGCAGAGAATTACATTTTGTGACCCGACTTTGAGGCCACGTATCTCGGGGCCACTTATAGCTAGAAACCAGAAATTTGGTATGCAAACACAGTAGAACTAGCACTATAACCTATTTCAAGCGGATTCGAAAATATTTTGCCACCCGAATTTGAAAAAAAAAATGAAATTGATTCTAACAGTCTGCAGAAGATCTGCAAAAAAAAAAGTGAAATGGCTGTTAATAGTCTACAGGAGATCTGCTAAAAAAAGAAATAGATGCTAATAGTCTGCAGGAGATCTGGTGAGAAAACGAAATAGATACTAATTGTCTGCAGGAGATCTGCAAAAAAAAAGTGAAATGGTTGTTAATAGTCTACAGGAGATCTGCTAAAAAAAGAAATAGATGCTAATAGTCTGCAGGAGATCTGGTGAGAAAACGAAATAGATACTAATAGTCTGTAGTTGTAGTGCTAGTTCTACTGTGTTTGCATACCAAATTTGGGGTTTCTAGCTACAAGTGGCCCCGAGATACGTGGCCCCAAAGTCGGGTCACAAAATGTAATTCTCTGCTGCAGAAAAGTACTTGACATATCGCCCCTATCTTGGGGTCACTTGGTGCTAGGAACCCCACAACTTGTGGCAGGTGACGTGGCAAGTGGACTATCCACAACTTGGTCTCGTGGCCGGTCATGTGGCACTCGTGGCCGGTCATGTGGCACGCGTGGCCGGTCACGTGGCACTCGTGGCAGGTGTCGTGGCACTCGTGGCAGGTGTCGTGGCACTTGTGGCAAGTGAACAATACACAACTTGTGGCAGGTGATGTGGCAAGTGGACAATGACATACAGCATATGTACTTGCCTTGCGATCGACATCCGTGTTAGACGTGCAAAAAGAAAAAAAAATTTTGTTTCGTTTTAATTCGTTAATTAATTCATTTTGTTTAGTTAGATTCGTTAAATTCGTTTTCGGATTTTGTTTCGTTTTTGACCGAATTCGAAAAAATCAGTCGCATTTGAAAATATTTCAACCGGATTTGAAAATATTTCAACCGGATTTAAAAATATTTCAACCGAATTTAAAAATATTTCTACTGGATTTGAAATTATTTCAACTGCATTAGAAACTATTTCAACCAGATTTGAAACAGTTTCTAATGCAGTTGAAATAGTTTCTAATGCAGTTGAAATAATTTCAACCAGATTTGAAAATATTTCAACTGCATTTGAAATTATTTCAACCGAATTCGAAAATATTTTGCGACCCGACTTTGGGTCCACGTATCTCGGGGTCACTTGGTGATATAAACCCCAAATTTGGAGAGGTTGTAGTGCTAGTTCTACTGTGTTTGTATACCAAATTTGGGGTTTCTAGCTATAAGTGGCCCCGAGATACGTGGCCCCAAATTCGGGTCACAAAATGTAATTCTCTGCTGTAGAAAAGTACTTGACATATGCCCCATATCTGGGGGTCACTTGGTGCTAGGAACCCCATAACTTGTGGCAGGTGACATGGCAAGTGGACAATCCACAACTTGGTCACGGGGCAGGTCACGTGGCACTTGTGGTCGGTCACGTGGCACTCGGTGATATAAACCCCAAATTGGCCCCGAGATATGTGGCCCCAAAGTCGGGTCACAAAATGTCAAGCACTTTTCTGCAGCAGAGAATGACATTTTTCGACCCGACTTTGGGGCCACATATCTCGGGGCCACTTGTAGCTATACCATATCTGTAGCTATACCATATCTAACTTCTAACATCACTATAACATATCCAAATTTGGGGTTTCTATCACTAAGTGACCCTGAGATATTTCGAATTTCGTCCGCGATTTTTCGATTCGAAAAAAATTCGGATTCGGTAAAATTCGTTAGTATTGTAATTCGGTAATTCGGATGCATCCGAATGTCCGAATAATGAAAAATTCGTCCGAATTTCGATTCGGAACATAACGAAATGCACATGTCTAGTCAGCCGCTGCTGGTGTAGCACCTGCCACACAGCTTGCATAATTCAAAGTCTTGCACGACACGGTTGCTAACGGGAACTGAGTTCCTGTTGTGGAAAAAGTACAGGAACTCCGTTCCCATGCTTTCCCGCAGGACTTGAGCCCTGTATGTAGGGATCTACTGCCCTCTACCACTTTCTACCACTTCCTGTCTTGGCGGGGCGGGGTTAAAAACTTCAGAAGGAAGTGAGGAGAGAGAGAGGACCTGTTTCTGCTATTGTATTTCACTCAGACCAGAAGCAGAGAATTCAGAGACTACATAGAGACTATGTTCTAATAGTATAGCTGCAGCTGCCCATACCTTCTTGAGTGTGTATCTGAGTTCTTGTGACAGACAGAGTATCTCTGTCCTATTGTTGTTATCTCACTTGCACAGTGCCAGATAGCCAGGTCTATGCTACGGTTTGTGAGTAGTGGTCACCTTCCAGTATATTACAAGGTGAACCTGTTTAATGCAGTAGAGTTTATTTTATTTTAGTAGATTTTTATTTTAGTTAACCCTTTACATTCTGGTCTGGGATTCAATAGCTAGTTTTAGCTCAGGGCGCAATAACCAGCATAGGCTATAGCCAGGTTAGGCATACACTTCTGATAGGTCAGAGTTGATAGGCTGACTCTGAGTTCCAGTGCCACTCCACAGTTTTTTGTTGGTGAAAAGTTGCATTTCAGGCTATTTGGACAACAGTTGGAGGATCTACCCATCACCGCTGATCTTGTTTTCAGGTCTCTGACACAAAGACAGATGCCACATCATCCTCAGCGGCCCCTGCAACTGGACTTTTCTGCATCATTCACCCGGAGGCATCGTTAATAATAACTATATGTAGCTCTACTCCTATGAGAGCTGCTGGATAGGATGATTCCTCTGTTATTTGCCTCAACCTTCTCAAGAACCTGAACCCCTTTGACACACCAGGTTGAGTGCACAGACATACAATATCACAGGATATCACTGAAAGTAATACTTAGTACCCAATAGTAATGTTATATTATTATTTTTACATATTTTTTCTCCCCTAACTCGTTGAGTAACGCTGCGTACACACGGTCAGAATTCTCGTCGGAAAAAGCTCTGATGGTTTTCCCGTCGGAATTCCGACGGAATTTCGCTCGAACTGTCTTGCCTACACACGGTCACACCAAATTCCGACGGTCAATAACACCACGCCTTAAAAAACGTTCGACTGCACTATAAAAGGGAAGTTTAATGCTTCTGAGCATGCGTCGAATTGTGTGTGTCGGAATTGCATACACACGCTCGGAAAATCCGATAGAAAGGTTTTCCGTCTGAAAAATTAAGAACAGGTTCTCAATCCAAAGTCCATCGGAAATTCCGACAGAAAAAGACCGATGGGCATACACACGGTCGGAAAATCCGATGAAAATCTCCCATCGGACAGTTTCCATTGGAAATTCTGACCGTGTGTATGCGGCATTAGGGGATTTAGAATAGGAGGTTATAAAGGGGAATTTAGGAGGGATATGTTTGTATAAAAATAACAGGACTACAGATCTAAAATTTGTAAAGTATATTTTGATCTGAAACATGAATGTAATATGAAGAAATTAGGAAGCAGTGGTGTAATGGTTAGCACTCTCACCTAGCAGTAAGAAGGGTCACTGGTTCAAATCCCAACCACGACACTACCTGCCTGGAGTTTGTATGTTCTCCCTGTGCCTGCGTGGGTTTCCTCCGGGTACTCCTGTTTCCTCCCACAATCCAAAGACATGCAGGTAGGTTAATTGGCTTCTGTCCAAAAATTGGCCCTAGTGTATGAATGGGGACCTTGGATTGTCGGCTCCTTGAGGGTAGGGACCGTGTGAGTGTGCAATGTACAGGGATGGGGACAATTGTAGACACTCACTCAGGTTGAACTGGATGGACTGATGTCTTTATTCAACCTTACTAACTATGAAACTATGAAACTATAACTGCTACTATTGATTTATCTCTGTTTTCCTGTAAAGAAATAAAGAATAAAAAAAAAAAATAAATAAAAAAAAAAGAGGCACCAAATCAAGTAGTAAAGGCAAACTCAGGGCTGTGCTGTAGAATTGGCTTTTCCTGGAATAATCGATTTTTCAAGTAAGTTCACCAGCACATATTGCAAGTAAATGAAAAATAGTTAATGGAAAGAATAAACAGATCATCGCCCCTAGGTGCAACTTGTTTGCGTCCAGAGGTGATCGTCTGACCTTAACGGCAGGTAATTGCTGGCTCTGTGATTACATCTAAACACTGGAGGACAGCTGTGGTTGCTGCCAGCCTGTCATTGCTTTCTGCAGGCCCAGCAGCCACAACTCTCTGCATCCACCTATACATTAAGCAGCAGGAACCTATTGGATTCTTGCCATAGTTGGAACATTTTGCCGCGTGAATGAGGCCAAAGACTTTCATTGATTATTACAAGTGTATTTCGCTGTTGGTTTCTCTCTGGGTGAGATCTAACCTTATTCTGACTCGGCATGAAAGAAGCATTTCAATGTATTTATATGAATATAGAATACTAATGGTAATGCGACTGAGGTATCTCTGTCTATTATTCTTAACCTAATCCAAAGATTGTGATTAGACATGTGCACAACAAAAAAATCAGTTTATTTTCGTTTTTTTTTTCGTTTCCGAAAAAATTAGTTTTTTTTAGTTTCGTTTTTTTTGTTTCCGTTGATTCGTAACGATTTGTAAATTCGTAAGTCGTCGGTGTTCGTATTCGTAACGATTCGTACATTCGTAAGTCGTCGGTGTTCGTATTCGTAAAGATTCGTAAGAGTTATTTTTTCATTGATTCGTTTTTTGTTAGTTTAATTTTCGTTTATTCGAAATTCGGACGCATTCGTATTTATTCGTACATTCGTAACATTCGTAACATTTGTAGATTCGTAATCGGAGCATAATTCATAATTTTATGTAATGTGTATGCTATTATTACATTTTAATAATTTACGAATCGAAAAAAAAAAGTTACGAATTGAAAAAAAAGTTACGAATCGAAAAAAAAAGTTACGAATGTACGAATTTTTTCGTTCAATCCATTCGAAGCACGTTAAGCAACGCCATTGTAAGAGACACGGAAAATTACGATTCGAAAAAAAAAAAAAAAGTTACAAATGTACGAATTTTTTCGTTCATTTTCGTTGTTCCTGTTTTCTTTTTTTTCCGGATTTTTTTAATTCGTACATTTGTTGTTTCTAATTTGTTTTTTTTCAGATTTTCGTTGTTTTTCGGAATCGCTCGATTCGAATGATTCGTTAATCGGATTCGTACGATTCGAACGATTCGTTATTTGGATTCGTACGATCCGAACGATTCGTTCATTCGTACGAAAACGAACGAACGAAAATAACGAAAAAAAACAAAAAAACAAAAAAAAACGAAACGAATTGCACATGTCTAATTGTGATTGATATTAACTTTTTAAGGCAGCCTATAGTATGTATTTTAACACTTAATGTACAGTAAAACCTTGGATTGCGAGAATAATTCTTTCCGGAAACATGCTTGTAATCCAAAGCACTTGTATATCAAAGCAAATTTCCCCATAAGAAATAATGGAAACTCAGATGATTCGTTCCACAACCATTTTGATAGGAGAATAGGAAATCTCTATTTGTGGGGGGAAAATGCGAAAAATTTCGTTTGGGTACAGTGTTGCAATTGTCATTCAAAATGCGACAGCGCTGAAAGCTGAAAATTGGACTGTGCAGGAAGGGGGTGAAAGTGCCCGGTATTGAAGTGGTTAATATTGATGGGACCCTTTGCAAACATTTACTTGGGCCCTCCTGAATCCTCTTATCAACTATTTGAGGGCTGTATGGGCTCAAGGGGCAGCTGCTTCTGGCCCCACAACAATGACTGGGCACGGGGCAGCTGCCCCTTTTGCCCTGTGTTAAAGATGATCCTGGATACCGAACATTTGACCGCTGTGACAGGTTAAGTGAAAATTTGTGAATCTTGGGTCAAAGCTGGGTGAATCTTATGTAGAAACATTGATAAGTAGATCCTTAAAGCGGTAGTAAAGTCTCAATAAGAAACTAAAAAAATGTGCCCCCCTGCAGATTTAAACCATATTGCACTGCACTGCATACTAGTACATTATGAAAACTTACCTACAAGCGGAGCCCTCCGTCGCTGGGCTGTCACGGCTCCCCCTGATTCCTGGTGCTTCTAAGTTAACCCATTTTCCTTCAAAATCCTGATTGGCCGGGCTGCAGTGACATCACTCCCATACATGCGCACTGGAGTCACATCGCAGTGGAACACAGGGTGGGCTGTAAATGCGATCTGAGCTGCGCATGCGCGGCTCAGAATTAATTTCCCGCTGACAAGCAGAGGGGCATTTATGACTAAAGAGACCTCTAGTGTCTCTTATGCTATAAGAACCCTGCCTGTCAGCGAGTTTTTTTAAAAAAGCGAGTATTTACTACCACTTTAATGCCCCGTACACACGAGCGGAATTTCCGTCAGAAAAATCTTGGATGGTTTTTCCGACGGAATTCCGCTCAAGCTTGGCTTGCATACACACGGTCACACAAAAGTTCTCTGAACTTTCGACCGTCAAGAACGCAGTGACGTACAACACTACGACGAGCCGAGAAAATGAAGTTCAATGCTTCCGAGCATGCGTCAAATTGTTTCCGAGCATGCGTAGAATTAGTACAGACGATTGGAATTTCCGATTGGAACTTTTTCCGACCGAAAAATAGAGAACCTACTCTCAGTCTTTTGCTGGCGGAAATTCCCGCCAGCAAAAGTCCGATGGAGAATACACACGGTCGGAATTTCCAACCAAAAGCTCTCATCGGACTTTCGCTGGCGGAATTTCCGATCGTGTGTATGTGGCATAAGTGTTAAAAATACATACTATGAGGTACCTGAAAAATAAAAGTCTGGAAAAATGTTGGATTTAAATTAAGAATAATAGACAAAGCTCATACCTCAGTCACATTAACATTAGTATTCTATAGTCATATAAATCCATTGAAATGCTTCTTTCACGCTGAGTCAGAATAAGGTTAGATCTCACCCAGAGAGAAACCAACAGCGAAATACACTTGTAATATTCAATGAAAGGCTTAGCTTAGTATTCAAAAGTTCTTAAATGAAAATGTAAAACTTTCCGCAGAATAGGTGGGCAGAACAGAATGGAGAACTGGAATCTTTTTAACCTTTTCAAATTATACCCACCTGGGCCACCTGGGCAGGGAACCTCTGCACCAATCACACCCACAGAAATCACACATTGCCTCGGCTGACCTGTGTTGGGTGAGGGGGATGTATTGCGCTTTGGGGCATCCTTAGGGCTTGCTCACACCAGCCGCATTGGGCTGCGTTGCTCAATGCATTCACAAGGACAAGGAACATTGGCTTATTTTCATTTTTAAGAGTATGTGCAGCAGTGTTGGTCATCCTACTTTAAAAAAAGTAATTAGTTAAGTTACAAATTACTTCTCCCAAAAAGTAATTGCGTTAGTAACTCAGTTACTACATTGGAAAAGTAATTAGTTACTCAGCAAAGTAACTGACTTTTTTTTTTAAATATTCTATACGTGTAACTAAGGGGCGGGGTCTAGTATTAATGTAAGCAAGGGGTGCATTTATTATTATTGTTATATATCGTGTAACCAAGGGGCTGCTCTAGTATTACTGTAACCAAGGGGCAGTTCTGTTATAACGTGTAAGCAAGGGGCGGGTCTATTATTATTGTATCGTGTAAGGGGCGGATGGCTACAGAAGAGGGCGAATGTTAAATTAATGGGCAGAGCTCAATATATAACAATATTAATAAATGCGCCCCTTGGTTACAGTAATACTAGACCCGCCCCTTACTTACACGATAGACGCCCCTTGCAGAGTAGCACGAGCATCAGGAGCGTGCGGCATCGCCTCGTACAATTACATGTTAACTGCTCCGTAGTCCTTCGTACTGTGCATAGCAGAAGACAGGAGGAGCGCGGGAGAAGAAGACCTCGGACGATAGCAGAAGACAGGAGGAGCGCGGGAGAAGAAGACCTCGGACGATGAGACACCGCTCGCCGCCTGACGCCGTCACCAGCTGCACATCGAGGCAAGGTAAGTGCAGAGGGCAGGCAGGGGGCACAGTGGCAGCACTTGGAGGGGCACAGTGGCAGCACTTGGAGGGGCACTCTGGCAGCACTTGAAGGGGCACTCTGGCAGCACTTGAAGGGCACTCTGGCAGCACTTGAAGGGACACTCTGGCAGCACTTGAAGGGGCACTCTGGCAGCACTTGAGGGGGCACTCTGGCAGCACTTGAGGGGGCACTCTGGCAGCACTTGAGGGGGCACTCTGGCAGCACTTGAGGGGCACTCTGGCAGCACTTGAGGGGCACAGTGGCAGCACTTGAGGGCACAGTGGCAGCACTTGAGGGGCACAGTGGCAGCACTTGAGGGGCACAGTGGCAGCGTTTGATGGGCACAGTGGCAGCATTTAATGGGCACAGTGGCAGCGTTTGATGGGCATAGTGGCAGCATTTAATGGGCACAGTGGCAGCGTTTGATGCACAGTGAGGCTGTTTGTTTGCGCCCCCCCAAAAATTTTGAGCACCAGCCGCCACTGCGATTGACACTGCCTGCACAGAGAGACAGACCGCTTGACACTGCTTGCACAGAGAGAGAGACCACTTGACACTGCTTGCACAGAGAGAGAGACCGCTTGACACTACTTGCACAGAGAGAGACCAATTGATACTGCTTGCACAGAGAGACACCGCTTGACACTGCTTGCACAGAGAGAGAGACTGATTGACACTGCCTGGGGGATTTATTATTATAGATTCTATATTATAGATTGAGATTCTATATAGATTCTATATACCCTATCTTGTTACCTGTCTGATCAGTGATCACTATCACCAGTCCATTTTCTGTTTGAACTATATACATTCAACATGAATGACAAAGATTCGACAAAGCAGCGAAAGACAAACGTTGAATCTTTGGCTTATGGTGTCTGTCGAAAGTTCTAAGAAGATTCGACGGAGCAGCTAAACTATATGGCGTCGTACAGTTTAGCTGCTCCGTCAAATCTTCTTTGAACATTCAACAGACACCATAAGCCTTCAATGACAGATTCGACCTTAATTCATTTGGATTTTCGGACAAATGCAATTTTTAACGAAAAACGAAATAAATAAAAAACAAATTTCGAGAGTAACTAAATAGATTTATTTTTCGGACGAAAACGAAATTCCGAAACGAAATATTTCAATGTGCACATGTCTAGTGCTAATAAAAGATCTCATTATGTGTGGTGTCACTAAGATCACTTTGGTCCCACTCACACCATGTATTTGCGGTAGCGCATGTTAGATGTGCTGGTTTGATGCACTTCTTCATTCATTCTGCATGGCACCCCAATGCACTTTCTGACAGATGTGTTGTAAAGCACTGTGCAAACTATTGGCTGCCATTCATTCTTAATGGCATCCCCACACATCTAAAAAAGCAGCACATTTGCAGTCAGTGTGAGTCACACTGACTCTGCTACGCACAGGCTGGTCCTCCAGAGTGTGTGAGTTCTGCAGAGTGTGGATAGAGTGACACAGTGACGCTCTCTCCCCACATCTCTCAACTCACTCATCACTGACTTATCATGTGTCACTCAGGATGATCTGATGATTCCATGGGCACTGGTAAGGCTGTATTTAATTGGCACTGGTATTGGCACTGGTATAGCTGCATTTAATTGGCACTGGTATTGGCACCAGAGGCGGACTAACCATTCGGCCACTCTGGCACTTCCCGAGGGCCCCGGGCCACTAGGGGGCCCCATCAGGGTTGCCAGCCTCAGTAAAACCAGGGACAGTATGTAAAAATCTGTGTTTTTTTTACATCTGTTTCTGAAATGTCCCTTACCGACATCCTTTTGGTCTAAAAATCCTGAGATTATAGCTGCCCCACCTCTCCAGTACCTTTTCAGCCAATAGAAACATGTCTGTGTATACTGTGTGTACATGTATGTGTATACTGTGTGATTGTATACTGTGTGTGTGTATACTGTGTGGCCCCATAATCTCTGATTGCCTGGGGGCCCCATAATCTCCTATTGCCCGGGGGCCCCATAAGTTATCAGTCCGCCCCTGATTGGCACTGGTATAGCTGCATTTAATTGGCACTGGTATTGGCACTGGTATAGCTGCATTTAACCCTTTCATGACTAAAGCGGAAGTAAACCCCCCTATCGGTTTCAGCCAAGGAAGCTGCCATCTTTGCCTCTGTTTAATCTTCAACTGCCACGGTGCTGCACATGTGATCCGTTATGACACCAGCCATTGGATGGTTTGACTGTTTAGTTAAGAGCACAGCCAATGTGCAGTTAGCATTCCCGGCATGCCTTTTTTTTTTAAACTGTTAAATCGATGGGTTTACTCCTGCGTTAAGCCTATTTCTGACATTTGGTGTTTACAGTTAAAATCCGTATTTTTTGCTAGAAAATTACTTAGAGCCCCCAAACATTATATATACCGTATTTATCGGCGTATAACACGCACTTTTTCCCCCTTAAAATCGGGGGAAAGTCGTGGGTGCGTGTTATACGCCGATACCCCCCCAAAAAATTACAAAAAAGCGACCGCCGCCGAAAATGATCGAACCGCGGCCGAAAAAGGCCGATCCGCGGCCGAAAAAGGCCGAAGCCGTCTGTTGCTGGCAAGCTGCAAATGACACTGGGCAAGCTACAAATGACACTGGGCAAGCTTCAAATGACACTGGGCAAGGCTGCAAATGACGCTGGGCAAGGCTGCAAATGACGCTGGGCAAGGCTGCAAATGACGCTGGGCAAGGCTGCAAAAGATGCTGGGCAAGCCTGCAAAAGAAGCTGGGCAAGGCTGCAAATGACGCTGGGCAAGGCTGCAAAAGACGCTGGGGCAGGCTGCAAATGACGCTTAAATGTAAGTTTTTTTTTTTTTCCCCTAAACTTCTCTCCTAAAACTTTTTTTCCTTAAAATTCCCTCCTAAACTTGGGGTGCGTGTTATACGCCGGTGCGTGTTATACGCCGATAAATACGGTGTGTATATATATATATATATATATATATTTTTTTTTAGTAGAGAATCTAGAGAATAAAATGGCGATTTTTGCAATATTTTATGTCACACAGTATTTGTGCAGCAGTGTTTTAAACGCAACGTTTTAGGAAAAGGGACACTTTCATGAATTAAGAAAAAAAAACAAACATTAAAGTTAGCCCACTTTGTGAAATGTGAAAGATAATGTTACGCTGAGTAAATCGATACCAAACATGTCACGCTTTATATTTGCACGCACTCGTGGAATGGCGACAGACTACAGTACCTAAAAAATCTCCATAGGCGACGCTTTACATTTTTTTTACCAGGTTAGAGTTACAGAGGAGGGCTAGTGCTAGAATTATTGCTCTCGCTCTGACGATCACGGCGATACCTTCCATGTGTGATTTGAACACTGTTTACATATGCAGGCGCGACTTCTGTATGCATTTATTTATTTTTTTATATTATTAAATTGTGTTTAAAAAAAATAAAAAATTTTGATCACTTTTTTTGACAGTAATAGGTGGTGACAGGTACTCTTTATTGATGGATCCAGACCTTTTTTAAAACCGGCGCCATTGGCAGCCCAGTAAACAGGAAGTGATGTTGTGACGTCGCTTCCGTGTTTACAATTAGGATACTGTAACAAAGCCGTTTCCGGCTTCGTGCCAGTCTGTCCCTAGCCGCTGGAAGCGGTGGATCGGTTTTCCCAGTGGTACGGGAGGCCCGATCAGAGTGGCAGGAGGGGGGGGACGTCCCCTCCCGACGTCCCCTCCCGACGTCCCCTCCCGCTCCTCCGGGATAACAATCAAGCGGCTTTGAGCCACATCGGTTGTTATCACTGGAAAGCCAATCGCCCGCTCTAAAAAACGGTACCGGGATGATGCCTGCAGGTGCGGGTATCATCCCGGTATAACCCCCGAAAGCCGAGGCCGCACATCTGCGTACGCTCGGCGGGAAGGGGGTTATTTGGCACTGATCAGGCTGTATTTAATTGGGGTGTGGGGGGGTCGGCACCGCCGCGAAGCGTCACCTACCTGAAATGAGCTTTTGCAGGTAGGGATGTCTACGGCTGGTTGTACTGAAGTCAGTTGATAGATTGAATTCTGTACAACCAGTCTACACATAGATAGATCGAAATTCTGCTGGTTCAGCAGAAAATTCAATCTGTCTATGGTGGCCTAAGTCAGTCTCTCCAGCTCCCTATGTAAATGGCGACAGCGATCCCACAGAGATAACTCGCCAAAAAGTGGGGATTAAGCAAAACAAAGGGGGGGCCCAATCGTGAAGCAAGTCTTAATAGAGCATTTTTAATCTCTATTAAGACTTGCTTCACGATTGGTCCCCCCTTTGTTTTGCTTCCCCATTAGAAGCAAGTAGTGAGGGGAGACATTACGGAAGGAGGTCAAGTGGATCCATCTTGTGGAAGCAGGAAGCTTTGGAGCCAGTTGAGAGAGATAGTGGAAGTGGAACAGACCCCTTGTGCCTTTTGGATGCCCGTATATTTTTATTTACAGGTGAGAGGCTAGAGAGCACAATTTAGGATAAGGTCCTCACCACCCAACATCCCTCACTTTGGAGATAGAAGATTATTAACATTTCTGCTACCCCCTCTATATTTAGAGGCGGTTCCTGAGTTTATTCACCATCTGGACTGTACCATTTTTATATATTATTCTTCACCATCATATGGACTCCATGTGCAATTAGTTTATGGACTTTATGTCATCCCCACAATAGATTTGTCTGCACTTTTATCTCTCACCCACTCATTGGTTACTTACTAGGATTACTGTGTTTTTATTTGTACATTTTTACCTGTAGTCCAGCTATTTAGGACAACTAGTGCCTAGGGTTGCCACCTGTACGGGATTCACCCGGACAGTCCGGGTTCTGAATCATCTGTCCGGTTTTCAGACTGCCTGAAACCCGGACAAACCATTCTGGCAGAGGGGGAGCTCCATTCTCATACTTGCCACTGTGGAGACAGTCACAGCGGCAGTGTCATTGCTTTTTAATAAATACACACACTGTGCTGGTGTGTGTGTTGGGAATCTGAAGCTCCTTTCTGTCCCCCCCTCCAGACTCTTGCAGTCTCTGTTATCTCTGACCCCCCCCCCCCTCCAATAACTAGTGCCGTGTTCTGAGAGAATCGGGCTCAGGAGATCACTGGAGCTCCTGTCGGACTGGCCGCTGCTCGCTACATGCAGGGAGGAGGTGAGCTGACTTTTTTTTTTAGTAAGGAAAGTTTCCTAGTGTGCAAAGTTCCAGGAGGATTTCTTTTGCATTGAAGAGTTAAGATGAGCAGAATCCTTATTCCGATGGAAACAGTCCGATGGGAGCTTTTCAATGGATTTTCCGACCGTGTGTATGCCCATCGGTCTTTTTCTGTCGGAATTTCCGACGAACTTTGGATTGAGAAGCATTAAACTTCCCTTTTATAGTGCTATCGAACGTGTTTTATGCCGCTGTGTTACTGACCGTCGGAATTTGGTGTGACCGTGTGTAGGCAACACAGCTTGAGCGAAATTCCGTCGGAATTCCGACGGGAAAACCATTAGAGCTTTTTCCGCTTTTTAACCCTGTGTGTATGTGGTGAGTGTACACCTCTGATTGTCCAGACTCAGAGCCTGGATAACACAGAGATATGATGTGAAGGTAATTGATGACCATTCATATCTGTACATACAGAGGGGCCTGCATCTTATAACAGATTGTTTTCATTGAGTAGTATTGTTGTATATTTTAGTAGATGACCACAATAGCTTTTTTTTATTATAGACATCACTATCTGACCACTTCTCAGCCTCAACTCCCCCCAGATTGTATCACCCCTGTAGTGATCTAATCTATAATCGTTCCTTCCTCGTAGATGGAATATAGTTATTAAAAGTATTGTCTCCGCAGCAAAACCCGATTCTCCCAGAGAGAGACAATTTTATTGACTTCCAAACAGAACAGTCTTACAGATGACAAAAAATCCAACAGAGTTCATATCACGACATTGCTAGTAATATTTAGAGCCCCATGGAACCATGTGACTCTCGGGTGCCTTCGTAAGAACACACACTTCTAAACAGATTGAACATCCTGTTATATCCCCCCCACACACACTGAATGTCTGAGCAATTTGATTGGGCGTTTCCATTAAATGCTTTGATCTGCCCCGGTCTTTCAGAGTGACCGGAGACAACCCCACGCTGTGAATAGTTGTAATTATAAAGCTGCCCCAATTTACATTCTTGCATATTCCCCCTTTGATATGTGTGAATACTGATTAGATTAAGATAATCATTATCTGTTCCAGTAAGTCTGGTCTGGCCATTTATCCTTTGACCAACAAACCCTCTTTCAATATGCGCAACCAGACTAACAGCTACCAAAGCGGCCTGCCTAGAATAAACTTGTCTTTAGAATGCCTAAATAAAAACACTACATATAATAAATATATATATATATATAATATATATATATATGTATACATATATATATATATATTAGATATAATATACTACATATACCCCCACTTGGGTCGTTCTAACTACTAGAACTGACCCATAAATCAAGCAACAAACATAGCATTACTGACTTGAGGTATTGGATGCTTCACAATGGCTCATATGAAATATAAAGTTGAAACTGGTTACATCTCTCTTCACCAGCCTCTAAAATATCCCCATGAAACAGTCATTAGATAATATAGCTTTAGACCATGACTGGAAAAGGATTCGGTAAACATCCTTATTATATCACATCAAGATCTTGAATATTGCACAAAAACGAGCTGATGTCACAGTTCATTCTTCAATTTTCAACTTCAACTTCATCACATCTCTCATTGAAATTAGACTTGGTGTGCTTGGTGTGCTGGGAGCTCCGATCCACATAAATCCAGGATTCCTCTCCAGGCTCAAGGTTTTCATTTTCTTAAAGATGCTTTTGCACAAACACCAGCAAATCCCGAAATTCTACTTCCATCTTTATAGTAAGAAGAACCATCCATGTACCAGCTCTCACTTTCAAGTTCAAAAGGCTGACAAAAAACTGCTATTGCTGTACTTTGTAATTTGCTGTAGGCCGACTCCTCATTTCCATCCTTAATAGAGCAGTTGCTTGAATCATTCAGTCCATAATTCCACCTGAATGGTATACCAATCTATATACCAATCTATAATCCATATATCCATATAATCCATATATAATCCCCCACTTTCAGATAGAATCAGCTTGACATCAGCGTTTATCAGATCTTCTATCCAGACAAAGCAGCAGTGGAAAAATCTTGCCAGTAAAGTTAGGTCTTTTTTTTCATCCATATGTCAATAATATTAATGACTGATTCAACAAAGTTTCAAATCATGACTGGAGTGATGAACTTCACTCACCCCTCTTATAAATTTAGGAAAACCACCCAACATACTATAATTTATGCTATGCCAAGCCATTGTGCAGCATCTCACCTTAGATGGCAAATATATAGATCAATATGCAATATGTAATATGCAACATGTAATGTAACATGAAAATTATTTTTGGTTTAAATGTTTCGCTCTGGTTTTAAGATAAAGTTCAAGAAATAAAACATAATAAAAAAAAAAAAAATTAAATTAAAAAATTAAAAAAAATAGGGCTTGAAGAATAAAACTGGGAAAGGGTGAAAAATAAAAAATAGGGAAAAGTCCATTGACAAAAAAAAAAAAAATTTATGTTCCAAAAAAAAGTGTCCATTGCTTGATGAATATTGAGAGAGTCCATGATATTGTTTATTCAGCGTTTCTCCCCCACTAGCCAGAAATTTCAGCTTGCAGTTCACATGCTATTTACATGCAGAATCTCCAATATATCTGAAAGACAAAAAAACTCTCCAACAAAACTAATTAGCAAGGTCCTTAAACACTGTTTGAAGTCAAAACAAAGGACTATTTACACATCCACAGGTTGAAACTAAACCACCCCCACTGCTAGAGAAATGTCATTTGTATTCAAAAACAGATCTAGATAATGTAATCTGTTTAGTTGTCCCAGCAATGTGTTATGTTCCATTTTCATTTTATCGTACTCAATCTTCAAGTGGTCATATTTCTGTTTTAACTGAGAAAATGGTATCCAAGCCTTAGATACTTTTTTTATTATGATTTTGGTCAGCTCTGCTTTTCATATTAATATCACCTATATTTGACCTGGTGTCTCCTCTTTGATTGTTATCATAAGACATTATCTTTTGATCTTTATGTTCAGTATTTGTCCTAAACAATGTGGCTAAATCAATCTTGACAGCTTGCTCATTTGACTTTCTCCATAAATTGTCTGCTTTCAACAATACATCTTTTAAATCATGGGGATTTGGGGTAACTAGTAAAATATTTTGTCTAATCTCTTCGTTCAAAGCATGTAGAAATATACTCATATGTAACAAGCCACCATGCTCAAATGCAAGATTATTACTGACCAATATTTCCATAATAGATTTTATCCTTCCTGACAACTCGTAGGGAGATTCATTTTTCATTTGTTTGATCTTCCCATGAACAGTAACATCAGAACGTACACCATACAAAACACATAACACTTCCATCAATATGTCCCTTGTCCTCATTGGTTGAGTACAGATCTGCTTAATTCTCACCCAAAGACTATTTCCTATAGAATGTTGCATAACTCTGTCTAAATCAGATGGGTTGAGATTGTACATATCTCTGACATTCTGCAAGTCACAAAACCATTTTAAAAATCTGTTTAAATCATGGCAGGGAATCATTCCTATTTCTTTAAGAATTGCATCTAATTCTTTTGGTTTCAAAGGCTTCATTACAAGCTGAACTTCACCTGTATTATTATTATTGTTATAAACTGTGGTGGTCACAGTGGGTGCGGCTGGCAATGAATTATCAGATTTAAAGCGGTTCTGCACTCATTTCATTTAGTAAATCTCTTTGCCTTCCAAATCAGGCAAAGAGTACTAAATGAAATGTTTTTTTTTTTTTTTTTTTTTTTTACTTACCTTGTAATTGAAGACTTCCGGTCTTCTCCCTCTGCGGCGGCGGGCGGGGTCTTGCGTCGATCGTCGTCACGCCGCACTGTCTCCTGGGATCTGGTGTCATTGATCCCAGGAGCCAGTGCGGGCATCTTCCGAAATCTCGCGAGATTTCGGCCACATCTTCCGAAATCTCCCGAGATTTCGGCCGCATCTGCCGAAATCTCGTGAGATCTCGGCAGATGAGCCGTTACTGCGCACGCGCGAGTAACGGCAGTGCATGCTGGGCCATCTAAAGTCCCTGTGGGTGTTTCACATGCCCACAGGCAAGATGGCCCCCAGCACTAAAGAAGAAGACGAGGAACTTCATCGGACGAAAACCGGCGGCGATCGAGATGGAAGATGGAACAGGTGAGTCCCCTAATAAAGGTAAGCACACTTTATATTACATCCTAAAAAAAAAATTTTTTTTTCAGAGTGCAGAACCGCTTTAATATGAGGTTCTGTTTCATTTGATAGAATGTTTGTATTTGCATTTTGCTGCAGATTGCTGAATCCACGATTCGATGCATATCTGCATTCCTGAGATCTCTTCTCTAATTCCATAATTCTTAATTTCAATCTCTCATTTTCCTTTGATAATTTATTACAACGTTTAGACTTCTCAAGCAGAGCTTCCCCAATGGTGACTGCATGCAATTTTAAATTTACAGTCTCAGATTCTGATTGGTTTTGTAACCTCTGACAAACCTTGTTGCTATTATCAACTGCACTCTGTAACTGGGTAATTTCCTCAACCTTATCCTTCAACGAACTTTCCATTGTTAAACAGCAAGATAACAAGCCCTGTACAATACAACCTTTTCTTTTACCTTCTGAAATTTTACTATCAAAAACAGTTTTTTTCTAAAAATTCATTCATCATAGTCCATGTCTGCTTATATTTTTCTGGCACTTCATAAGGACCGCCATGACGCTTAATACATTTTAACACCCATCTGTTAACTTTATCAGAACTGACACTAGCTTCACACTGAGTAAGCATTTTTACTATATTATTAATAATTTAAAAAGAGAGAAATATTTACTCACCGCATTAATTACTCCTTCAGCTTCCAGCTCAGGTCTTCTGGTACACGATACAGTCCTTTTTCTTCGTTTCCAGTCTCCAGAGAATAATTCTGGGGTTCCAAACTTGTTTGATTTTGTAGATCAGACTCTCTTATGTCACAACCAGACGTTAGAGTCACAGCACAGGTCTTGGGTCTCCATCAGACTTCTGTCCAACTCACGGATTGTTATCACCACGATTTCTAATACAAAGTCCTGAAAATGCTCTTCTGGTCGCTTGAACGGCACCAATGTAGTGATCTAATCTATAATCGTTCCTTCCTCGTAGATGGAATATAGTTATTAAAAGTATTGTCTCCGCAGCAAAACCCGATTCTCCCAGAGAGAGACAATTTTATTGACTTCCAAACAGAACAGTCTTACAGATGACAAAAATCCAACAGAGTTCATATCACGACATTGCTAGTAATATTTAGAGCCCCATGGAACCATGTGACTCTCGGGTGCCTTCGTAAGAACACACACTTCTAAACAGATTGAACATCCTGTTATATCCCCCCCACACACACTGAATGTCTGAGCAATTTGATTGGGCGTTTCCATTAAATGCTTTGATCTGCCCCGGTCTTTCAGAGTGACCGGAGACAACCCCACGCTGTGAATAGTTGTAATTATAAAGCTGCCCCAATTTACATTCTTGCATATTCCCCCTTTGATATGTGTGAATACTGATTAGATTAAGATAATCATTATCTGTTCCAGTAAGTCTGGTCTGGCCATTTATCCTTTGACCAACAAACCCTCTTTCAATATGCGCAACCAGACTAACAGCTACCAAAGCGGCCTGCCTAGAATAAACTTGTCTTTAGAATGCCTAAATAAAAACACTACATATAATAAATATATATATATATAATATATATATATGTATACATATATATATATATATATTAGATATAATATACTACGTATTGTCTCCGCAGCAAAACCCGATTCTCCCAGAGAGAGACAATTTTTATTGACTTCCAAACAGAACAGTCTTACAGATGACAAAAATCCAACAGAGTTCATATCACGACATTGCTAGTAATATTTAGAGCCCCATGGAACCATGTGACTCTCGGGTGCCTTCGTAAGAACACACACTTCTAAACAGATTGAACATCCTGTTATATCCCCCCCACACACACTGAATGTCTGAGCAATTTGATTGGGCGTTTCCATTAAATGCTTTGATCTGCCCCGGTCTTTCAGAGTGACCGGAGACATCCCCACGCTGTGAATAGTTGTAATTATAAAGCTGCCCCAATTTACATTCTTGCATATTCCCCTTTGATATGTGTGAATACTGATTAGATTAAGATAATCATTATCTGTTCCAGTAAGTCTGGTCTGGCCATTTATCCTTTGACCAACAAACCCTCTTTCAATATGCGCAACCAGACTAACAGCTACCAAAGCGGCCTGCCTAGAATAAACTTGTCTTTAGAATGCCTAAATAAAAACACTACATATAATAAATATATATATATATATAATATATATATATGTATACATATATATATATATATATTAGATATAATATACTACATATACCCCCACTTGGGTCGTTCTAACTACTAGAACTGACCCATAAATCAAGCAACAAACATAGCATTACTGACTTGAGGTATTGGATGCTTCACAATGGCTCATATGAAATATAAAGTTGAAACTGGTTACATCTCTCTTCACCAGCCTCTAAAATATCCCCATGAAACAGTCATTAGATAATATAGCTTTAGACCATGACTGGAAAAGGATTCGGTAAACATCCTTATTATATCACATCAAGATCTTGAATATTGCACAAAAACGAGCTGATGTCACAGTTCATTCTTCAATTTTCAACTTCAACTTCATCACATCTCTCATTGAAATTAGACTTGGTGTGCTTGGTGTGCTGGGAGCTCCGATCCACATAAATCCAGGATTCCTCTCCAGGCTCAAGGTTTTCATTTTCTTAAAGATGCTTTTGCACAAACACCAGCAAATCCCGAAATTCTACTTCCATCTTTATAGTAAGAAGAACCATCCATGTACCAGCTCTCACTTTCAAGTTCAAAAGGCTGACAAAAAACTGCTATTGCTGTACTTTGTAATTTGCTGTAGGCCGACTCCTCATTTCCATCCTTAATAGAGCAGTTGCTTGAATCATTCAGTCCATAATTCCACCTGAATGGTATACCAATCTATATACCAATCTATAATCCATATATCCATATAATCCATATATAATCCCCCACTTTCAGATAGAATCAGCTTGACATCAGCGTTTATCAGATCTTCTATCCAGACAAAGCAGCAGTGGAAAATCTTGCCAGTAAAGTTAGGTCTTTTTTTTCATCCATATGTCAATAATATTAATGACTGATTCAACAAAGTTTCAAATCATGACTGGAGTGATGAACTTCACTCACCCCTCTTATAAATTTAGGAAAACCACCCAACATACTATAATTTATGCTATGCCAAGCCATTGTGCAGCATCTCACCTTAGATGGCAAATATATAGATCAATATGCAATATGTAATATGCAACATGTAATGTAACATGAAAATTATTTTTGGTTTAAATGTTTCGCTCTGGTTTTAAGATAAAGTTCAAGAAATAAAACATAATAAAAAAAAAAAAATTAAATTAAAAAAAAATTAAAAAAAATAGGGCTTGAAGAATAAAACTGGGAAAGGGTGAAAAATAAAAAATAGGGAAAAGTCCATTGACAAAAAAAAAAAAAATTTATGTTCCAAAAAAAAGTGTCCATTGCTTGATGAATATTGAGAGAGTCCATGATATTGTTTATTCAGCGTTTCTCCCCCACTAGCCAGAAATTTCAGCTTGCAGTTCACATGCTATTTACATGCAGAATCTCCAATATATCTGAAAGACAAAAAAACTCTCCAACAAAACTAATTAGCAAGGTCCTTAAACACTGTTTGAAGTCAAAACAAAGGACTATTTACACATCCACAGGTTGAAACTAAACCACCCCCACTGCTAGAGAAATGTCATTTGTATTCAAAAACAGATCTAGATAATGTAATCTGTTTAGTTGTCCCAGCAATGTGTTATGTTCCATTTTCATTTTATCGTACTCAATCTTCAAGTGGTCATATTTCTGTTTTAACTGAGAAAATGGTATCCAAGCCTTAGATACTTTTTTATTATGATTTTGGTCAGCTCTGCTTTTCATATTAATATCACCTATATTTGACCTGGTGTCTCCTCTTTGATTGTTATCATAAGACATTATCTTTTGATCTTTATGTTCAGTATTTGTCCTAAACAATGTGGCTAAATCAATCTTGACAGCTTGCTCATTTGACTTTCTCCATAAATTGTCTGCTTTCAACAATACATCTTTTAAATCATGGGGATTTGGGGTAACTAGTAAAATATTTTGTCTAATCTCTTCGTTCAAAGCATGTAGAAATATACTCATATGTAACAAGCCACCATGCTCAAATGCAAGATTATTACTGACCAATATTTCCATAATAGATTTTATCCTTCCTGACAACTCGTAGGGAGATTCATTTTTCATTTGTTTGATCTTCCCATGAACAGTAACATCAGAACGTACACCATACAAAACACATAACACTTCCATCAATATGTCCCTTGTCCTCATTGGTTGAGTACAGATCTGCTTAATTCTCACCCAAAGACTATTTCCTATAGAATGTTGCATAACTCTGTCTAAATCAGATGGGTTGAGATTGTACATATCTCTGACATTCTGCAAGTCACAAAACCATTTTAAAAATCTGTTTAAATCATGGCAGGGAATCATTCCTATTTCTTTAAGAATTGCATCTAATTCTTTTGGTTTCAAAGGCTTCATTACAAGCTGAACTTCACCTGTATTATTATTATTGTTATAAACTGTGGTGGTCACAGTGGGTGCGGCTGGCAATGAATTATCAGATTTAAAGCGGTTCTGCACTCATTTCATTTAGTAAATCTCTTTGCCTTCCAAATCAGGCAAAGAGTACTAAATGAAATGTTTTTTTTTTTTTTTTTTTTACTTACCTTGTAATTGAAGACTTCCGGTCTTCTCCCTCTGCGGCGGCGGGCGGGGTCTTGCGTCGATCGTCGTCACGCCGCACTGTCTCCTGGGATCTGGTGTCATTGATCCCAGGAGCCAGTGCGGGCATCTTCCGAAATCTCGCGAGATTTCGGCCACATCTTCCGAAATCTCCCGAGATTTCGGCCGCATCTGCCGAAATCTCGTGAGATCTCGGCAGATGAGCCGTTACTGCGCACGCGCGAGTAACGGCAGTGCATGCTGGGCCATCTAAAGTCCCTGTGGGTGTTTCACATGCCCACAGGCAAGATGGCCCCCAGCACTAAAGAAGAAGACGAGGAACTTCATCGGACGAAAACCGGCGGCGATCGAGATGGAAGATGGAACAGGTGAGTCCCCTAATAAAGGTAAGCACACTTTATATTACATCCTAAAAAAAAAATTTTTTTTTCAGAGTGCAGAACCGCTTTAATATGAGGTTCTGTTTCATTTGATAGAATGTTTGTATTTGCATTTTGCTGCAGATTGCTGAATCCACGATTCGATGCATATCTGCATTCCTGAGATCTCTTCTCTAATTCCATAATTCTTAATTTCAATCTCTCATTTTCCTTTGATAATTTATTACAACGTTTAGACTTCTCAAGCAGAGCTTCCCCAATGGTGACTGCATGCAATTTTAAATTTACAGTCTCAGATTCTGATTGGTTTTGTAACCTCTGACAAACCTTGTTGCTATTATCAACTGCACTCTGTAACTGGGTAATTTCCTCAACCTTATCCTTCAACGAACTTTCCATTGTTAAACAGCAAGATAACAAGCCCTGTACAATACAACCTTTTCTTTTACCTTCTGAAATTTTACTATCAAAAACAGTTTTTTCTAAAAATTCATTCATCATAGTCCATGTCTGCTTATATTTTTCTGGCACTTCATAAGGACCGCCATGACGCTTAATACATTTTAACACCCATCTGTTAACTTTATCAGAACTGACACTAGCTTCACACTGAGTAAGCATTTTTACTATATTATTAATAATTTAAAAAGAGAGAAATATTTTACTCACCGCATTAATTACTCCTTCAGCTTCCAGCTCAGGTCTTCTGGTACACGATACAGTCCTTTTTCTTCGTTTCCAGTCTCCAGAGAATAATTCTGGGGTTCCAAACTTGTTTGATTTTGTAGATCAGACTCTCTTATGTCACAACCAGACGTTAGAGTCACAGCACAGGTCTTGGGTCTCCATCAGACTTCTGTCCAACTCACGGATTGTTATCACCACGATTTCTAATACAAAGTCCTGAAAATGCTCTTCTGGTCGCTTGAACGGCACCAATGTAGTGATCTAATCTATAATCGTTCCTTCCTCGTAGATGGAATATAGTTATTAAAAGTATTGTCTCCGCAGCAAAACCCGATTCTCCCAGAGAGAGACAATTTTATTGACTTCCAAACAGAACAGTCTTACAGATGACAAAAATCCAACAGAGTTCATATCACGACATTGCTAGTAATATTTAGAGCCCCATGGAACCATGTGACTCTCGGGTGCCTTCGTAAGAACACACACTTCTAAACAGATTGAACATCCTGTTATATCCCCCCCACACACACTGAATGTCTGAGCAATTTGATTGGGCGTTTCCATTAAATGCTTTGATCTGCCCCGGTCTTTCAGAGTGACCGGAGACAACCCCACGCTGTGAATATTTGTAATTATAAAGCTGCCCCAATTTACATTCTTGCATATTCCCCCCTTTGATATGTGTGAATACTGATTAGATTAAGATAATCATTATCTGTTCCAGTAAGTCTGGTCTGGCCATTTATCCTTTGACCAACAAACCCTCTTTCAATATGCGCAACCAGACTAACAGCTACCAAAGCGGCCTGCCTAGAATAAACTTGTCTTTAGAATGCCTAAATAAAAACACTACATATAATAAATATATATATATATAATATATATATATGTATACATATATATATATATATATATTAGATATAATATACTACGTATTGTCTCCGCAGCAAAACCCGATTCTCCCAGAGAGAGACAATTTTATTGACTTCCAAACAGAACAGTCTTACAGATGACAAAAATCCAACAGAGTTCATATCACGACATTGCTAGTAATATTTAGAGCCCCATGGAACCATGTGACTCTCGGGTGCCTTCGTAAGAACACACACTTCTAAACAGATTGAACATCCTGTTATATCCCCCCCACACACACTGAATGTCTGAGCAATTTGATTGGGCGTTTCCATTAAATGCTTTGATCTGCCCCGGTCTTTCAGAGTGACCGGAGACAACCCCACGCTGTGAATAGTTGTAATTATAAAGCTGCCCCAATTTACATTCTTGCATATTCCCCCTTTGATATGTGTGAATACTGATTAGATTAAGATAATCATTATCTGTTCCAGTAAGTCTGGTCTGGCCATTTATCCTTTGACCAACAAACCCTCTTTCAATATGCGCAACCAGACTAACAGCTACCAAAGCGGCCTGCCTAGAATAAACTTGTCTTTAGAATGCCTAAATAAAAACACTACATATAATAAATATATATATATATATAATATATATATATGTATACATATATATATATATATATTAGATATAATATACTACATATACCCCCACTTGGGTCGTTCTAACTACTAGAACTGACCCATAAATCAAGCAACAAACATAGCATTACTGACTTGAGGTATTGGATGCTTCACAATGGCTCATATGAAATATAAAGTTGAAACTGGTTACATCTCTCTTCACCAGCCTCTAAAATATCCCCATGAAACAGTCATTAGATAATATAGCTTTAGACCATGACTGGAAAAGGATTCGGTAAACATCCTTATTATATCACATCAAGATCTTGAATATTGCACAAAAACGAGCTGATGTCACAGTTCATTCTTCAATTTTCAACTTCAACTTCATCACATCTCTCATTGAAATTAGACTTGGTGTGCTTGGTGTGCTGGGAGCTCCGATCCACATAAATCCAGGATTCCTCTCCAGGCTCAAGGTTTTCATTTTCTTAAAGATGCTTTTGCACAAACACCAGCAAATCCCGAAATTCTACTTCCATCTTTATAGTAAGAAGAACCATCCATGTACCAGCTCTCACTTTCAAGTTCAAAAGGCTGACAAAAAACTGCTATTGCTGTACTTTGTAATTTGCTGTAGGCCGACTCCTCATTTCCATCCTTAATAGAGCAGTTGCTTGAATCATTCAGTCCATAATTCCACCTGAATGGTATACCAATCTATATACCAATCTATAATCCATATATCCATATAATCCATATATAATCCCCCACTTTCAGATAGAATCAGCTTGACATCAGCGTTTATCAGATCTTCTATCCAGACAAAGCAGCAGTGGAAAATCTTGCCAGTAAAGTTAGGTCTTTTTTCATCCATATGTCAATAATATTAATGACTGATTCAACAAAGTTTCAAATCATGACTGGAGTGATGAACTTCACTCACCCCTCTTATAAATTTAGGAAAACCACCCAACATACTATAATTTATGCTATGCCAAGCCATTGTGCAGCATCTCACCTTAGATGGCAAATATATAGATCAATATGCAATATGTAATATGCAACATGTAATGTAACATGAAAATTATTTTTGGTTTAAATGTTTCGCTCTGGTTTTAAGATAAAGTTCAAGAAATAAAACATAATAAAATAAAAAAAAATTAAATTAAAAAATTAAAAAAAATAGGGTTTGAAGAATAAAACTGGGAAAGGGTGAAAAAATAAAAAATAGGGAAAAGTCCATTGACAAAAAAAAAAAAAATGTATGTTCCAAAAAAAAGTGTCCATTGCTTGATGAATATTGAGAGAGTCCATGATATTGTTTATTCAGCGTTTCTCCCCCACTAGCCAGAAATTTCAGCTTGCAGTTCACATGCTATTTACATGCAGAATCTCCAATATATCTGAAAGACAAAAAAACTCTCCAACAAAACTAATTAGCAAGGTCCTTAAACACTGTTTGAAGTCAAAACAAAGGACTATTTACACATCCACAGGTTGAAACTAAACCACCCCCACTGCTAGAGAAATGTCATTTGTATTCAAAAACAGATCTGGATAATGTAATCTGTTTAGCTGTCCCAGCAATGTGTTATGTTCCATTTTCATTTTATCGTACTCAATCTTCAAGTGGTCATATTTCTGTTTTAACTGAGAAAATGGTATCCAAGCCTTAGATACTTTTTTATTATGATTTTGGTCAGCTCTGCTTTTCATATTAATATCACCTATATTTGACCTGGTGTCTCCTCTTTGATTGTTATCATAAGACATTATCTTTTGATCTTTATGTTCAGTATTTGTCCTAAACAATGTGGCTAAATCAATCTTGACAGCTTGCTCATTTGACTTTCTCCATAAATTGTCTGCTTTCAACAATACATCTTTTAAATCATGGGGATTTGGGGTAACTAGTAAAATATTTTGTCTAATCTCTTCGTTCAAAGCATGTAGAAATATACTCATATGTAACAAGCCACCATGCTCAAATGCAAGATTATTACTGACCAATATTTCCATAATAGATTTTATCCTTCCTGACAACTCGTAGGGAGATTCATTTTTCATTTGTTTGATCTTCCCATGAACAGTAACATCAGAACGTACACCATACAAAACACATAACACTTCCATCAATATGTCCCTTGTCCTCATTGGTTGAGTACAGATCTGCTTAATTCTCACCCAAAGACTATTTCCTATAGAATGTTGCATAACTCTGTCTAAATCAGATGGGTTGAGATTGTACATATCTCTGACATTCTGCAAGTCACAAAACCATTTTAAAAATCTGTTTAAATCATGGCAGGGAATCATTCCTATTTCTTTAAGAATTGCATCTAATTCTTTTGGTTTCAAAGGCTTCATTACAAGCTGAACTTCACCTGTATTATTATTATTGTTATAAACTGTGGTGGTCACAGTGGGTGCGGCTGGCAATGAATTATCAGATTTAATATGAGGTTCTGTTTCATTTGATAGAATGTTTGTATTTGCATTTTGCTGCAGATTGCTGAATCCACGATTCGATGCATATCTGCATTCCTGAGATCTCTTCTCTAATTCCATAATTCTTAATTTCAATCTCTCATTTTCCTCTGATAATTCATTACAACGTTTAGACTTCTCAAGCAGAGCTTCCCCAATGGTGACTGCATGCAATTTTAAATTTACAGTCTCAGATTCTGATTGGTTTTGTAACCTCTGACAAACCTTGTTGCTATTATCAACTGCACTCTGTAACTGGGTAATTTCCTCAACCTTATCCTTCAACGAACTTTCCATTGTTAAACAGCAAGATAACAAGCCCTGTACAATACAACCTTTTCTTTTACCTTCTGAAATTTTACTATCAAAAACAGTTTTTTCTAAAAATTCATTCATCATAGTCCATGTCTGCTTATATTTTTCTGGCACTTCATAAGGACCGCCATGACGCTTAATACATTTTAACACCCATCTGTTAACTTTATCAGAACTGACACTAGCTTCACACTGAGTAAGCATTTTTACTATATTATTAATAATTTAAAAAGAGAGAAATATTTTACTCACCGCATTAATTACTCCTTCAGCTTCCAGCTCAGGTCTTCTGGTACACGATACAGTCCTTTTTCTTCGTTTCCAGTCTCCAGAGAATAATTCTGGGGTTCCAAACTTGTTTGATTTTGTAGATCAGACTCTCTTATGTCACAACCAGACGTTAGAGTCACAGCACAGGTCTTGGGTCTCCATCAGACTTCTGTCCAACTCACGGATTGTTATCACCACGATTTCTAATACAAAGTCCTGAAAATGCTCTTCTGGTCGCTTGAACGGCACCAATGTAGTGATCTAATCTATAATCGTTCCTTCCTCGTAGATGGAATATAGTTATTAAAAGTATTGTCTCCGCAGCAAAACCCGATTCTCCCAGAGAGAGACAATTTTATTGACTTCCAAACAGAACAGTCTTACAGATGACAAAAATCCAACAGAGTTCATATCACGACATTGCTAGTAATATTTAGAGCCCCATGGAACCATGTGACTCTCGGGTGCCTTCGTAAGAACACACACTTCTAAACAGATTGAACATCCTGTTATATCCCCCCCACACACACTGAATGTCTGAGCAATTTGATTGGGCGTTTCCATTAAATGCTTTGATCTGCCCCGGTCTTTCAGAGTGACCGGAGACAACCCCACGCTGTGAATAGTTGTAATTATAAAGCTGCCCCAATTTACATTCTTGCATATTCCCCCTTTGATATGTGTGAATACTGATTAGATTAAGATAATCATTATCTGTTCCAGTAAGTCTGGTCTGGCCATTTATCCTTTGACCAACAAACCCTCTTTCAATATGCGCAACCAGACTAACAGCTACCAAAGCGGCCTGCCTAGAATAAACTTGTCTTTAGAATGCCTAAATAAAAACACTACATATAATAAATATATATATATATAATATATATATATGTATACATATATATATATATATATTAGATATAATATACTACAACCCCCAGACCACTTCATACAGACATCACTCAGCTGCTTCCTACACCCCCCATTTGAGGGACATTACTCCCTGGTCACCCCACAGACACTGCAAGTAATTCCTCCCCATACTGCCCCAATCATACCCTCCGCACTCCTCTCCTGTACATACTGCCCCCATCATACCCTCCACACTCCTCTCCTGTACATACTGCCCCCATCATACCCTCTGCACTCCTCTCCTTTACATACTGCCCCCATCATACCCTCCACACTCCTCTCCTGTACATACCGCCCCATCATACCCTCCACACTCCTCTCCTGTACATACTGCCCCCCATCATACCCTCCGCACTCCTCTCCTTTACATTCTGCCCCATCATACCCTCCACACTCCTCTCCTGTACATACTGTACCCCCATCATACCCTCTGCACTCTCTCCTTTACATACTGCCCCATCATACCCTCCACACTCCTCTCATGTACATACTGCCCCCATCATACCCTCCACACTCCTCTCCTGTACATACTGCCCCCTATCATACCCTCCACACTCCTCTCCTGTACATACTGCCCCCATCAAACCCTCCACACTCCTCTCCTGTACATACTTCCCCCCATCATACCCTCCACACTCCTCTCCTGTACATACACCCCACATCATACCCTCCACACTCCTCTCCTTTACATACTGCCCCCATCAT
Source organism: Lithobates sylvaticus (assembly GCA_028564925.1). NCBI lineage: Eukaryota > Metazoa > Chordata > Amphibia > Anura > Ranidae > Lithobates > Lithobates sylvaticus. The sequence goes on from CM053030.1 coordinate 58,669,364, forward strand.
ACCCTCTGCACTCCTCTCCTGTACATACTGCCCCCATCATACCCTCTGCACTCCTCTCCCGTACAAACTACCCCCATCATATCCTCCGCACTCCTCTCCCGTACATACTACCCCCATAATACCCTCCGCACTTCTCTCCCATACATACTACCCCCATCATACCACCCAGAAATGTTATTTAATCACAAAACTATATGTATAGTGTGTACGACATAAAAAATTGTCGTTCATTGAATTGTACAGAGGTAATGAATTTAATGTACTACAAAAAAACTTTTTTTTACCATGCGCTGCTAAAGTGTTCGGGTTTGGCTTAATGAAAAGGTGGCAACCCTATTTGGCACAGACCCTCTCCCAATCACAGTCTGCTTCTGTAACGCACCCACTCCCAATCACAGTCTGTTTCTGGCACAGACCCCCTCCCACTCACAGCCTGCCTCTGACATATGCCCCATGATCAAGCACAGCCTGCATTATGGCTCAGGCTGAACAGACTATGGAAGAAGTGTCCTGTAACCCTGTCCCCACTATAAGAAGATGCATGGTCACTTTAACCCCACGGAGACAACCCCACGCTGTGAATAGTTGTAATTATAAAGCTGCCCCAATTTACATTCTTGCATATTCCCCCTTTGATATGTGTGAATACTGATTAGATTAAGATAATCATTATCTGTTCCAGTAAGTCTGGTCTGGCCATTTATCCTTTGACCAACAAACCCTCTTTCAATATGCGCAACCAGACTAACAGCTACCAAAGCGGCCTGCCTAGAATAAACTTGTCTTTAGAATGCCTAAATAAAAACACTACATATAATAAATATATATATATATAATATATATATATGTATACATATATATATATATATATTAGATATAATATACTACAACCCCCAGACCACTTCATACAGACATCACTCAGCTGCTTCCTACACCCCCCATTTGAGGGACATTACTCCCTGGTCACCCCACAGACACTGCAAGTAATTCCTCCCCATACTGCCCCAATCATACCCTCCGCACTCCTCTCCTGTACATACTGCCCCCATCATACCCTCCACACTCCTCTCCTGTACATACTGCCCCCATCATACCCTCTGCACTCCTCTCCTTTACATACTGCCCCCATCATACCCTCCACACTCCTCTCCTGTACATACCGCCCCATCATACCCTCCACACTCCTCTCCTGTACATACTGCCCCCCATCATACCCTCCGCACTCCTCTCCTTTACATTCTGCCCCATCATACCCTCCACACTCCTCTCCTGTACATACTGTACCCCCATCATACCCTCTGCACTCTCTCCTTTACATACTGCCCCATCATACCCTCCACACTCCTCTCATGTACATACTGCCCCCATCATACCCTCCACACTCCTCTCCTGTACATACTGCCCCCTATCATACCCTCCACACTCCTCTCCTGTACATACTGCCCCCATCAAACCCTCCACACTCCTCTCCTGTACATACTTCCCCCCATCATACCCTCCACACTCCTCTCCTGTACATACACCCCACATCATACCCTCCACACTCCTCTCCTTTACATACTGCCCCCATCATACCCTCTGCACTCCTCTCCTGTACATACTGCCCCCATCATACCCTCTGCACTCCTCTCCCGTACAAACTACCCCCATCATATCCTCCGCACTCCTCTCCCGTACATACTACCCCCATAATACCCTCCGCACTTCTCTCCCATACATACTACCCCCATCATACCACCCAGAAATGTTATTTAATCACAAAACTATATGTATAGTGTGTACGACATAAAAAATTGTCGTTCATTGAATTGTACAGAGGTAATGAATTTAATGTACTACAAAAAAACTTTTTTTTACCATGCGCTGCTAAAGTGTTCGGGTTTGGCTTAATGAAAAGGTGGCAACCCTATTTGGCACAGACCCTCTCCCAATCACAGTCTGCTTCTGTAACGCACCCACTCCCAATCACAGTCTGTTTCTGGCACAGACCCCCTCCCACTCACAGCCTGCCTCTGACATATGCCCCATGATCAAGCACAGCCTGCATTATGGCTCAGGCTGAACAGACTATGGAAGAAGTGTCCTGTAACCCTGTCCCCACTATAAGAAGATGCATGGTCACTTTAACCTTGTAAAAAAAGGTAAGTAAGATAATTTCTGAAACTAAGCAAAAGCAGATATGGTGCCTACATATTTATAACTGTATTATAGAGAGTGTTTATAACATTGCATGTTCACAACTACCTGATCAATAACCTGAACATATTGTCAAAAGTATTGGGACGCCTGCCTTTACACGCACATGAACTTTAATGGCATTCCAGTCTTAGTCTATAGGGTTTATTATTGAGTTGGCCCACCCTTTGCAGATATAACAGCTTCAACTCTTCTGGGAAGGCTGTCCACAAGGCTTAGGAGTGTGTCTATGGAATGTTTGACCATTCTTCCAGAAGCAGACGTAGTCTCAGCTCCATCCATCCCAAAGGTGTTCTATCTTGTTGAGGTCAGGAATCTGTGCAGGCCAATCAAGTTCCTCCACCCCAAATTTGCTCATTCATATCTTTATGGACCTTGCTTTGTACACTGGTCCAAATCATTTGGTGGAGGGGGGATTATGGTGTGGTGTTGTATTTCAGGGGTTGGGCTTGGCTCCTTAGTTCCAGTGAAGGAAACTCTTAAGGCGTCAGTTTACCAAGACATTTTGGACAATTTCATGCTCCCAACTTTGTGGGAACAGTTTGGGGATGGCCCCTTCCTGTTCCAACATGACTGCACACCAGTGCACAAAGCAAGGTCCATAAAGACATGGATGAGTGAGTTTTGGGGTGGAGGAACTTGACTGGCCTGCACCTCAACCTGATAGAACACCTTTGGGATGAATTAGAGACTGCAAGTAAGGTCTTCTCATCCAACATCAGTGCCTGACCTCACAAATGCGCTCCTAGAAGAATGGTCAAACATTCCCATAAACACACTCCTAAACCTTGTGGACAGCCTTCCCAGAAGAGTTGAAGCTGTTATAGCTGCAAAGAGTGGGCCAACTCAATATTGAACCCTACGGAGGAAGACTGGGATGGCATTAAAGTTCATGTGTGTGTAAATTTTCTATGTTGCTGTTCTCATGTGTTGCATATGTTTTATATATTTGTTGATTCATTTACATTTATATATTTTTATGTTAGACCATACAATATATCCTTAAAACCCCCGAAGAAGGAACTGTACAAACAAAATTCTGAAACATGTTGGGTATTCTGAATATCATGTTTGATTGTGTTCTCTTATCATAGAGTCCTTTCTGCCATGTTTCAGGAGATCATTTGTTTGATGTTGAACACATTGTTTTTTTTAAACCATGTATATTATGTAAATTGAATAAACTTTATTATTTTTTCAATACCTTCATACTTATTGCACATGCATTGACCCTCACCCGTACAATCTCTGGGGCATTTTCTCCCATTTCCCATGTGTGTGTAAAGGCAGGCGTCGCAATACTTTTGACAATATAGTGTATGTCATTTAGCACAGATTTTCTGTGCTGGTTGCAAAGGGTCTGTAGGAGATCAGCAGCACTGTCCTCCTGCAGATATTTCTTACTGCACAATATGATTTAAAGTGGTTTTCCACCAAAAAAAAAAAAAAAATTGCTTAAAAATCATAAAAAAATAAAAATTATTGGAAAAAATTATTTTTTTTACTCACCTCTAAATGCCTGTTGCTAGGGGGTCCCTCGTAGTCTGCCACCTTCAGTGCCCGGGCACTGACATCACTTCCCCTCCGCACTGCACAGTCATCTGGGACCTGTCACGTGTCCCAGATGACTGAGCGTCGTATCACGGCACGCGGCGCCGCTCGCACATGGGCAGTGGGTGCCTGGCTGTGAAGCCACAGCCGGGTGCCCACAGTAAGAATGTCGGCGCCGCAAGCGGAGCGGGGAACGAGGGGGGGGGGCTTTGTAAGTGTCCGATTATTAAAAGTCAGCCGCTGCAGTATTTGTAGCTGCTGACTTTTAAAAAAAAAAATTTTAGGGGGCACCCTACTACTAAGGGGCAGCACAACATATTTATTTGTTTTATTATATTCTGCAGGAGATCAGCAGCCCAAAAAAATGATGAATAAAGGTAAAAAAAAGTATTTAAAGTGGTGTTTCCCCCTAGAAAAAAAAGGCTTAAAAATCCTAAAAAAAAAAAATAATTGGAATTTTTTTCTTTTTTTTACATACCTCTAAATGCTGTTGCTATGGGGTCCCTCGTAGTCTGCCTCCTGCGTAGCCTAGGCTGGTGACATCACTTCCCCTCAGCGCAGGAAGGGCTCCCCAGTCATCTGGGACCTGTCACGTGTCCCATGACTATGCGGCCAATAACGGCTCGCGCATGCGCAGTGGTTGCCCGGCTGTGAAGCCACAGCCGGGTGCCCACAGTTGCAATGCCGGCGCCACTGAGCGGATAGGGGGGCTAGCGGAGCTTCGACCCCCCCCCCCGCATCGCTGGACCCTGTGTCCCTGGACCCCAAGTGTCTGATTATTAAAAGTCAGCAGCTGCCGTATTTGTAGCTGCTGACTTTTAATTTTTTTTTTTTAAGGGATACACCTCTTTAAGAATGCAATTGTTTTCTATCCATAGTACTTTATTAGACTAAATGTTATCCAGGTAGGTTTCACATCGGCTTTAGCCTAACCCTAACACTGAATTGCCCCAATAAGGGAGCAATGGCCTTATCTTGGTTGCTGAAAGCCATGGACCCCCCCATTCCTCTACAGGCAGCTGGGCCGATATAAGATACTTCCTATTCCCGACATACATTTCTGATATTTCCGTGGATGACATGCAGTATATCATGTTATATGGATATAAAATACACAAGCAGATGCGATCAGCTGACCTGGCAAGCCTAAGAACAGCATGGAAAATGATACAAGCCAAAGGTTGTAGGCACTGCATAAAGATAAAGATTTATGGAACAGCTGCTGCACCACAAATTCTGGCTTTTCCGGACAGAACCAGCAGGTTGTAAATTGTCTGCAGTCAGCATTGCTCAAGTGAAATGTAAATTTTATTGTAGTTCTCCCCCCCCCCCCCCATGAGAAAGAGCGGGTGTTTACCGTGTGGCGCTGGCTTAAAGGGAACAAAAAGACACAACTTCTTACTTTTAGTGTTTTGTCTATATGAGAATAATCAGCAGTTGTGACAACATGGACTCTTCTCCAATATCTCCTTTAAGCAATTAGGAACTTATGGTAACAGTTAACAGTACAGTGTAAGAATGCAGGGCTTACATACAGGACATTACAAAAGGTGTGCAATCTTAAGCGTTGATACAGGAATACCTGTGGCAAAGTTATTCCAGAAGAGGGCGCTGTCTTAATCTAGCTGCTATGTGGGGTGAACTTCAGAGCTTCACAAAGTTGCTTCCCTCCACTGTTCTCTCAATGACCACCTGTCTGGAGTCCGAGACATTTTTTCTTGACTGGATCCTGTCTATACCATAACATAAGCCTCTCCCTAAGAAGCAGGGTCTTGTTCCAGAGAGGGCCGGAACGAAAATGGACCGCAGGGTAATGATAGGGGAGGGCCGGACATGACAGTGTGTCTAGTGACACACTAGGAGGATGTAAAGGGGTGTGGCCAGGCAGGGCTGGCCCTGTAAGCAGCAGGGGGAGCGGCCTTATAAAAGAGGGGGCGGGGCTAAAGGCCTCAGTCAGGAGGTAGTCAACACACGAGGAGGCAGTTTTATACACTGCTCCTCGTTTTTCCTTTCAAGATGGCGTCCGGGACCTCGTGGAGAGGCTACGAACGGCGGCGGCCACCAGAGGGTCAGTCTGGCTTCACAGCAGACACGGCCGTGCGGGTCTAATAAACGGGATCTGGATGCAGGCGAGGTGATCGTGCGGCGACCGGACGACGGCGGAACGGACACACGCGGTCGGTGTTCCAGGATGGCGCCCAGGTACTTTTCTGGGGCATTTACAGGCCCTTACAGGGTACCGCAAGCCATGGGGGGGAGGACACTCGACCCCCCCCCGGCCAAGAGAGCCCAGACAGAGCCTTCCGGGAGGCCCATGCGGGAGGCGGGGGGTCACAGGCCTACACGGCGCCGCATCCCCGGGCTCCAGTGAGGAGACTCCCAGGACACGACATCCCCTGCAGCTCTGTACGAGCAGAGGGGACATCAGGCAGAAGGGACAGCCACAGTTGGAGGCACCAAGCAGGGATGGGCGGATGGATGGATCAGCAGGCCCTTACAGCAGGGACAGACACAGCTGGAGGCACCAAGCAGGGATGGGCGGATGGATGGATCAGCAGGCCCTTACAGCAGGGACAGACACAGCTGGAGACACCAAGCAGAGATGGGCGGATGGATGGATCAGCAGGCACTTCCATAGGAGCCCCCCCCCCCCCCCCCCAGCAGCTCTGTACGAGCCGAGGGGAGAAGGTCGCCAGCAAAAAGAGGTGCAGCCATGAGGGGGGTTACTACACCCAGGATATTTCAGCTACAGCCCCCCCCCCCAGCGGCTCTGCACGAGCCAAGGGGGAGGGCGGAAGGGGGATCAGGCCGAGGGCTGCAGCGAGACCAAGTGGCAGCGTGACAAGCGCCGCAGCGGGTGGGCGGACGCCACCAGGCGGTAACAGACAGGTCCCAAGACAGGAGTGGTGCCGGGTCCGGCCCGACTGCACGGGACCTGATGGCCCAGGGAAGCCGGCCTGATGGCAGCGGCAGTAACTTCGGGCGGACGGAGGCACGCGACATCCAGGAGTCCCTCCCCGGGGGGTCTGCCGTTTTTGTCTCAGCAGGAGGTGCAAGGTGAACTGTCGGAGGAAGAGGAGGAGCCCGGTCGCCAGCAAGAATTCAGGGAGATCGATACAGCAGCTGTGGGGAGGGTGCCCAGACAGCTCGGTAAGTCTAGTGATAATAGTGCATTTACATCTGCCTTACAAAGTTATTGGGGGGTTGTATCTGAGGGGAAGGGAGGGCTGCGCCTCCAGTGCCGCTGTTGGCAGACACTGACCATCCGCGGGCAAGGACCGCAGGAGGGTCTGGGGGTCAGATGCAGGAATTGGTAGAGGGCCTAAGGGCGTTGGTGGGCCATTTGGAGCAAGGTCAATCGTCATCAGGGAGTCTGGGGTACAACCGGGGGGGTCAGCGAAGTTACCTCTGGGGGGGGGTGTCGGTCACAGCAGCTGCGGACAGTACAGTGTCCCAGGTGGTGGGAGACGTGGAGAAGGTGAGTCCTACGGAGAAAGGGTCCGCGGAGCCGGCAGTTAGAGCGGTCATCGTGCGATTAGCAGAGGCAGCGAGATGCGAGGTGTTTGTCTGCTTCGAGGGACCCCTGGGCGCACAATGGCAGCAGGAGGCTAGGAAACATTTTGGAAGGGGGTATATGGGGAGATCCTTTCCCATTGCCCTTTGCAAAGTTATTATTATGGAGAGGGTGAAATCAGATGACACCACGAAAGGCGACGAGGAGCAGAGGAGATACCGGTTAATTTACAGGACGTTTGCGAATTAGCTGCAAGCGTTTGCCAATTTGGCAAGTAATAGGAAAAGAACCCTGAGCGCTGCTCGGTGTGATTTGGGTACATGGATGCTATAAGGGAGGTGTATCGGGTTTACAGAGACAGGGCAGGGCTACACTATGACGAGCAAGTCCGGCAACGCAGGGCGGTTTGTCCTTCTCTGCGTGGGGACCATAGGGACAGTAGCCTGTGGATGTGGCTTAGGGCGCCGGAAATGACTCCGGCGCGGCCATGTCAAGGGGACAAAACCGTCAGGCAGTTTAGTGGTGTCACGGTAGGGAGGGGTTCACCAGAAAGAGCCGAACAAGTTTCGGTTGTTTTACCATGTATCGTTCCCCAAAAGGGGGTTCAGTTAATATTTTCTTTGACACTGAGGCTTGTACGGTGTCATACACGGCCTTTGTTGCCGCGGTCAGGTTGGTATGGTGGCATGAAAAAGGGGCGTTAATGGAAAAAAGCAGACGTGTAGGCAGCGTTTAGGCTTCTGCCTGTTCACCCGGCTAGTTTTTCTTCTGCTGGGTTGTTGGGGGCAAGACCAATATTAGGTTGATAGGTGTTTTCCCACGGGCGGTTATATTTCGGGTGCTAGGTTTGATGCATTTAGTTCATTCTTGAAGTGAGGTGGTTAGTTAAGTGAGAGGCATTGAATCTGTCATCCATTATTTGGATGATGTTCGCTGCGGGGGCGTTCCTTCTTTCACAGGGTGTGCGATACTGTTGTCCACGTTGCGGCACATTGCGGAGGGATTTTGGGTGCATTGGGCAGCCGATAAGACGGAAGGTCCACGGACAGAGCTGTGCTTCCTTGGTATAGTGAGTGATTCCATGGTTATGGAAGCAGGTTGCCGGCAGAGAAGCCCAGGGATTTGCAAAAGAGCTTAGAGAGATCTATGGGTGTAAGTGAGTGCAGTTGCGTACATTGCAATCCCTGTTAGGGAAATTTAATTTTGCAGGCAGGTCATTCCTATGGGGAATTTTGTAGTCGGATGTCGTCTGCCACGGAGGGGGTGAAGGCACCTGCGCATTACATTCGACTGATGAAGGAATATAGGGGGTATCTACAGGTATGGGATCAATTTATAACTGAGTTTATCGGAAGTCGGTTTGGAGGTAGGGCCCGGTGAGTAAGTTTGACGTGGAGTTGGTTACAGACGCCGCTGGATCTATTGGATATGGGGTGTAATTCCAGGGACACGGGAGTGCTAAAATGGCTAGCTTGCTTCGGAATTTGGTGCTCCTGGAATTTTTTCCGGGTGATGGCATTGCAATTATGGTGTTAGTCCTGCCGAAATGTTAAATTACGGTTGAACTGCGATCGTATGGGGGTAGCTTAGGTCATCAATTAGCATGGCGGCGTCTTCACAACCTGTCATTTGGCTGAGACGACAGTTGGGGTTGCGCAGCGTGCAATTGAATGTGTTTCCATATGCTGTGCATATTCCGGGGGTAGAGAATACACTGGCAGACTCTTTGCCTCGCGTCCAGTGAGACGCGTTCAGGGCCCGGGCACCGGAGGCACAGGAGGAAGGCGTTCATTGCCCGGGCTGGTTATGGGATGTGTCACTAGGGCAGCCGCGGGATGGATACAGTGGTCGGTTGAGTACACCCACGGGGACGGTGTATCAAAGGTTGGAGCGAGTGGGGTGCGTTACGGCAAGAGGCAGAGGTTGGTAGGGACGAGCCGTCAACACGGCTCCTGGTGTTGTATTTGGTAGCCAGGAACATGGAAGGCGGGCAGTCGGTATGGGCCTTTTGGTTTACATTGCAAATACGGTTGGATGGGACGAAGGAATTTTGGGAGAAACGGGCCATTAAGGGATACCGTAAAGAACACGGGACGAGGGATAGGAGTTGGCCAATTAGATTGATAATTTAGTAGCGTTAGTGGAACAGTTGGGTCGGTTTGTTCCGACCGGTTCGAGAGATTGTTGTTTTTCAGCGGCCTTTTGCACGGGCATTTTGGGGGAATTTCGTGTTGGGGAGTTGGTTAACACGTCAAAAGCAAGGGCGGGCGATTTATTATTGGAAGGTGTGTGGTATAGGAAGAAAGAGTGTTGGTGCGTTTGAAGAAGTCTAAACGGTCTAAAGAGTGGGGGGTACAAGATCCGTTGTATGCGGTAAGGGGTTGGGCAGTATGCCCGGTCGCAGTAGTGGGGTGTTTTGCGAGTGTAAGACCCCCCCCCCCCGTAGATGGATCAAATCTGTCGAGATGGCAGTTGGTGAAGGTTCTTCGGAGCTGTTTGGGGAATTTGGGGATGTATAATTCCGCCTACGCCTCACACTCCTTCCGGATTGGGGCGGCTACTGAGGCCGCCAGGTACGGGCTGGATGAGGTGGATGTGCGACGCATGGGGAGATGGGAATCTAAGCGATTCCGAACCTATATTCGGCCTCAGTTGGTTTTAAAAAAAAAAAAAAAAAAAAAAAAAAATTATATATATATATATATATAGGGGGAGTGCATTTGTTGTTACGGATATCTGCCTGTTAGTACCTGGAATTTGTTAAGGGGGGATTTGGAGAAGGTGCATGTCACTTACACTATGTTTGTCATTTCAGAAGGAGGGCTCCCACGCCTCGTCTGGATCCTTTGACACTCATATGTGTGTTGGGGCGCACAGAGAGGGGACATGGGACCAGGTGGAAGGCAGTTGGGAATTTCTAGAAAGAAGGTGACCATACGGTGACTGGGGGGACCAGGTTTGCTGGGGGGCAGGGTGGTCTCAGAGTTTGAGTGATTTGGGTGATGAGACAGGTCACCTAATGTACTGGTCATCCACGCAGGTGGTAACGACCTGGGAGTTAGGACAATCGGGGACCTGGTTGCGGACATAAAAGCTGATCGGACCTACCTGCGGGTGACACTCCCTGACACGTTGCTAGTGTGGTCAGACATGGTGGCCAGAGCAACTTGGCGGATGGCTCAATCTGTTTATCGGATTAACAAAAGTGCGGGTCAGGGAGTAAGGTGGTTGGGGTTTCTTTTTTTTCTGGCTTGGCAAAAAAGGGGGTTGTTGAATCGTGCCAGGGAGCTGGAGACGATTGTGGGCTTTTATTTGAGAAAGGATGGGGTCCACGTAACAGACGTGGGCATGGGACCTTTGGTCTTTGGGTTGTAGGGGGGTATTCAGTCGGCCCTGCGGGTGTGGAGGTGCCTTCAAGGATGAGGTGTCAACCTTTCAGGCTATGGCGGTGTTTGTTTGTTTGGTCAGTGACGGTAGCAGTTATGGAGGTGGTAAGTGTGTGGGGGCTCATCATTAGATGGCCCCTCCGGTGTGTGGGGGCTCATCATTAGATGGCCCCTCCGGTGTGTGGGGGGCTCCTCATTAGAGGGCCCCTCCGGTGTGTGGGGGGCTCCTCATTAGAGGGCCCCTCCGGTGTGTGGGGGGCTCATCATTAGATGGCCCCTCCCTTGTAGTACATCAAATTATTTTGATGATTACTCGTTGTTGCACTGCGGGAAAGGTGTTTGTCTCCGGGCGGTACAGTTGGAGGCCAGTTGGTTACGGTAAAATCCCGCAGTGCCCCCTGGTGGTTACATATATATATACACAGAGAATTATATATATACGTTTATAGTACTCAGCTCCGTCACTGACCAACTAACAGGGTGTAACTGATTGTTTATGTGTTTATATGTGTTTTATCGTTATTGGTATTTATATTTTAGTAATTGGAGTTTATGTTTAATAAAAGGCCGTTGCGGCCATTTACTCCACAAGATGGTGTGGTCTCTTATTTAAGGGGTTAAGTAAGGGGAAGTATATGGCTGTTCTAACCTGGGGGTATTATCTAGGCTACACTGGTCAAGAGAGGGCCGGAACGAAAATGGACCGCAGGGTAATGATAGGGGAGGGCCGGACATGACAGTGTGTCTAGTGACACACTAGGAGGATGTAAAGGGGTGTGGCCAGGCAGGGCTGGCCCTGTAAGCAGCAGGGGGAGCGGCCTTATAAAAGAGGGGGCGGGGCTAAAGGCCTCAGTCAGGAGGTAGTCAACACACGAGGAGGCAGTTTTCCCACCCACCCTCCCTAATGTAATGTGATAGTTTTGGAGGTGTTAATGTTTTTGTTGTCGTTTCAGGAGCAGAGGCTGCTTTGGCGTCCTAACAGCAAGGGGTTGGCGGTGTTTGTTTGTTTGGTCAGTGACGGTAGCAGTTATGGAGGTGGTAAGTGTGTGGGGGGCTCATCATTAGATGGCCCCTCCGGTGTGTGGGGGGCTCATCATTAGATGGCCCCTCCGGTGTGTGGGGGGCTCCTCATTAGAGGGCCCCTCCGGTGTGTGGGGGGCTCCTCATTAGAGGGCCCCTCCGGTGTGTGGGGGGCTCATCATTAGATGGCCCCTCCCTTGTAGTACATCAAATTATTTTGATGATTACTCGTTGTTGCACTGCGGGAAAGGTGTTTGTCTCCGGGCGGTACAGTTGGAGGCCAGTTGGTTACGGTAAAATCCCGCAGTGCCCCCTGGTGGTTACATATATATATACACAGAGAATTATATATATACGTTTATAGTACTCAGCTCCGTCACTGACCAACTAACAGGGTGTAACTGATTGTTTATGTGTTTATATGTGTTTTATCGTTATTGGTATTTATATTTTAGTAATTGGAGTTTATGTTTAATAAAAGGCTGTTGCGGCCATTTACTCCACAAGATGGTGTGGTCTCTTATTTAAGGGGTTAAGTAAGGGGAAGTATATGGCTGTTCTAACCTGGGGGTATTATCTAGGCTACACTGGTCATGCCTTAAAATCTAGCTTGTCCTTAATTAAAGGTATCTTGTCCCCGCCCTAAGACCTAGTTTCTCCCTAACAAATGGGCTCTTGCCCCTACCTTAGGACCCATCCTCTCCATAACAAGCGTGGTCCTGTCCCTACCATAAGACCTATCCTCTCCATAACAAGCGTGGTCCTGTCCCTACCATAAGACCTATCCTCTCCATAACAAGCGTGGTCCTGTCCCTACCATAAGACCTAGCCTCTCCATAACAAGTGGGGTCCTGTCCCTACCATAAGACCTAGCCTCTCCATAACAAGCGTGGTCCTGTCCCTACCATAAGACCTAGCCTCTCCATAACAAGCGTGGTCCTGTCCCTACCATAAGACCTATCCTCTCCATAACAAGTGGGGTCCTGTCCCTACCATAAGACCTATCCTCTCCATAACAAGCGTGGTCCTGTCCCTACCATAAGACCTAGCCTCTCCATAACAAGTGGGGTCCTGTCCCTACCATAAGACCTATCCTCTCCATAACAAGCGTGGTCCTGTCCCTACCATAAGACCTAGCCTCTCCATAACAAGCGTGGTCCTGTCCCTACCATAAGACCTAGCCTCTCCATAACAAGTGGAGTCCTTCCCCTACCTTAAAGCGGTTGTATACCCTTTTTTTCGTTGTTTTTTTTTTTTAACTACATGCAAGACAAAGTCATAATGAGCTAGTATGACTAGCATACTAGCTCATTATGCATCACTTACCTTAGATTGGGGCCCCCGACGCCGTCCTCGTCTCCCCCTCCAGCCGCAGCCACATCTCCACAGACACCCTTCCGTGTATCGTCGCTCCGGCCAATCACAGCGCCGCTGTGGTGCTGTGATTGGCCAGTACAGCGAAGACATCACTCCGCGCACGCGTGCGGGAGACTTCAACTTCGGCGAGCCGAAGTTGTGAATGGGGATTAACCCTGTGAATGCACCGTTGTCTATGGCGCGCATGCACCGTAGACAATGGTGTAAAACGTTTTTTGCAAATATCTCCTAAACAGTGTAGGTTTAGGAGATATTTATTGTACCTACAGGTAAGCCTTAATCTAGGCTTACCTGTAGGTGCAAGTTGTAATTGAGGGTATACAACCACTTTAAGATTGAGCCTCTCCATAACAAGCGGGGTCCTGTCCCTACCTTAAGACCTAGCCTCTTGATAACAGTGCAGTCCTTGAAAAAAACGCAATATTTTTTACTTTTTGTTATAATAAATATCCCCCAAAAATATATAAAAAAATTATTTTTTCCTCAGTTTAGGCGATACGTATTCTTCTACATATTTTTGGTAAACAAAATCGCAATAAGCGTATATTGATTGGTTTGCACAAAAGTTATAGCGTCTACAAACTAGGGCATAGTTTTATGGCATTTTTATTATTCATTTTTTATTTTTTACTAGTGATGGCGATCTGCGATTTTTATCGGGACTGCAACATTATGGTGCTATAAAAATGCATTGATTACTGTAAAAATGCCTCTGGGGTTAACCATTAGGGGTTGATCAAGGGGTTAATGTGTTCCCTAGTGTGTGTTCTAACTCTGAACGGGGGAGGGGACTGTGTAGGGGAAGAGATAGATCGCTCTTCATACTCTGTATGAACAGAATATCTGTCACTTCTCCCCTCAGAGAGCCGGAAACTGTGTGTTTACGAGCGATCGTGGGACTCATATCAGCTCTGTGGGCGAGCAGGGGAGCACCCCTAGTGGCCACAGGGTGAAGCGACATTACATAAAGGCGTTTTGTCCAGCCGTGCCATTCTGCCACAACTTGCGGCGGCTGGTTGGCAAGTGGTTAACTGACAATTGCACGGTCGTGCGACGCTGTACCCAAATAAGAGTTCTGTCCTTTTTCCCCACAAATAGAAGAGAGAGAAAAGAGCTTTCTTTTGGTGGTATTTGATCACCTCCTTTTTTTTTTTGCGCTATAAACAAAAAAAAAGACAGACAATTTTGAAAAAAAAAATATATTTTTTACTTTCTGCTATAAAACATATTTGAAAACAAAATGTATTTCTTCATCAATTTAAGCCAATATGTATTCTGCTACATGTTTTTGGTAAAAAAAATCCCAATAAGCGTATATTGATTGGTTTATGCAAAAATTATAGTGTCTACAAAATAGGGGATCTATTTTTTTTTACTAGTAATGGCAGTGATCAGCGACTTATAGCAGGCCTGCGATATTGCAGCAGACATATCGGACACCCAACTGACACTTTTGACACTTTTTGGGGACCAGTGACACCAATACAGTGATCAGTTTTAAAAATATGCACTGTCACTGTACTAATGACACTGGCTGGGAAGGGGTAAACATCTGGGGTGATCAAAGGGTTAAATGTGTGCCTAGGTTGTATTACTCTCTGTGGGGGAGGTGCTTTGACTAGAGGAATGCAAAGATCTGTGTTCCTGCTTAGCAGAAACACAGGATCAATGCCTTCCCTACTGACAGAACGACAATCTTCCTTGTGTAGATTATCGTTCTGCCTGTGTAATCGGCGGGTGCCGGTGGACATCGAGTCTGCAGTACTCGCCGCTGGGCTCAGGCTGTGTGTGATCACAGTGGGAGCATGCCCTAGACCCGGAGATGTCAGATCATGTACTAGATACGTGATCTGGTGCAGAGCGTCTGTCCCCTGCTGCAGCAAATGTACGGTGGGCAATCCGCAACTGGTTATCAAACTTTGTTGCAGATCCCTACCTTTTGTTATTCTGAAAAAATAGCTGTTTGTTTGTGTCTAATCTGTATGAGAGTGGTTTTATAACTATCAATCAGCTGCTGCACTTGCGGAGTCCTAGTACATATCTCTCAACTTTTTGAGATAGGAATGAGGGACACCTATTAGCAAAAGTATGTAGGCATAGGATACCCCCCCCGCCACGCCCCCTTAACCGCTTCAATACCGCCCGCCGTCATATGACGCCCACAAGGTGGATCTACCATCCTGGGTGGGCGTCATATGACGTCCTCGGATTCCCGGCCGCCTGGGACCCGGTGCGATGTCCGCCGGGCACCCGCGATTGCCCGTTAAAACAACGGGACCGGGCGGGACCGTGGAGCTGTGTGTGTAAACACACAGCTCCACGTCCTGTCAGTGCAGAGGAGACCGATCATGTGATCCCAGTACGGAGGAACACATGATCGGTCTCCTCCCCTTAAGTCCCCTTCCCCTACAGTTAGAATCACGTCTATTAGGGAACACATTAACCCCTCCAGCGCCCTCTAGTGTTAACCCCTTCCCTGCCAGTCCCATTTACACAGTAATCATTGCAGTTTTATAGCAACGATCGCTGTGTAAATGTGAATGGTTCCAAAAATGTGTCAAAAGTGTCCGAAGTGTCCGCCGCAATGTCGCAGTCACGAAAAAAAAATCGCAGATCCCCGCCATTACTAGTAAAAAAAAAATTCAATAAATCTATCCCCTATTTTGTAGACGCTATAACTTTTGCGCAAACCGATCAATATACGCTTATTGCGATTTTTTTTACCAAAAATATGTAGAAGAATACGTATCGGCCTAAACTGAGGAAAAAAAAAATAGTTTTTTTAAAAAAAAATGGGATATTTATTATAGCAAAAAGTAAAAAATGTGTTTTTTTTTTCAAAATTGTCGCTCTTCTTTTGTTCATAGCGCAAAAAATAAAAACCGCAGGGGCGATCAAATACCACCAAAAGAAAGCTCTATTTGTGGGAAAAAAAGGACGTCAATTTTGTTTGGGTGTAACGTCGCACGACCGCGCAATTGTTAGTTAAAGCGACGCAGTGCCGAATCGCAAAAAGTGCTCTGGTAAGGAAGGGTGTTTAAAAGCCCTGTATTGAAGTGGTTAAAGGAGAATTCTACAAAAAGAAGAAAAAGTGCTTTTTTCCCCACTACTATTCCTTTATATTGTCTTTTGACATTTACAAATCCAGCAATTTAGAAATTGGATGAAAGCTTCAGCACTGTAAAACATTTATTGATGGATAAATAGTGCATTGTATATACAACTATATAGATCAGACCAAATTAGGGGACAAATGAGGAGGAGTAAGGGGCAGAGGGACATTGTTCCAAATCAGGGACAGTCCCTCGAAATCAGGGACAGTTGGGAGCTATGCTAGTGTGGAAAGCTGCAGGGTCTGCATCCCTTTAGACATTTTTACTTTGGGAGTATCTCACCAAAAGGACATTTTTGTTGCAGGGGATGCCCAAAATCTGACTTGTATCTTAGTGCAGACTTTTGAGAAAATCAGTGAGCCAATCACACAAGCAGGAAATGATGTTCCTGGGGGGGCGTTCTGCACACCATCTCTGTACAGAACCCCTCCAGGTTGCCATATTAGGTTTTACAGAGCATGACAGCGCTGCAGATTGAAACAGAAAGGTCATTTTTAATAACATTAACCACTTCCCGACCAGCTGCCGCAGTCTTACTGCGGCAGAATGGCACGGGTGGGTGAAGCGCCGTCATGTTACGTTGCTTTGCCCTGTGGCCACTAGGTTCTCTGAGGGGAGAAGAGACAGATCGTCTGTTCATACAAAGTATGAACAGCCATCTGTCATCTCCCCTAGTCAGTCCCCTCCCCCCCTTCAGTTAGAACACACATAAGGGAACACAATTAACCCCTTTATCGCCCCCTAGTGTTAACCCCTTTCCTGCCAGTGACATTTTTACAGTAATCAGTGCATTTTTATAGCAGTGATCGCTGTATAAATGACAATGGTCCCAAAAATGTGTCAAAAGTGTCCGACGTGTCCGCCATAAGGTCGCAGTCCCGATAAAAATCGCAGATCGCCGCCATTACTAGTAATAAATAAAAATAATAATAAAAATGCTATAAATCTATCCCCTATTTTGTAGACGCTATAACTTTTGCGCAAACCAATCAATATACGCTTATTGCAATTTTTTTTTTAACCAAAAATATGTAGAAGAATACACATCAGCCTAAACTGAGGAAAATATTAGTTTTTTTTTCAAAAAAAATGGGGATATTTACAGCAAAAAATAAAAAAGATTGTGTTTTTTTTTTTTTCAAAATCTTTTTTGTTTATAGCGCTTTTGTTTATAGCGTTTATAGCGCAAAAAAACCCACAGAGGTGACCAAATACCACCAAAAGAAAGCTCTATTTGTGGGTAAAAAAGGACGTCAATTTTGTTTGGGTGCAACGTCGCACGACCGCGCAATTGTCAGTTAAAGCGACGCAGTGCCGAATCGCAAAAAATGGCCTGGTCACTCAGCAGCCAAATCTTCCGGGCTGAAGCGGTTAAATTACAACATGACTCGCAATTGTATACGCTATATTATTTTTTTTTTTACATGCTATTTTTTGGCCTGAATAGTGAAAGCAGAAGCAGCAGACTGATCTCTCCTGGTATCAGGATTGTGCGGATCCTGACATGGATTTGAGACGGGCGGATCTTGTTCATTTCCAGTCTTCCCGGCTGGTGATGTAGTCAGGATATTTATGGTAAGATGTGGCTGGCATTTTCTTGCATTATTTAAGCTTCCTGCTCGTTATTGCATGCTTATGACCTTTTTTTATTATTATCTCGATCACTATAAATATCCCCTAGAACAGCGGATCGCTCCACGCCGTATAAGCCCGCGCCTTTGTACTGTGACATTGTCGGGTGAGAGAGTTGTGGTATATTTGGCCTGGCGGTTGTTGGACACAGCATTAGCGGTTGTCATGGTGACCCGCACTTATCACATTTTCCGCAGATACCATCTAATTTACTTTCTGAAAATTCCAAGTGCTGAATTTGTTCGGATTCAATGCCTGGCACACTGAGACTTATCTGCATGTGATGACTCATATACTCAGCATATCTGGATGAAAATCTGCCACATTTGCTGCTTGGAATCTCAACTTCACACAGAACCAATTAAAATGATAGTTATTAACAAAAAGCTGACATGGGGAATGCTGAATGAGGCGTACAACTGTATGCTGGGGAAAAAGAGAATGCTGCTCCCATCTAGTGGTGAATTCTATCAACTGCAGCCTGAAACAAGTGCAAACAATTTATCATCTTCTACCATAGATCAGTGTTTCTCAACTCCAGTCCTCAAGGTGCCCCAACAGGCAGGGTCGGATTTCCCACAAGGCCACCGAGGCCAGGCCTCAGGGCGGCAGTGGTGCAGGGGCGGCGACTTCGCGGCTTGCACAGTGTCAGCGTTTTGATGATTTACGATCATCTTTGGGTCAAGAAAGACTGAACAGTTTAGCTTTACTTGCCATTGAGTCAGAACTTTTAAATACTTTGTCCTACGAAGATATTATCGATGAGTTTGCCAAAAGAAAAGTTAGAACTAAACAATTGTAGGGAGTTTCTTACTGCTATAATCTTTAAAAGGCATTTTCTGCATTACACAGTATTTTCAGTCTGTGCAATTAAAGCCAGTTATTTTCAGTGTTCTCATGTGTGGAGATATGTTTTTAATTGATCTATTATAGCAGTCATCGATAAAGGAATGAGAATGGTGGTGGTGTGTGTGTGTGTGGGGGGGGGGCAGCATTGAAGGACCCAGCCTTGGGGCGGCAAAGGGAGTAAATCTGGGCCTGCCAACAGGTCATGTTTTCAGGATTTCCCTCAGATGAAACGGCTGTGGTATTTACTAAGGCTGTGAAACTTATCATTTCACCTGTGCAAAATAATGGAAATCCTGAAAACATGACCTGTTGGGGCGCCTTGAGGACTGGAGTTGAGAAACACTGCCATAGATATATACACCAATTAGCATAGCTCCCAACTGTCCCTGATTTGGAGGGACTGTCCCTGATTTGGAGCAATGTCCCTCTGTCCCTCATTCCTCCTCATTTTTCCCTCATTTTGGTCTGATCTATATAGATGTATATTAAATGCACTTTTTATCTATCAAAAAGTGTTTTCCAGCTCTAAACCTTTCATCTGATTTCTGAATTGTTGCATTTGTAAATTCCAAAAGCCAATATAAAGGAATAGTAGTGGCAAAAAAAAAAGCATTTTGTGGGTTTGACCAATCTTTTTTTTTTTTTGTACAATTCTCCTTTAAGGGGGGCGTGGTCAGGGGTGTGTCCTACTCCTGCATACTTTTGCTGATAGGTGTCCCTCATTCCCATCTCAAAAAGTTGGGAGGTATGGATTAGCCATAACATTATAAAGACCCACTGTGACCCAAAACGACAAAATTTAGGTGCTGCTCAGGTAGAGAGGTTAAAGTTCAACTAGACCGCTGTGAGTGCAGGCAGGGACAGGGAGCTCGTCCTAGCTCCAAGCTGCAGCAATGTCAAAGGAAAAGATCCATAAGTCTGCACATCAGGAAGCAGACCCATGTGCATGGAGTGAGATAAATGGCAGCCTCAGCTCGGAGTCTGGTTTCAAAGAGAACCTTAGTGAACAAACAGTATCATGAAGGCCAAGGAACACACCATAGAGATCAGGGATAAAGTTGGAGAAGTTTACAGTTATTATGTTATAAAAAAATATCCCAAGCTTTGAACATCTCAAGGAGCACTGTTCAATCCATCATCCGAAAATGGAAAGAGTATGGCACAACTGCAAACTTACCAAGACATGGCCGTCCACCTAAACTGACAGGTCGGGCAAGGAGAGCATTAATCAGAGAAGCAGCCAGGAGGCCCATGGGAACTCTGAAGGAGCTGCAGAGATCCACAGCTCAGGTGGGAGAATCTGTTGTGCACACCACAAATCTGGTCTTTATGGAAGAGTGGCAAGAAGGAAGCCATTGTTGAAAGAAAGCCATAAGAAGTCCCATTTGCAGTTTGCGAGAAGCCATGTTGGGGACACAGCAAACTTGTAGAAGAAGATGCTCTGGTCAGATGAGACCAAAAGCTTACTTTTTGGCCTAAAAAATTACAGAGAGCGGTGATCTGTCATGTCACTAAGAAGAACGGGGAAATGCCTTGTCTACATAGATATCTCCCTGTTCTGTGGCTCCGTGACACGATCGCCGTGGCACCGGCGGACATTGAGTCCGTGGGTCCCGCGGTGAAAGAAAGTGTAAAATAGAGAAAAATTCTCTATCGTCTTTCTACTTACAGGAGCGTTTCAAGATGAAATAGCATAGTCTTTTCAATAATATGTAAGTCAATATCCTCTCTCTCCTAGAGGGTGTGTGTAGAGGAGAATTGCATGTCTTCATCCAAGGCAGCATATCGAACTTACTTTTAAGAATCGGTTCCTTAGCAGAATACTTCCAGAAGGTTGTTTTATTGTTTCAGATAGATGAGCAAAGACAAGACATCTGGTAACATATGCATGGTGATGGCTTCAGAGGGAGAGACACTTGATGTTACATTTTAACCCCGTCTCCTCCTTCCTCTCTCCACCTCCCTTCCCCCCTCCATTCTTCCTCACTACCATAACCCTATTCCATTCTTATACTGTTTCATACTGTAATGACATCATTTCCTGGTGACACCCATATTTGCATATATACCTAATATGGTTCAGTCTAAAGATAAGTAGCATAACTCCACCCATAGTCCTGAGTCCTGACGTAGTAACTCAGAATAGAATTATCTACACAGCAGAATGACTACTCTCTGTACCCTCTGTGACCTTCAAAAACTATCACCAGTTACATATAACTTTTGTGTGTTTATCAGAAACTTTTATCACTTAAAATATAATTAACTCGAAAACTTCTAACACGCGGGCACTGTCACGATGTACGCGGCGGGTGCAAGCATGCCCATTTGCCCACCGCTGCCATTGTGCCAACGTATATCGGCGTGCAGCGGTTGGCAAGTGGTTAATAAAACTGCACAGAATTTTCATTTAAAGTGGTAGTAAACTCTGATGTATGATTTTTTTTTTTATACCTATAGGTAAGTCTATAATAAGGCTTACCTATTGGTACTGTAAATATCTCCTAAACGTACACCATTTAGGGGATATTTACTTTAGATGCAGCCGGTGACGTCACCAGCGTATGCTCTCTGAAGGAACGACATCACCGTGCCGTAAACAGTGACTCCCGCGTGGACCCGATCGGACCTTCCATTGCCCTCTACGGAGTGGCAGGTGTCAATGCATATTTGTTTGTTGACACCCTAACGACATCCGATCCTATCGGCTAAAAACAGTTGGGCGGGGGATCAGATGACAGTCGGGTGTATATGTACAGGCGCTCTGTTTACATCATACAGGAAAGTAGGCTGTGTCCGTGTCCACTCTGCATAAGCTGTCATCCGCCTGCTCAGCAGGGGATCCGCGGAGAGATCCCTTGCTGAGCAGCCAGATCGGCTGGCGGAGAGTGCCAGCGTGAAAGGGGCCTTAATCTTTTTTGTTCATTTTATTGTTTGTATTTGTGTATGAACACTTATGTCACTTTCTGATGTTTGAAGTCTGATTATTTGAATTATTTATTTGTAATCGCATTCGCGTATGGTCGATATATTCACAAGTGGGTGGAAGGACACCTATACCATTTTATACCAACGTTTCCATGTATATATAATATATTTTTGTTTTAAATAGAGTAAAGAAAGATTTGTTTTTTACTGCCATCCGAGACTCTGTTACAGCTTTCCTCACATGCATACCTCCCAACATTTTGAGATGCGAATGAGGGACACCTACTAGCAAACGTATGTAGGCATAGGACAAGCCCCCTGCCATGCCCCCTTAAAGGAGAATTAAAGGATAATTTACTATGCTTCAGTTAGTAATAAGCACAGAAAGTGTATTCACTGTGTTCATTTAGAAAAGGAACGGGTTTGTAAATTACATATTTACTAGCCCCTTCCCATACTTTCCATTCTGGGAGCCACACACGGGTTGAAGCCCAGGCAATAGGGGGCATTGGCACCGCATGCAGGCACACCTGGCACACTCCCTGCACACACTGATGCTTTCAAGTCAAATTACAACCAAAAGCCAAAACTTTTTTTAGAATGTAGAAGAGTTAGAAATTTGTATTGCTGTATTCCCATTTGTAATATTTCTGGGAGGTGTAAGATATATCAGGAAATTGTCTCCAATGAGGAGACAAATAACAATAAAAACCCATTTATGAGTACAGCGAGGAAAGATTTTATTTCTATGTCTGCATTAGGGCCGTTTTCCTTCAGTTCCTGACTGTGCAGGTGACAGGTTAGCTAGTCCTCTGACTTCAAGCAGCAGCTCAAAATGAAAAAATGCATAGCAGATATATTTATTTGTGTAGCAGTAAGCAAAAGAGAAATTTAAATAAATTGCAAACTTATTAAAAAGAACAACATTGCCTTAATGAGCCCCAGTCATAGCTAAGCCACCAATATCTGGAGCTCAGTGAAGTCTGTATCTGAAATCACCGATCCCTGGATCCAGAGGAAGGCGAATAATCCCCTGGAGACATTTCAGCCAATTAAATATCAAAAGGTCTAAAAATTCCACCCTGACTCTCCATACCGCAGTCAGTATCTCCTCTGGATCCTGCATCTATTCTTCTGCACAATGTTCTGTCCTCTCTTGACTTTTTTCCTTCACATCATCCACATGCGTGGATTGACACTGGCCCAGATGGATATAGAGAGACAGACTGACTGCCACTGACTTACTGTATCATCAACACAGACCAATGAGCAGTGGCGGGACAAGGTCATTTAGAGCCCAGGGTGAACATGCCAAATTGTGCCCCCCCCCCAAGATGTATGGGCATTATGTGTCCCATCCCCACTCCCAACACAAATCCCCCCCCCCCCCAAATCACAACTCCTAGCACACCCTCCCTAAATTTGCCCTCCTAAAACAATTCTTACCCCTTGAAGCCCCCAAAATTCCCCTTTTTAAACACAAATTCCCTCCCCCTAATCTCCTTGTGGTGCCCCCCCCCCACCTCACATGATACCACAGTGCCCAGGGCAACCCCCCCTCCTGCCCATCCCTTGTCCCGGCCCTGCCAATGAGCTAACATATACGAACATACATAGAGGAACAGATTGCCTGGCATTACCACAGCCATTGGTGGACATAGAATGCATGGCCTTGACTGAGAGCCATAATGGTTGTCATCATTGTCACAGAAAGAGAGACAGATGCCCAAATAGAATGTCAGTATTAGTTTTGAAGGATTTACTAACTGACTTTATTAGGACTGACAAGAAACACAAATCTTCTAAATTGATAGATACAGAGAGACATTTTAACTCATTGGCATCGAAGGACAGACCCCCTGTCATTGAACCAGACCGACGCACAGTCATAGACAGATATTGAGAGCATTGATGGAAATCCTGGCATGGATGGATTGACAAACTGGCCCTGACACAAACAGATACAAATTGATGGCTATTTGAATTGGCACTAGTGCTCAGCAGAGTAACTGGCATTGACGGGTGTAACTGGCATTGATGGTGTAACTGGCATTGATGCAGATAAACATAAAGACATAAAAAAAGAAACACAAAGGCCGATGCTGATGGGTATTGACAGACTGACTGGAAGTGAGACATGAATTGGCATTGAGTCTGCAATACAGATGCATGGAGCCAATAAAAATAAAGATGGACAGAAAGAAGACAAAAGAAATTGACCAATAGTTTGACTGACACACAGTGATTGTTGTAGGAAGACAGAAATACATATCTTGAAAGGCAGATATTACTGGATATACAGCTCATAAAATGCTTTTGCATTTACACTTTATCTTATATATACATATAAACATGTGGAGGACCTCCAAAAAAAACCTGAATAAGGTAAAAACCCAGGGTGACCTTCAAAAAATGGAGCTGAGCAGAGAAGGAAACCAAGGGAGGACCCCCTAAAGAGGAGGCCAGGAGAGCAAAACCAATTCCTTGTTGCTAGAGGAGGAGAGCATCACAGTCTTTCCTGGGTAAACTGATCAAGATCTGGGCAGTCCTGGGAGGAGAGCAACGAGGACAGACATGCTGTTGTGGTGCCTGTTCTCATCTGGGAGTGGGAACGAACCTGTGCCGAACTGTTAGAGCTGCCTTCAGAGACCGAATCGCTATATTTTCAGGATTCGAGCTGAGAGACTGCGGCTTGTGTGAGGATCCAGGACTGATCGCTAGAAGCTGCTGATCGCCAAGTCATTGGGATCAGAGTAGCCGCCAGACAGAAAGTGGTGAGCTGAGTTACATGCCCTAACCCCCCGCCACACACAGTTAGCCAAAACAAACACTGCTCCCACTTAGCAGCTTAGCCGTTGTTGATCGATTTACACTCTTAAAGAGACAGTGCACCACTTAAGGAAGGGCCCCACCAAAAGCCAGCTAACATTAATTACTAGATGCCAGGTACTTTCATCACCTCCAAGGGTACTCCTACACTAGAAACGCGTACACCCACCCATTATTAGGGTTATATGCACACGGTGTACACCAGAACCCTTTTTGATTCCTCTGAACTGGTTGACATTGTTTAGAGATTCTAGTAACCTGGTTAAGATTCAAGTTAATAGTGCTACAGTTTCGTTAAGGCTGGGTTCATATATGTGCGGCTGCTGGTTCATGTCTGGGGTCCGGTGCGTGTCTGTTCACCGGTTCAGGTGCGACTCAGGTCGGAATTTTTGCCTAAATTGGGCAAATCCGCATTCAATTTACATATATGTGAACCTAGCCTTAGTGCCTGTTAGTGATTTGCAGCCCAAATTTTATTATAATACTGTGCATTTATCTGTTTGTTGATTTACACCATATTGCATTGAATTGCTTTAATACATTTAATTGATTTACTGCCTAGCTGTTTGTGGCCTCATTCCTGTGCATTTTTAGAGTGATAGTCTGCTAACCCTTAAATTCGTGCAAACGGTCATTAGCACATGACCAAGTGTGTCAGTGGGGACCGAGCAGTTTAGAGCTATGGTAAGCGCTACATTTGGAAGGGACCCCCAAAAAAGGAAGTCCAGGGGAAAGAGGGGAAAACCCTGGACTTGGGGGCCAGTATAGAGGAGGGTAGTGATATGGAGGTGCAGGCGTAAGAAGAAGATTGCTGGGATACACTTAGTAGGTGGGGTCGAGGGAAAAGTGTTAAATAGGATAGTCCCGAATTGAACATAAATTTATATATCCTAATAAATATACCTGGTGTTTATTCAAGAGAAAAAAATATAATTCTATTACTTTACAAAACTCTGGTTCAGCCACATCTTGAGTATGCCATCCAAGAACTATGAGTATGATCTCAAGAAGGATGTCCTTGAACTGAAAAGTTCAGAGAAGGGCAAGAAAGCTGGAGATCCTCAGTTATAAGGAACATCTACAAGCATGAAGTGTATTCTCCTTAGAGAAGAGAAGCTTAAAAGGGGATATGATTGCAATATATAATTCTTTAAATGATGACCCTGGCATGGTGAGAAAACATTTTAAAGAAGACATGTGGCCACACATTGAAGTTGGTTGAGAAGTGGTTCAATCTTAAACTTCATAAGGGATTCTTTACTGTTAAAGCAGTAAGAATATGGCACAGTTAGCGGTGTCAGTGGGCAGTTTAGGAAAGTTCAAACAACTTTTAGATGTGTTTCTTAGTAAACACAATGTACAGGGATATGGAAAATGTAGTTACATTCACCCACACACAGGTGGAACTTAGGGTTGCCACCTTTTCTGCAAGCCAACCCCAAACACTTTAGTGGCAATTATTATTTTTTTGGAGTATTAGCTATAAGATTGTAAAAGGCCTGGGGCACTTTTGGTGGCCCAAAAGCAAGCAGTAATGTGGCGTGCATAGCGAGCCGTGGGGAACAGTACATGTGGCTGAATTGTGAGTGTTCTGCACGGAATACGGGGGTCAGAAATAATTCACAAAATACAGGGGTCAGATATGTGCTGGGGAGAGGGCTAGTGCTAGCAGGGGGTGGGGGGGAGTTATATATGTGCTGGGGAGACTCTATGGGAGGGAAGAGGGCTAGTGTTGGGGGAAGTCAGATATGTGCTTGGTGGTGTTTCGGGAGAGGAGAGGGCTAGTGCTTGCAGGGGGGTTGGATGTGTGCTGGGAGGATGCTTTTGGAGGGGAGAGGGCTAGTGCTGGAGGGGGGGTCAGATATATGCTATGTGGTGCTTTGGGAGGGGAGAGAGCTAGAGCTTGCAGGGGGGGGGTGGTTGTTTGCTGGGGGATGCTTTGGGAGGGGAGAGGGCTAGAGCAAGCAGGGGGACTTGGATATGTGCTGGGGGGTGCTTTGAAGGGGAAAAAGCTAGAACTAGCAAGGGTGGGTCAAATATGTGCTTGGGACGCTTTGGGAGGGGAGAGGGTTAGAGCTAGCAAGGGAGTGGAGGGGAGAGGAGAGGGCCAGAGCTAGCAAGGGAGGGTCAGATATGTGCTGGGGGCGCTTTGGGAGGGGAGAGGGCTAGTGCAAGATGGGGGTGGGGGTTGAATATGTGCTGGGGGGGTGCTTGGGAGTCTGATATGTGCTGGGGGTGCTTTGTCAAGGGAGAGGGCTAGTGTGGGGGGGTTGATATGTGCTTGGGGGGGTGCTTTGAGAGGGATAGTGCTAGAAGGGGTTGTCGGATTTCAAATTCAACCCACACTTCTAGTATAAGTTCCTTCCTCTGCCAAAACGCCCCCCAGCACATATCCTCTTAACCCCCCAAATTACTACACATTGGGGGGCGCTTTGGGAGGGGAGAGGGCTAGTGCAAGATAGGGGTGGGGGTAAGATATGTGCTGGGGGGGTGCTTTAAGAGGGGAGAGGGCTAGTGCAAGCAGGGGTCGGATATGTGCTGGGGGGTGCTTGGGGGTCTGGTATGTGCTGGGGGGTGCTTTGTCAAGGGAAAGGGCTAGTGCAGGGGGTGTAGATATGTGCTGGGGGGTGCTTTGAGAGGAATAGTGCTAGAAGGGGTTGTCAGATTTCAAATTCAACCCACTCTTCTAGCATAAGTCCCTTCCTCTGCCAAAATGCCACCCCCAGCACATGTCCTCTTGACCCCCCAATCACTACACATTGGGGGGCGCTTTGGGAGGGGAGAGGACTAGTGCAAGATGGGGCTGGGGGTAAGATATGTGCTGGGGGGCACTTTAAGAGGGGATTCTCCTTCCCAGGCACTCTCTCCCCCTCCTCCCTGTCCGTCTACAGAGCATAGAAAACTTTGTGCAGACCTCGATCAGCGCGTGTCCCTGCTCCCCCTCCTCCTCCTGTGTGTGTGTGTGTTTATACAGAGCAGAGAAGGAGGAGGGGGAGCTTTAATCTAGTGACATTCGGCAGTTCTGAAACAGGCTGCCATCAAGGTGGGAGACAGATTAGATGGCGAGCAGACTCGTCACTCCCGGTACAGTCTGGTGTAAATGATGTGCCCGGGTCTGAAGAAGATGGAAATCCGAACACATCATTCAAAAACCGGACTGTCCGGGAGAAAACCAGGTGGCAACCCTAGTTGAACTGGATGAACATATGTCTTACCAAACCTTACCAAATATGTAACTTGAAATCAAATGCCCCCCCCCCCCCCCCCAAAACTTCCTGAGGGCTGCAAATTAGCAGTGCATTTTTATGCTTTAAGGTGCATTGCATCAAGTTAGGCAGTGAATAGGCTATATTGCATCTCAACTCTCAAAGTTTGGTCGTGCTGCACATTTTGCAGTGTATTGCAATGCACACTGAAGACGTTGGAGTAAAATAGCCCCCAGCACTGGTATCAGCGGCAGTAATAACCCCCAGCACTGGTATCAGCGGCAGTAATAACCCCCAGCACTGGTGTCATGGGATGCAATAAGAACCCTAAAATTCTGAATGAACCTTCTGCACACTGTCATAAAACCTTTCCACTTTGCATAAAAACAGGGGTTACTTCACATGCATTGCAATACAGGTTTAATCAAAGTTATTCCTCTCTGGCCAGTCCCTACTCTACTCTGCAAAATGCAAAACACTTAACTTGCTCATAGCATATTTCATAATGCCAATATGGGGCAAACTGACACAAGTTGCAGGAGAGCTACAGGTTACAGTCTAGTCACTGACCTGCATTATGCAATAGAAATATGATATACCTGTGCTCAAATTCAAATAGCTGATATACTGTACAGTGCATTCATAAAGATCCCTTTCACTTTATTCAATTTTGCTATGTTGCAGTCTGATACTACAGTTGTTTAAATTCATTTTTTTCTCATTAATCTACACTCAGTACCCCATAATGACAAAATGAAAACAGAATTTTAGAAATGTTTGCAAATGTATAAAAAAGGGAAAACTGAAATATAAATATTCAGACCCTTTCCAACAACATTAGAAATTTAGCTCAGGTGCTGTTTCTACACTTTGATTGGAGTCCACCTGTGGTAAATTAAATTAATTGGATGTGATTTGGAAAGGCACACACCTCCAGGGGGCCAGTTTTTAAGGCAGGGCAAAAGGGGCAGCTGCCCTGGGCGCTGTCATTGTTGTGGGGCCCAAAGCAGCTGCCTCATACTTGCCAACTATCCTGGTTTAAATTCCCTCGCCCCTTGAGGTTTTAGTCCTGTGCTGTGTCCCAATATCTCAGTGTGAAGTGCTGCTACTAATGCTGCCCAGCTCTGCCCTTTTGTTGTGTACAGATGACTCACCTGAAGACCATGTGTTTACATGTAACTTACCGGCATTCCTATGTAAATAGCAATGGCATTCATATGTAAATAGCAGGGGCCGGCGGCATTCATATGTATATCATGCCCCCCTGAGGTCATTTCCACAGTAATCTCTTGCAACCAATCAACAAGCAGAAATCATGTGCTGTAACCTCTAGCAACTAACCAGTGAGCTGTAATGTGTGCTGTAACCTCTAGCAACCAGTCAGTGAGTGGTAATGATACACCATAACCTCTGGCAACCAATCGCAATAGCTCCCTGATCTGATTCAGTAAACTGATTTTGAGCCTAGCCGCTATTCATTGTATGTCTCAGAGCAGGTGGAGAGCAAAACTGCATGGGGGGCCCCAAGAAAAGTTTTGCCCAGGGTCCAATCAATATTAAAGATGACCCTGCAGGGGGCGTGCAGTGAGGTCAGTGGCTGGTGAGACACTGACTAGTATCAGAGCCAGATAAACACAGGTTACACAGGTCGCGATTGTTAGAGCGAGAGCAATAATTCTAGCACTAGACCTCCTCTGTAACTCTAAACATGTAACCTGTAAAAAAATTGAAAGCGTTGTTAATGGAGATTCTTAAGTACTAAAGTTTGGCGCCATTCCACATGTGTGCGCAAATTTAAAGCATGACATGTTAGGTATCTATTTACTCGGCGACATAATCTTTTACACTATACAAAAATCGGGCTAACTTTAGTATTTTTTTTTGTTATTCATGAAACAGTTTCTTTCCAAAAAAAATGTGTTTGAAAAATTGTTGCGCAAATACTGTGTAACATAGAAAGTTGCAACAACCACCATTTTATTCCCTAGGGTGTCTGCTAAAACAATAAACATAATGTTTGGGGGTTCTGAGTAATTTTCTAGCAAAAAAATTATGTTTTTCACATGTAGGAGAGAAGTGTCAGAATAGGCCTGGGTGGCAAGGGTTGAATTACCATAAGTAAGTAATATACAAATAATTATTATATATTGTTTTTACGGTAATTTACTATATTTTCAAAATCTGTACTCAAGCAGGTGGCTTAACGGACAAAGTTTGAAGTTATAACGTCAAACCTGTAATTTCACTGTAAATAAATAATAAATTATTATTGTCTTATAACATATAGCATAATAATATATGATTGAGCTTTTCAGCAGCAGCATATTCTCATTCTCCCTCTTAACTGTGAGAAAAACGGGATTGTGGGTAAATATTAAACCCATGTTTTTCCTTGTAGTTAAGAGGGCTGGGCTGGAAGGGAGCGTTGTCTTTTAGACACTTGCCCCCTTCTATGACACTGCAGTGAGAGGCGTGCCTCCACTGCAGCATTTTTATTGGACAACTTGGGCCAATGGTGCTTTACCATTGGTCCAAGACTCCAAGCTATCCATTGAGCTCAGTGCCTGTAACAAGAAGTGAGAGGCACTGTGAGCTCAACCTCTCAGTCTGTTGCAAACAGAATGTGTCAGCTTGTATTTAAACTGGCCGCTCTGTATGTAGCTTCTGACAGGCTGTGCAAGGAGCCCTGTATCTCCGGAACCATAGATGATGGGAGCCCCACATTTTGACCAGTGGCTGGGTAATGCCCCGAAATTACACCAGCAGAAGTCTGATGAGAGCTTTTGGTGGTAAAATGCGATCATGTGTATGCTCCATCAGACTTTTGCTGGCGGAATTTCGGCCAGCAAAAGATTGAGAGCAGGTTCTCAATTTTTCGGTTGGAAAAAGTTCTGATCGGAAATTCAGATCGTCTGTACAAATTCCGACGTGCAAAATTCCTACGCATGCTTGGAAACAATTCGACGCATGCTCGGAAGCATTGAACTTCATTTTCTCGGCTCGTCGTAGTGTTGTACGTCACCGTGTTCTTGACGGTCAAAAGTTCAGAGAGCTTTTGTGTGATCGTGTGTATGCAAGACAAGCTTGAGCGGAATTCCGTCTGAAAAAACTTGGATAAAATCTGCTCATGTGTACGGGGCATAAGACTTCAAATTTGGGGTCTCTGTGACCCCAGATTGCCGAGCTACAACCCTCGAAGTCGATCATTTTTTTTTATGTTAATGGAAGGCTCTGCCTCACCTGCCTCCACTGACTGTACGTCCCTGCACACCTCTCTATAAAAAGCCTCACAGCCGAAAATGCATACTGTATCAGAGCAAAAGCCATGAGGTCAAAGGAACTGCCTGCAGAGCTCAGAGACAGGATTATCTGATTATTATGTCTTTGTATGTTGTGGCAATAATGCCGCGTACACACGAGCGGAATGTTCGACAGAAAAAGTCACACAGAAGCTTTTCTTTGTATATTCCGATCGTGTGTGTGCCTCATCGAACTTTTTTTTTTTTTTTTTACGAAAATTCGGACATACCTAGAAATAGAACATTATTTTAATATTTCTGACGGAACCAATTCCTAATCGGGAATACCGCTCATCTGTATGCTGTTCCAACGGACCAAAAACTATGCATGCTCTGAAGCAAGTACGAAACGGAGGCTATTGGCTATTGAACTTCCTTTTTCTAGTCCAGTCGTACGTGTTATACTTTACTACGTTATTAATGATCGGACTTTGGTGTGATCGTGTGTACACAAGACAGTTTCAGCAACTCCGTCGGAAAAACCTTCGGAGTTTATTCCGACGGGAAAAGGGGTTGTGTGTACATAACAGTACCCTTCACTGGAAACACTTAAACTCAAAAATTTGGAATTGAGAACTCCATAAGTTCAGGCATGCTCAATACTGTGATCAGTATTTTATGAATGGGCTGCAAAATACCAGCCATGGTATTAAGTAGGTGGGTGAAGTTTTTGGATGCGGGATGTCACTGTGCATGAGGACCGCGGGCATCTTGTCGGTTTGAAACCATCAGGAGTTTTCCTATGACACGCCTGTTTACATCTGCCACTGTGTGAGTATATATATATATATACAGTGGTGTGAAAAAGTGTTTGCCCCCTTCCTCATTTCCTGTTCCTTTGCATGTTTGTCACACTTAAGTGTTTCGGAACATCAAACCAATTTAAACAATAGTCAAGGACAACACAAGTAAACACAAAATGCAATTTGTAAATGAAGGTGTTTATTATTAAAGGTGAAAAAAAATCCAAACCATCATGGCCCTGTGTGAAAAAGTGATTGCCCCCCTTGTTAAAACATACTATAACTGTGGTTGTCCACACCTGAGTTCAATTTCTCTAGCCACACCCAGGCCTGATTATTGCCACACCTGTTCACAATCAAGGCATCACTTAAATAGGAGCTGCTTGACACAGTAAGGTCCACCAGAAGATCCTTAAAAGCTACACATCATGCCGAGACCCAAAGAAATTCAGGAACAATTGAGAAAGAAAGTAATTGAGATCTATCAGTCTGGAAAGGGTTATAAAGCCATTTCCAAAGCTTTGGGAATCCAGCGAACCACAGTGAGAGCCATTATCCACAAATGGCGAAGACATGGAACAGTGGTGAACCTTCCCAGGAGTGGCCGGCCGCCCAAAATTACCCCAAGAGCGCAGCGGCGACTCATCCAAGAGGTCACAAAAGACCCCACAACAACGTCCAAGGAACTGCAGGCCTCACTTGCCTCAGTTAAGGTCAGCGTTCATGCCTCCACCATCAGGAAAAGACTGGGCAAAAATGGCCTGCATGGCAGAGTTCCAAGGAGAAAACCACTGCTGAGCAAAAAGAACATCAAAGCTCGTCTCAATTTCTCCACAACACATCTTGATGATCCCCAAGACTTTTGGGACAACATTCTGTGGACCGATGAGACAAAAGTGGAACTCTTTGGAAGGTGTGTGTCCAAGTATATCTGGCGTAGAAGGAACACTGCATTTCAGAAAAAGAACATTATACCAACAGTAAAATATGGTGGTGGTAGTGTGATGGTCTGGGGCTGTTTTGCTGCTTCAGGACCTGGAAGACTTGCCGTGATAAAAGGAACTATGAATTCTGCTGTCTACCAAGAGATCCTGAAGGAGAATGTCCGACCATTTGTTCGTGTACTCAAGCTGAAACGAACTTGGGTTCTGCAGCAGGACAATGATCCTAAACACACCAGCAAGTCCACCACCGAATGGCTGAAGAAAAACAAAATGAAGACTTTGGAGTGGCCTAGCCAAAGTCCTGACCTGAATCCTATTGAGATGTTGTGGTATGACCTTAAAAAGGCCGTTCATGCTCGAAAACCCTCTAATGTAACTGAATTAGGACAATTCTGCAAAGATGAGTGGGCCAAAATTCCTCCAGGACGCTGTAAACGCCTCATTGCACGTTATCGCAAACGCTTGGTTGCAGTTGTTGCTGCTAAGGGTGGCCCAACCAGTTATTAGGTTTAGGGGGCAATCACTTTTTTCACACAGGGCCATGATGGTTTGGATTTTTTTTCACCTTTAATAATAAACACCTTCATTTACAAATTGCATTTTGTGTTTACTTGTGTTGTCCTTGACTATTGTTTAAATTGGTTTGATGTTCCGAAACACTTAAGTGTGACAAACATGCAAAGGAACAGGAAATGAGGAAGGGGGCAAACACTTTTTCACACCACTGTATATATATATATATGTGCTTTTACTAAATTCAAATGGTTTTGATATAATACACCATGAGGCGTTTTTGTCTTTACACCTTTCAACATGAGGAGTGATGCCTGGATCCATGCTGGAGTAGTCCGTGGTGAATTGAAGTTTTGGTGTTTTTAACGCCTATAATCTAGTGATCCAATTGTGAGGGTAAGAGGCTTGGCTCACTGTGGTGTTGGTGGAAGATTACTGTTCACCTTTTAATTAAGATCAATTCACCTATTGGGTGCCTCTCGGGATCGATTCACGTTTCCTTTGTTACCAATGACATTTAAACGCTGCATTTCTCGATTTCATACTTGTACATTGTTGCCCACAATTTACGCTAGCCTTGTCTGCCTGTCGTTTTTAACCTGGGCCAATGGTGCTTTACCATTGGTCCAAGACTCCAAGCTATCCATTGAGCTCAGTGCCTGTAACAAGAAGTGAGAGGCACTGTGAGCTCAACCTCTCAGTCTGTTGCAAACAGAATGTGTCAGCAGTATTATCTATTTTTCTATTGCATGGTATTCAGTAATACTGCAGAGAATAATGCAGAGCAGGTTATGGTATCTGTGATCTGCAATACATTGGCCACATACTGTAGTGTATGTACAGACAATTGGAGATGCATGTGCTCATGCACCCAGCTTAGCTTTATTACGTTCTGTATGTGACAGGTTTGCTTTAATTACCCCAGCTCCAAAAATAGGGGCACTGCTGTGTAAATAGGAGATGACAAGGAACTTGTTAAATGACAAACTGATGGAAAATGAACCTGACAGCAGAGATTGGTCCGACTCGTATGCGTTTAGTAACATATTAATTTGAGTTTAATTAATTATGCACCATTCAAAATGCATATATTCACTTTGCAATCAAATATTTAAATTGTATGCAACCTTAATTTATTTTGATTGTAGGACCGATGTTTTCTGCGATGCTGGATGAGGATATTAGCCTCTTATTGTACAGCAGTTGATTTATTTATAACCTTCTAGATGTACAGTATAGGATAGAATAAAAGTGTCTTGGATAATTTACTACCATGCCAGTGAACAGTACATGGAGGAATAATTAAAAGGAATTCCAGTCAATAATTTAAAGGAATTACAAAGTTTTTTTCAAGCAGGTATAAAGGCCACTGCTTACATATAAACTGTCTTATTTTAATTTATGGCCAGGCCGGTAGTAAACCGCCATGCTTTTTTTTCTAAACCTGCAAGTTATAATGTGCTAGTATACATTGCATACTGGCACAATATGTGAAACTTACCTTAAAACGAAGCCCTCCGGGGGCCACACTGCCACCGCTAACAGGGCTTTCACTTTCACCCGGGCTCCCTTCCGGGTTTCCTTCCGCCACCCATCTGATTGGCCGTGCTGCGATGACATCACTCCTGCGCATGTGCGGGAAGGCTCCTTCAGAGCGTATGCGCCAGTGATGTGATGTCACTGGCCCATTCACAGCTAAATATCTCCTATACGGTGCACATTTAGGAGATATTTACTGTACCTTGCCTTATTATAGGCTTACCTACAGGTAAATGTCAACCATGGGAGTTTACTCCTACTTTCAGCTATCTGGACATAGGATGACACATACCTGCAGTTTTTGACCAGATTGGACAACAGTCTTATGTAACTAGCTGTGCCTGACCCAGTGGTGAAAGAACCTATCCCGATCACTATTGTATTACTGCAATTTCATGAGATATGTAGCTCAGTTTGTGTCTATCAGCCAGTGCATTCACTTTCTTTCTCCACTTAACCCACTTCATGCCCAGGCCATTTTTTGCTATTTAGCACTGCGCTACTTTAACTGGCAATTGTCATGCAACGCTGTACTCAAATTAAATATATATCATTTTTTTCCCCCACAAATAGTGGGATGGTGGTATTTGATCATCACTTGTGTTGGTATTTGATCATCACTGTGTTTTTTGTGATATAAATGAAAAAAAGACTATATATATATATATATATATATATAATGCAGTGTGATTTTACCACGATTGTCACGCAACAGAAGTGCATGGCAATCGCAGAAAAACACATTGCACAAAGCTCGAAACAGTCCAAAACAATCAGACACTGCTCCTCTGATTACAAAAGAGCCATAAAAAAAACAAAATCTACCTATCAGCCTGGCACCTAACTATGAAGGTGCTAAATCAGTGTTATTTTTTTTTTAACTACTTTGACCGACCCTATAGCACCTTTACTGCTACAGGGCGCAGGGGCGGATCCAGGGGGGGCAACGGGGCAATTGCTCCCTCTGAGAAAATAATGAGCGGGTGAGCCGGCGGGTGACTGAACAGGCTGGTGGGTAAGCGAGTGGACGGCAATCATGCCGGCGGGCGGTCGGGCTGGCGCGTGACTGAGCAAGCAGGCAGGTGTTGTCAGGAAGCCGCTATCCATCTGAATATGTGACTGAAGGGACGTGGCATCGCGGCCATCTTGGTACTCCCACACTTGCTTTTCACAGGTATTTTTAAAAGTAAACTCAACTTATATTTCACTAAATAAGCTTAGTTTACTGTTAAAAATAACTGTGCAAAGCAAGACTCCGGTGGGTGTGTAAAGATGTCCGCTTGCCGACTTCTAACTCTAGGCTTACTGCAGACAAGTGGGGGTGTACCAAGATGGCCGCAATGCAACATCACTTTGTGACAATCCGCATCTTTTGGCAGGCGACATTGGCAAGTGCCAATCCACATCTGGTGGCAGGGGATGTGGCAAGTGACATGGCAAGTGACAATCTGCATTTGGTGGCAGCCAACGGTGGCACGTGACACACTGCATCTGGTGGCAGGCGACGTGGCAATGTAATAATAGAAATAATGCGCTTCAGTCATCCTGACACCATAACAACCATGGCGCTGTGATGATTGACGCGCCAACACCAGCCATCACCCCGACAAATTGCCTGCAAAATTTTGTGGCAGTGCCCCTCCCGAGACTAGGCACTGGATCCACTAGGGTGCCCACGTGTCCCGGATTGCCCGGGATTGTCCCTGATTTAAGATTTGTGTCCAGTGTCCCGGGGACCCTCATTCCGGGACAATACAGTGTCCCGGAATGGAAAAAAAAACACAGTGACCACCAGACCAGTCCGCTCCGCCCATCCACCGCCGCCACCGTTAATTTAAAACACTCACACATGATGACAGTGACACATCTCAGTCTGACAATCCGGTTGCTAGGCTAGGGGCCGCCCCGCGTCTAGCAACCAGTGAAGTCAACTGAGGCCTCAGGGGCGGGCTGACACATGGACAGTGCACTGGCAGTCAGTGTGGGCAGTGCACCCGCCCGCACCCTACGGCAGCAGAGACCAGCGTGCGCGTCTCCGAGGGAGATCAGCCAGCACAGAGTGACGCCAGTGACCAGAGAGAGACAACTTCTCTCCTGAGCAGCCAGCCAGCCTGAGCCTTGTCCAAGCCCTCCTCCAGGCTCCTCCTGCCCAAGAGATCCGCACTTTTGTGCCTGCAGTCAGTGTCCGACATTGACAAACTTCCAGGACAGGTAGGTTAGTGTACTGTCTGTGTTACACTCACACTTTGTCCCCCTCCATTCTGCTGCTGTCCCCTTCTGTTCTGCTGCTGTCCCCCTCTGTTTTGCTGCTGTCCCCCTCCGTTCTGCTGCTGTCCTCCTCCATTCTGCTGCTGTCCCCCTCTGTTCTGCTGCTGTCCCCCTCCCAGTTTTTCTCCGTATCCCCCTCTGTACTGCTATCCCCCTCCGTTCTTCCTCCATGTCCCCCTCTGTTCTGCTGCTGTCCCCCTTCGTTCTGCTGCTGTCCCCCTCCGTTCTGCTGCTGTCCCCCTCCATTCTGCTGCTGTCCCTCTCCGTTCTGCTGCTGTCCCCCTCCAGTTTTCCTACGTGTCCCCCTCTGTTCTGCTGTCCCCCTCTGTTCTTCCTCCATGTCCCCCTCCGTTCTGCTGTCCCCCTCTGTTCTTCCTCCGTGTCCCCCTCTGTTCTTCCTCCGTGTTCCCCTCTGTTCTTCCTCCGTGTCCCCCTCTGTTCTTCCTCCGTGTCCCCCTCTGTTCTTCCTCCGTGTCCCCCTCTGTTCTTCCTCCGTGTCCCCCTCTGTTCTTCCTCCGTGTCCCCCTCCGTTCTTCCTCTGTGTCCCCCTCCGCTCTGCTGTCCCCATCCGTTCTTCCTCCGTGTCCCCCTCCGTTCTGCTGTCCCCCTCCGTTCTGCTGTCCCCCTCCATTCTTACTCCGTGTCCCCCTCTGTTCTGCTGCTGTCCCCCTCCATTCTTCCTCCATGTCCCCCTCCGTTCTGCTGCCCCCCTCAGTTCTTCCTCCGTATCCCCCTCTGTTCTGCTGCTGTCCCCCTCCATTATTCCTCCATGTCCCCCTCCGTTCTGCTGTCCCCCCTCCGTTCTGCTGTCCCCCCCCCCCGTTCTTCCTCCTTGCCCCCCTCTGTTCTGCTGTCCCCCACATAGTTTATTTTGTCCATATTTAAAAATTCTTACAGAAAACATCTTTATAACATAAATAAAATGTGTTTTTAATCCCCACCAGACAGAGCCACACTTACTGCTGGTAAGAGGATCCTGCCCAGTCAGTGCCAGTCCTGGGGCCGCTGCCGACTACTCCCACAGCCGCTGCAGTACTTTGCCAGCAGCGTAGCCCGATTTCGAGCCGCCCGACTTCTCCAGTAACAGTTCAACTTCTCTCCTATGCTGAGCCTCGTCCGAGTCCTCCCGCCCACGAGGTCTGCGAGTTTGCTGCCCGCCAGACATTGACAAACTTCCAGGTTAGTGTTACACTTTGTTACAATGAGCATGCTCCCCCTCCGTTCTGCTGCTGTCTGTCCCCCTGCGTTCTGCTGCTGTCCCTCTCCAGTTTTCCAGACTTAGTTAAAGCAGGTGCACATTGCATACCACCTAAACTGGTTACCTCTGTTTGCTTTTTTTTCCGCAAAAAATGGCAAAAAAAATATCAAAAAACATATTTTTTGGGTTGGTGCGGGGGGGGGGGGGGGGGGGGGGCTGTCCCTGAATGGCAGTTTGGAAATGTGGTCACCCTGGGATCCACCCCTGACAGGGCGGCAGCTGTGTGCCGGATCACATATATATATGTAATCTTGCACTTCCGCTTCTGCTGTGATTATGCATATTTTTAGCACTGTATTAGTGGCACTGGTTCCCACAAAGTGTCAGTTAGTGTTCAATATCACAGTGCTGCTATAAGTCTCTAAACGCCACCATTACTAGTATAAAAAAATTTAAAAACAAATAAAAATTTCAGAATATATCCCATAGTTTAAAGATGCAGTAACGTTCAGTTAAATAAACCAATATACGGTACGCTTATTGGGATTTTATTTTACCAAACACATATAGCAGAATACATATTGGCCTAAATTTATGAAGACATTTTTATTTTTATTTATTTTTTATAGGATATGTTTTATTGCAGAAAGTAAAAAAATATTGGTGTTTTTTTTCAAAATGTTCTGTCTTTTTTTTTTGTGTATAGTGCACAAAATAAAAACCGCAGTGGTGATCAAATACCACCAAAAGAAAGCTCTATTTGTGGGGAAAAAATTACATAATTTTTTTGGCACAGTGTTGCCGCGCAATTGTCGGTTAAAGTTGGCTGAAAAGTGGCCTGGTCACGAAGGGGGGGTAAATCTTCCAGGGGTCAAGTGCTTAAAGCGGGATTCCGCCGAAATATTTTTTTTTTTTTTTTTTTTTCCGTTCAGTGTGTACTAAAGACATAAATAACATGTAACTCACCTGCTGCAGTTCTTCTCCCCGCCGATCGCCGATTCCATCCGTTTGGATAACTTTGAAAATTGCTTGCCGGACGATTCCATTTTGCTTGTGGCCATTAGAAACCCACAAGCATTTACTTCCGGGATGTGGTGAATGCTGTGCTCCCAGCATTCACCGCTCGATCCTGCGCATGCCCACTTCGCTCAGCGAGCAGCGCTGTAAAATTTCCGGTTTCCATCACAACGGCCGGCCCGAAATCTCTCGAGATTACTTGCTGACGGCATCCCCCGTGGCTTCATGGGAGGAATGCTAAACAGCTCTCAGAGGTCATTGCGGAGCCGGGGGACAGACGAAAACACGCCTACTCCCACAGGAGGACAGACCGGAAGCCAGAGGAAAAATCTCTACAGTAAGTTAAATAATATTTTTTTTTTTTTTTTTTTAATGGTCATTTGTGCATCAGCATTGCTAACTGCTTTTAATAAGATAAAGCAGTTTTTTTGAGTACCAAACCGCTTTAATTATGGGCAAATAATTTATTTGCAAATAGCTTTTTAAAGCCATTAGTGGGAATGCCATGGAAGATCCGCTTTAAGTGGATGCATGCTAATTGTATATCCTTACGTGTATTTATGACTTATCATAGAGATCACAGTACCCCAATGTCTTCCAATGCCTTTTCCTTTCTCCCTGGAAGGAGGGAGGTATTTTTGCTTAGCAAATCATCTAGATTTAAAGAGGAAGTAAAGCCGTTTAAAAAATAAAATAAAAAAATAGGAACCTGCAAGGCAAAGGAATAATGAGCTAGTATGCATAGCATACTAGCTCATTATGAATGACTTACCTGAGAACGAAGCCCCCGTAGCGGTCTACATCCACGATCTTCGGCGTCCCCATCAAACCCGGAGTGTTTTCCGGGTCGCGCCGCTCCAGCGCTGTGATTAGCTGGAGCCGCGATGACGTCACTCCCGCACATGCGCACGAGAGCGGCATATCGCCGTGATCTCGGCATGCGCAGTGCGCCTGCGCGCCGCTGTCTACGGCGCATGCGCTGTAGATATCGGTGCATTTTCTTTTCTAAATATCTCCTAAACCATGTAGGTTTAGGAGATATTTATTGGACCTACAGGTAAGCCTTAATCTAGGCTTGCTTGTAGGTCAAAGTGGTCCCAGAGGGTTTACTTCCACTTTAACACCTACTTCCATATCTCAATAAATTCTGAAAAATGCTTTGAATTGTCTGCACCAGACCAATTGTATCATCTCTACCTAGTTCACTAACTGGAGCTCAGTGACTACTTTAGAATGATAAAAGTTAGAACTTCTTTTGAAAAATGACAATGTGTATTGTGACATGTCAGGAATTCATTCATACAGTCTACTTGTGAAGTTACAGAAAGGTGCTTTTCAAGCTGCTAAGATCACTAAAGGTGTCATGACTTAATTCAGGTCTGCACAGCAGTATAGAATCAGGACTTTTACCCTACTAAACCAAAATTATATCTATGTCCATATACTTATATTGATACTACACATGCATACATTAATTTCTGTATGTGGATAATGTCACTCTAATTATTTTAATTATTTAAAAAAAAAAAACTCTAAGTACCTTTTTCCTAATCCAAAATATTCAGTTGTCACATAACCAGCTCTCTCCCAGCCTGTCTGCAGGGAAACATAAGCAGGAGGAGCTTCTAGTCCTCTGCTGCTGGTCACGTGTTCAAAATCCCCCCCCCCCCCCCCAAAAAAAACAGCCTTTGGAATACGGAGTAAAAATAAATAATTATTATTGATAAACCGTTTTAAATCGTCATACAAATATATATTGGAAATCACATATTTATTATTTTTTGGTAATAACATGGTGTTGACAGGTTTCTGCCAGTCACAGGTTGTGTTACACCCCTCCAACATGTGTCTTAGAATAAGAGG
The DNA here is from genome assembly GCA_028564925.1 of Lithobates sylvaticus. Taxonomy (NCBI): domain Eukaryota; kingdom Metazoa; phylum Chordata; class Amphibia; order Anura; family Ranidae; genus Lithobates; species Lithobates sylvaticus. The sequence goes on from CM053030.1 coordinate 58,710,349, forward strand.
GAGGTGAAGACTCCATTAATCTACATGTAATGTCCCAACTCCATTTTGTTTAATGGGCATGGGGTAGGAGGGAGGGAGGAAGTGGGCTGTCATTTACCTCTGTGTATATACCCACATGTGTGACTCCATAGTCACATGGGCTGCTCTGATTAGATAGGGAGGAAATGCTTAGCATAGAAACTCACTGAAGACTGAGCATGTGCAGAGTTGCCAACACTGCTCTGCAAAATGCCTAGCTAAATTGGGGGCCTGACCAGAAGAGGGAGATAGCAGCAGGATCAACCAGGTTTCTTGCAGAATACAGAAAACAGTGAGTATGAACAGCACGTAATACCTCATTTATTGATAGTTTTTTTATGATGTGGGTTTAGTGACACTTTAACATAGGCTAGTAGTGATGCTTCATCGTTTAGCATTACTGTACTCTGAACATAGACACGTTACCATATATTACTATGAACCTACTGAAGATATAAAGCTGGTATTTTCTAAAGTGTCTTAAAGTGATTGTAAAGTCAGAAGTTTTTTTTTTTTTTTATCTTAAATGCATTCTATGCATTAAGATAAAATGCCTTCTGTGTGTAGCAGCCCCCCTCAGCCCCCCTAATACTTACCTGAATCCAGGGACATGCAGTCGGGGGGAGGCAAGTGAGACAGAGCCTCACTTGCCATGAACAGAAAAAAATAACAGAAAAAAAACAATCAAGCTTCGAGGGTCGTAGCTCGGCGACCTGGGGTCACAGAGAGCTGAAGTCCTACCCTACCACTGGTCCTAGCACCTATAGTTCTGGTGATACAGGGCTCCTTGTGCAGTCTGTCAGAAACTACATACAGAGCGGCCAGTTTAAATACAAGCTGGCACACTCTGTTTGCAGCAGACTGAGAGGTTGAGCTCACAGTGCCTCTCACTTCTTGTCATAAGCACTGAGCTCAATGGACAGCTTGGAGTCTTGGACCAATGGTAAAGTACCATTGGCCCAAGTTGTCCAAAAAAATGCTGCAGTGTCATAGAAGGGGGCATGTGTCTAAAAGACACATGCTCCCTTCCAGCCCAGCCCTCTAAACTAGAAGGAAAAAGCATAGGTTTATGGGTATAATGGGTATAATATTTACTCACAATCCCATGTTTTTCTCACACAGTTAAAGCAGAGTTTCACCCATTTAAAAGTCAGCATCTACAAAAAATGTAGCCTTGTGGCCTCCTCAAATGGTGACAGGACAGTGCATGCATCTTTGAACGATAGCCACTGGCGTGGCGAAAAGAAGCCAAGCTTCCCTGACCCTGTCCTGGTGCCATACCCACACAGGTACTCATTGATGGCCCTCTGCTGTGTGTGCAGCCACTGCAGCATTGCCAGTGTTGAGTTCCACCTGATGGGCATGTCACAAATGAGGCAGATGGTGGGCAGTTTGCATTCCCGTTGAATGTCAGCCAGCTAAGTACTGGCATTGTATGACCGGCTTGGGTACCTGGTCAAGAAACGCTGCACCACCAAATTCAGGATGTGTGCCAAACATGGAGAATGGGTCAAGTGTTCTGTCGGAGGGCGGAGAGAAGGTTGGTGCCATTGTTGCATACAACCATTCTTGGCTCAAGCTGTCATGGTGTCAACCACCTCTGAGCCTGCCCCTGCAGAGCTGACAGAATCTCTGCCCCCCAGTGTGGCTTCTGTCCCCTAGGCAGACCAACTGAAGCACTGCATGGCATCTTTTAGCCTGGCTGCTTTAGTAGCCCCTTGAACGCTTACGGAGCACTGCTGGTTCAGAGGACAATACTGCAGAAGAGGCCATAGAGGAATAAGAAGTGGGGGGGGGGGGTGGAACAGAGATCTGTGGCAAAATCACCACCAGCTTTTTGGAGGAGTGGTGGAGGAACAAGCTCCAACAACACTGAACCCTGTCCTGCATCCTTCCCAGCTGCCAGCAGAGTTACCCAGTGCGCCAGGAATGAAAGGTAAATCCTTGCTCATGCCTGCTGGACAATGAGTCAACGGTAATATGAACCTTGCTGCTGACCGCCCTGTCCAACAAGGCCAAAACATTGCCTTCCACATGGCGGTAGAGAGCCGGAATGGTCTTATGTGAAAAGAAATGCCGTTTTGGAACTTGCCACTGTGGTACAGCACATTCCACAAATTCACGAAAGGGGGCAGAGTCTACCAGCTGAAAAGGGAGCAGTTGCAGTGCTAGCAATTTGGCAAAGCTAGCATTTAAATGCTGAGCATGTGGGTGGCTGGGACAGAATTTATTTTTACGGTTCAGCAACTGGGGTAGCAAAATTTTCCTGCTGAAATTAATTGGTGGTGTACTGCTAGCAGATTGGCTGCAAGTACTTGTGGCACATATTGCTATACCTTCATTCCTCTCAGTGCAGGTTTTTGAAAGGACTGGAGGTATAGTATGGTTTGAGAGCCCAGATGATGAGCAAGGAGAAGTCCGCCTTTTTCAATGATGTGAGTCTTTCAGATGCTGTTTCCAACGGACTGCATGGCAAGTCATCATATGTCTTGTGAAGCATGTGGTGCCCAAGCGGCTGCTGTTCTAGCCACGCTTGATCTGCTTCAGACATAGGTTGCAAACTGCAATGGTGTGATCTGCTGCACATGTGTCGAAAAAAGCCCACACCAAGGAACTTTTGCAAGTCAGCGGGGAGTCAGCAGCGCCCTGCACCTGAGGAGCTCTGTGGTGTGATGCAATAGGGTGGCTGCCCTTAAGCTACCCCCTGGAGGACATCCTGCCTCATTGGAGTTGTACCTCCTCCTCACTTTCCTCCTCTCTTTTCTCAGGCACCCAAGTACAGTCAGTGACCTCATCATCCCCTCCCTCCTCGTCACTGCAGTAAACTTGGCAGTATGCTGCAGCTGGGGGAACATGACTGCTGGTTTCTTGTCCTTCTGTGGCACCCCCTCTTTCTGGGCTCATGTTACTCCCTTCCTCAGCCTGTGAACCAACATCGGAGCCTTCAATTTGCTGTGCATCCTCCAGCAGCATGTAACCGACAATATGGTGAAATAGTTCTGTCAAACATTCCTATAGACACACTCCAAAACCTTGTGGACAGCCTTCCCAGAAGAGTTGAAGCTGTTATAGCTGCAAAGGTCGGCCAACTCAATATTGAACCCTATGGACTAAGACTGGGATGCCATTAAAGTTCATGTGCGAGTAAAGGCAGGCGCCCCAATACTTTTGACAATATAGTGTATATTGCTACTGGTGTTAACATTATACATACGGGCCAATACTCTTCGCCAGCAATTTATAGAAATAGTCTGAGCAAGTTGGCAATTGGTGTTGTTAGGATGGGTTGTTGTGTATATTTCCTTTAAAGTCGTTCTAAAGCCTCAAGGTTGATTCTTACTTTAATGCAATTAAGATAAAAAATCTTCTGTGCTGCAGGATCCCCCCAGCCCCCCCCCCCCCCCCCCTTATTCTTACCTGAGCCCCATCTGATCCAGCAAAGTGCACGAGAGCAGCGGGTCTCGCTGTTGTCTCCCCTTCATTGGGAAGATTGATGCACCAGGGGCGGGACTGAGTCCCACTGACAACAAAGCATATCCCTCCATAGCAGTGATCTCCAAACTCCGCCCCTTTGCTTGCCTTTATCTGGCCCTTGAGGCACTATTCCTTTCATTGACAACAACAATGGGGCACAAATCCTTTCATTGACATCAACAATGGGACACTATTCCTTTCATTAACAAAAACAATGGGACACTATTCACTCCATTGACATCAACAATGGGGCACAATTCCTTTTATTGACAACAACATTGGGGCATTATTCCTTCCATTGATATCAACGATGGGGTAATATTCCTTCCATTGACATCAACAATGGGGCACAATTCCTTACATTGAAAACAAGGATGGGGCACTATTCCTTTCATTAATTTCAAAAATGGGGCACAATTCCTTCCATTGACATCAACAATGGGGCACAATTCCTTCCATTGACATCAACAATGGGGCACTATTCTTTTCAGTGACAACAACAATAGGGCATAATTCCTTTCACTGACAACAAACATGGGTCACCATTCCCCCCAATAACACCAACTATTTCTCCTGCTAATACCTAATAAAGATCAGGCATTGTTTACTCCCACTGAGCACAGTCCGACCCCCCCTAAAGTCTGCAGGACAGTAAATTGGCCCTTTCTTTAGAGAGTTTGGAGACCCCCTGCTCTGTAGTGTGTACTTGTCTCAATTAAGAGCACTAAGTGTCATTTCCGTCTGCTACTTCCTTCCTCTGCTATCAGCAGTAATTTCTGACAAGGTTTCCTGACACCAATAGAAAAAATTGGACAGGGGAGGGATCTCCAGCTGATTGACAGCCTCAGCTCTGATCCTGTGTGGAAGGGGGGGGGGGCGTCCCTCCCCTCCCCTCCCCTCCAATCAGCTCTCAGAGCTCTCCTTACTGAGCTCTGCAGAGTGTAACTTCAGCTCTCCGCCCTCTTTTTTTCTGAACTTTGAAGGGATGTAGAGAAGAGAGGGCAGCAGATAGACAGGTACAAAATATGTAGGAGGATTTGTTTCATCTCTGTGTATCAGTGCAGTCACTTCACTGGGTATATGTGAGGGTTTATAACCACTTTAAGTCTTATATACCATGTTCCTGAGACATGCTATTTGCATTGCGTCATTAAATACACACTCCGCAGCAAAATGTTCCTGGGAATTATTTAGAAATACTGGCAGTTATTCCAGTATAGGTTTATTTTTTCTCTTGCAGTCCAGCATTGCCATCATGAAACTAAGTGCATGTTGAGTCTACTCAATGCCGTGATACATCCACCTTCCATTAGCTTCAGTGATGCTCAGCTAATAAGGTCAGAAAGGTTATGGCTAATTAGCATACAATTTGCATCTCATTTGTTGTGTTGCTCATTATTTGTAATGCTAATCTCTTAATGAGATCCTGGCATGTATTAATGTCACATTATTTTATTTATCGAACATGACATTGCCATTACCGGAGTAATAATTATCGTTTTCTTTACGCTGTCTGGTTGGATTATTACATTATCCCAGCAGAGGGGAGACAGATTCATAGTTAGGATAGGGAAACTCTATGGCAGAAGTTATGGTTTATCTGAAGCCAAAAGTTTTATTTTTATTTTGGACAGAAAACCCCTGTTAGTTTTTTTTACAGATTTAAAAGTTCACTATTTCATTATAACACCTCCAGTCTCCGACTGTAGACCCCTTAATTAGGCTATAATGACAATCCCCCCCACAATTTGCATACTTATCTAATCCAATGACTATAGCCTCCTGCGTTTTTTATAGCATGGCCTGCAAAAATCGAAAAATACACTATTGTACTAATTGTCCCTGTGCATTAATAACGCATAGTCTTAAACAGGACATACATATCTCCTGCAGTACGAACAGGTTCCACTTAACCACTAAGATTTGGCTGCTGAATGACCAGGCCATTTTTTGCGATACGGCACTGCGTCGCTTTAACTGACAATTGCGCGGTCGTGCAATGCTGTACCCAAAATTTGTAACAAAATTTACGTCCTTTTTTTCCACAAATAGAGCTTTCTTTTGGTGGTATTTGATCACCTCTGCGGTTTTTATTTTTTGCGCTATAAACAAATAAAAAAACGTCAATTTTGAAAGAAAAACAATATTTTGTACTTTTTGCTATAATAAATATCCCCATTTTTTTTTTAAAAAAGCTAATTTTTTCTCAGTTTAGGCCGATTTGTATTCTTTTACATATTTTTTGTAAAAAAAATCGCAATAAGCGTATATTGATTGGTTTGCGCAAAGGTTTAGCGTCTACAAAATAGGGCATAGTTTTATAGAATTTTTATTATTATTATTTTTTTTTATAGTAATGCTGGTGATCTACGATTTTTATTGGGACTGCGACATTATGGTAGACACATCGGACACACACTTCTGTGTTCTGCCTCTCGTGCCTGCGATCACTCGTGCCTGGCGGTCATCGCGACCGTCGGGCACGAGCATCGGCACCCCCGCAGTGCAGCGGGCGTATGCGCACGCCTCCAGCGGCGCGTGCGCCTGCTATCCCGATCCCATGAGCCGACGTATAGCTACGACGGCTCGCGGAATTGTACCGACCTGCAGCAGTAGACGACGGCTGGTCGGCAAGCGGTTAAAGTGACACTAAACGGTATCCTTATCTTCCAAAAATAATCCATCCACATACACAACTTAAAGTGGTTGTAAACCCTTAGGCCCCTTTCACACTGGGGCGGTATTCAGGCGGTACAGCGCTAAAAATAGCGCATGTACACCGCCTGAAAAAAACGGCCCCATTCACTCTAGTGTGAAAGCCGGCGGGCTTTCACACTGGAGCGGTGCGCTAGCAGGACGGTAAAAAAAGTCCTGCTAGCAGCATCTTTGGAGCGGTCTAGGATTCAGTGTATTCAATGTACCCATTGATTTCAATGGGACACCGCTTTACCGTCGCCGCGGCTCCCGCCCCAGTGTGAAAGGGGCCTTACAGACCACTTTTTGCTACAGGTAAGCCTATAATAAGGCTTACCTGTAGCTACACAGGATATCTCCTAAACCTGCACATTTAGGGGATATCCCCTGTATTTTCATGTTCCGACGCCATTGGCACATGTGCACTGAAGCAATGGCACATACGTGCCATTTGCTTCAGTGAGCGTGCCTTTACCGGCTTCTCCCGTGCGCATGCGCGGGAGTGACGTCATTGCGGCTCTGGCCAAGCACAGCGCCAGAGCCGCGATACCCGGAAGTAACCCCCGGGAATGATGTTGGCCGCTGGAGCAGTGTACGGGCACCGCAGCGAGGTATGCATATGCATACTAGCTCATTATGCCTTTGTCTTGCAGGTATTATTTTTTATTTATTTTTTCAAAGTGGGTTTACAACCACTTTAATGGTCCTGTATTTGATTTTTCATGAAATTATTTTTTACTGTGTTTTTATGCCTCTTTGTAACATGACTCAATGAGCTTCCGAACCTCTCCTTTTTCTTCTCACTTCCGTTTGTTTGGAACAAGCAGAGTACGTTAGTTGCGTTCATATGCGCTGCTCTATGCAAAGTATGCAAATCCCATAGTCACTAGTCCATCTCAGGGGTGAGCAAGAGAGGGTGGCTGCATTCCTTCATACAGTGGGACCCGGGGGTCAAGTCCTGGGGAAAAAAGTGTGGGAACTCCCACCCAAGATCCACTCGCCCACCAAAAAAAATAAAATGATACGCTCATATGCACGAACGCTTCAAAAGTGGTATTTTTCATCCAATTTTCGTATTGTGTGTATGAAGCTTAACTGTTAGTACATAAAAAAAAACAATCCTCAATAAACATAAATACGGTAATTCTCTGAATAATCAGCATTCATTCAATTGTGCTTCCATGCGGATGTGAACATCATGTTCTGATCTTTATTGGGAAATTTTATTTTGTATATAGAGTGTTTATGTGGTGAGTTTACACTTTTCATTGAACAGAGTTTGGATAACACAGGGTTAAACGGAAAGGTCATAAATTACCTGCACATTATCTGCACAGAATGCTTGGGGAGATAGTGATGTGTTCCTGCTTAGGAGATGTATGTTAGCTTGGGGGGCTGCAAACTCTGCAGGGCTCCAACACACACTCGCTGCTATTCCAACCCTTCACACATTTCCACATAAACCTCCCTCCTGGCATTAAACTTTGCCAGGTATTGTGCTCAGCTTACCACCCCAAACTGATGTTCCTCCCTCAGCTCACCTCTCTCCCTGCATGTCCTGTGAGCAGAATAGCTGTGCTTCTCTTCTGGGTTCTCTCATCATATGGCACTGAAGATAGAGGAGGGGGGCATACAGCCGGACACACAGAGCAAGTATGCAGGAGACTGGGGGGGGGGAGGATGAGGAGACAGAAAATCAGAAGGGGCCAGCGGGAGGAGCATCACGCTAAACACACGAGAGGTCTGACAGGTAGATCGAAGAGGAAACACAATCTGAATGGCAGTCCACCCCCTGGTGGCGACCTGAGCTGTCTCACCCGTGCAGCTAGTTTTAATTCGTTAATTAATTAATTTCTAGATTGTTACATTGACAGGTCAACTGATTTTCGAAGATTTTGCGACCCGAGGGACGTAGTTACTTGGTGTAGAAACACCACTGTGTTTGGGGCCCCCTACTGCAGGCAATGAAATATTTTCCTGAATGGTCAAAGAAATTATTTCAACCACCCCTAGAAACTATTTCAACCAGTGAAAATATTTCATCTGCGTCACTTACAGATTTGAAAATATTTATTAGCGAGCATGGACCCAAATTGCAAAATATTTTTGAATTGGTTGAAAAAATTTCAAATGCAGTTGAAAAAAAATTCATATGCAGTTGAAATAATTTCAAATCGTTGATACTATTTCAAGCGGATTCGAAAATATTTTGACCCGACTTTGAAAAAAAAAATGTGTAAGCATCCTGAAATGGCCACACATCTGCTATTAAAATTATATATTTTTTTCTATTCTGTTGCTTTTCTATTTGAATTATAAATTTTTGCTTATATACATCTGTAATTGTATGTCATTGTCTTGCCACAACAAGACACGGTTGCTAACAAGTTGTGGATTGGCCATGTCACTGATGGGGTTCCTGACCCCCATAGATATGGGGGTGGAAAAAGTACAGGAACACGTATCCATTCCCACTGCTATTTTTCCCACCCGAATTTGAAAAAAAAAAGAAAATTGACTTGAGCCCTGTAATAGTCTAGGGCTAAAAAAAGAAATAGATGCTAATAGTCTGCAGGAGATCTGGTGAGAAAACGAAATAGATACTAATGGTTGTTTAATGTCTACAGGAGATCTGCTAAAAAAAGAAATAGATGCTAATAGTCTGCAGGAGATCTGGTGAGAAAACGAAATAGATACTAATAGTCTGTAGTTGTAGTGCTAGTTCTACTGTGTTTGCATACCAAATTTGGGGTTTCTAGCTACAAGTGGCCCCGAGATACGTGGCCCAAAGTCGGGTCACAAAATGTAATTCTCTGCTGCAGAAAAGTACTTGACATATCTAGGAACCCCACAACTTGTGGCAGGTGACGTGGCAAGTGGACTATCCACAACTTGGTCTCGTGGCCGGTCATGTGGCACTCGTGGCCGGTCATGTGGCACGCGTGGCCGGTCACGTGGCACTCGTGGCAGGTGTCGTGGCACTCGTGGCAGGTGTCGTGGCACTTGTGGCAAGTGAACAATACACAACTTGTGGCAGGTGATGTGGCAAGTGGACAATGACATACAGCATATGTACTTGCCTTGCGATCGACATCCGTGTTAGACGTGCAAAAAGAAAAAAAAATTTTGTTTCGTTTTAATTCGTTAATTAATTCATTTTGTTTAGTTAGATTCGTTAAATTCTTTTTCGGATTTTGTTTCGTTTTTGACCGAATTCGAAAAAATCAGTCGCATTTGAAAATATTTCAACCGGATTTGAAAATATTTCAACCGGATTTAAAAATATTTAAAACCGAATTTAAAAATATTTCTACTGGATTTGAAATTATTTCAGAAACAGTTTCTAATGAAGTGACCAGATTTGAAATATTTTCAACTGCATTTGAAATTATTTCAACCGAATTCGAGAGAGAGAGGACTTGGTGCTAGGAACCCATAACTTGTGGCAGGTGACTGGCAAGTGGACAATCCACAACTTGGTCACGGGCAGGTCACGTGGCACTTGTGGTCGGTCACGTGGCACTCGGTGATATAAACCCCAAATTGCCCCGAGATATTCATTTTTTCGACCCGACTTTGGGGCCACATATCTCGGGCTATAAGTGAATTTCGTATTTTTCGATTTTCACTCAGACCAGAAGCAGAGAATACAGAGACTACATAGAGACTATGTTCTAATAGTATAGCTGCAGCTGCCCATACCTTCTTGAGTGTGTATCTGAGTTCTTGTGACAGACAGAATATCTCTGTCCTATTGTTGTTATCTCACTTGCACAGTGCCAGATAGCCAGGTCTATGCTACGGTATGTGAGTAGTGGTCACCTTCCAGTATATTACAAGGTGAACCTGTTTAATGCAGTAGAGTTTATTTTATTTTAGTAGATTTTTATTTTAGTTAACCCTTTACATTCTGGTCTGGGATTCAATAGCTAGTTTTAGCTCAGGGAGCAATAACCAGCATAGGCTAGAGCCAGGTTAGGCATACACTTCTGATAGTTAGAGGTCTGGTTGCATGATAGATTCAATTTTCTCAGGGAATAAGCACAGAGTTGATAGGCTGACTCTGAGTTCCAGTGCCACTCCACAGTTTTTTGTTTGTAAAAAGTTGCATTTCAGGCTATTTGGACAACAGTTGGAGGATCTACCCATCACCGCTGATCTTGTTTTCAGGTCTCTGACACAAAGACAGATGCCACATCATCCTCAGCGGCCCCTGCAACTGGACTTTGCTGCATCATTCACCCGGAGGCATCGTTAATAATAACTATATGTAGCTCTACTCCTATGGGAGCTGCTGGATAGGATGATTCCTCTGTTATTTGCCTCAACCTTCTCAAGAACCTGAACCCCTTTGACACACCAGGTTGAGTGCACAGACATACAATACCACAGGATATCACTGAAAGTAATACTTAGTACCCAATAGTAATGTTATATTATTATTTGTATTCATTTTTTCTCCCCTAACTCGTTGAGTAATGCCGCGTATACAAGGTCGGAATTCTGGTCGGAAAAAGCTCTGATGGTTTTCCCGTTGGAATTCCGACGGAATTTCGCTCTAACTGTCTTGCCTACACACGGTCACACCAAATTCCTATGGTCAATAACACCACGCCTTAAAAAAACGTTCGACTGCACTATAAAAGGGAAGTTTAATGCTTCTGAGCATGCGTCGAATTGTGCGTGTTGGAATTGCATACACACGATTGGAAAATCCGATAGAAAGGTTTTTCGTCGGAAAAATTAAGAACAGGTTCTCAATCCAAAGTCTGTCGGAAATTCCGACAGAAAAAGACCGATGGGCATACACACGGTCGGAAAATCCGATGAAAAGCTCCCATCGGACTGTTTCCATTGGAAATTCCGACCGTGTGTACGCGGCATTAGGGGATTTAGAATAGGAGGTTATAAAGGGGAATTTAAGAGGGATATGTTTGTATAAAAATAACAGGATGTTCTCCCTGTGCCTGCGTGGGTTTGTATAAAAATAACAGGACTACAGATCTAAAATTTGTAAAGTATATTTCTGAAACATGAATGTAATATTAAGAAATTAGGAAGCAGTGTGTAACTGCTACTATTGATTTATCTCTGTTTTCCTGTAAATAAATAAAGAATAAAAAAAAAATAAAAAATAAAAAAAAGAGGCACCAAATCAAGTAGTAAAGGCAAACTCAGGGCTGTGCTGTAGAATTGTCTTTTCCTGGAATAATCGATTTTTCAAGTAAGTTCACCAGCACATATTGCAGGTAAATGAAAAATAGTTAATGGAAAGAATAAACAGATCATCGCCCCTAGGTGCAACTTGTTTGCGTCCAGAGGTGATCGTCTGACCTTAACGGCAGGTAATTGCTGGCTCTGTGATTACATCTAAACACTGGAGGACAGCTGTGGTTGCTGCCAGCCTGTCATTGCTTTCTACAGGCCCAGCAGCCACAACTCTCTGCATCCACCTATACATTAAGCAGCAGGAACCTATTGGATTCTTGGCATAGTTGGAAAATGTTGCCGCGTGTATGAGGCCAAAGACTTTCATTGATTATTACAAGTGTATTTCGCTGTTGGTTTCTCTACATTTTAATAATTTACGAATCGAAAAAAAAAGTTGAAAAAAAAAAAAGTTATTACTGTACGAATTTTTTCCTTATTCTGACTCAGCGTGAAAGAAGCATTTCAAGCATTTTTCATTTTTTTATGTATTTATATGAATATAGAATACTAATGGTATCTCTGTCTATTATTCTTAACCGAAAATAACGAAAAAAAACAAAAAAACAACGAATTGCACATGTCTATTATTCTTAACCTAATCCAAAGATTGTGATTGATATTAACTTTCTCAGGCAGCCTATAGTATGTATTTTAACACTTAATGTACAGTAAAACCTTGGATTGCGAGAATAATTCTTTCCGGAAACATGCTTGTAATCCAAAGCACTTGTATATCAAAGCAAATTTCCCCATAAGAAATAATGGAAACTCAGATGATTCGTTCCACATCCATTTAGATAGGAGAATAGGAAATCTCTATTTGTGGGGGAAAAATGTACAGTGTTGCTGTCAAAATGCGACAGCGCTGAAAGCTGAAAATTGGATTGTGCAGGAAGGGGGTGAAAGTGCCCGGTATTGAAGTGGTTAATATTGATGAGACCCTGGGCAAACATTTTCTTAGGCCCTCCCGAATCCTCTTATCAACTATTTGAGGGCTGTATGGGCTCAAGGGGCAGCTGCTTCTGGCCCCACAACAATGACTGAGCACGGGGCAGCTGCCCCTTTTGCCCTGTGTTAAAGACGGCCCTGGATACCGAACATTTGACCGCTGTGACAGGTTAAGTGAAAATTTGTGAATCTTGGGTCAAAGCTGGGTGAATGTAGAAACATTGATAAGTAGATCCTTAAAGCGGTAGTAAAGTCTCAATAAGAAACTAAAACAATTTGCTCCCCTGCAGATTTAAACCATATTGCACTGCACTGCATACTAGTACATTATGAAAACTTACCTACAAACGGAGCCCTCCGTCGCTGGGCTGTCACGGCTCCCCCTGATTCCCGGTGCTTCTAAGTTAACCCATTTTCCTTCAAAATCCTGATTGGCCGGGCTGCAGTGACATCACTCCCATGCATGCGCACTGGAGTCACATCGCAGTGGAACACAGGGTGGGCTGTAAATGCGATCTGAGCTGCGCATGCGTGGCTCAGAATAAATTTCCCGCTGACAAGCAGAGGGGCATTTATGACTGAAGAGACCTCTAGTGTCTCTTATGCTATAAGAACCCTGCCTGTCAGCGAGTTTTTAAAAAAAAGCGATTATTTACTACCACTTTAATGCCCCGTACACACGAGCGGAATTTCCGTCAGAAAAATCTTGGATGGTTTTTCCAACGGAATTCCGCTCAAGCTTGGCTTGCATACACACGGTCACACAAAAGTTCTCTGAACTTTCGACCGTCAAGAACGTGGTGACGTACAACACTACGACGAGCCGAGAAAATGAAGTTCAATGCTTCCGAGCATGCGTCAAATTGTTTCCGAGCATGCGTAGAATTAGTACAGACGATCAGAATTTCCGATTGGAACTTTTTCCGACCGAAAAATAGAGAACCTACTCTCAGTCTTTTGCTGGCGGAAATTCCCGCCAGCAAAAGTCCAATGGAGAATACACACGGTCGGAATTTCCAACCAAAAGCTCTCATCGGACTTTCGCTGGCGGAATTTCCGATCGTGTGTATGTGGCATAAGTGTTAAAAATACATACTATGAGGTACCTGAAAAATAAAAGTCTGGAAAAATGTTGGATTTAAATTAAGAATAATAGACAAAGCTCATACCTCAGTCACATTAACATTAGTATTCTATAGTCATATAAATCCATTGAAATGCTTCTTTCACGCTGAGTCAGAATAAGGTTAGAACTCACCCAGAGAGAAACCAACAGCGAAATACACTTGTAATATTCAATGAAAGGCTTAGCTTAGTATTCAAAAGTTCTTAAATGAAAATGTAAAACTTTCCGCAGTATAGGTGGGCAGAACAGAATGGAGAACTGGAATCTTTTTAACCTTTTCAAATTATACCTACCTGGACCACCTGGGCAGGGTGAGGGGGAATCCTCTGGCCGCATTGGGCTGCGTTGCTCAATGCATTCACAAGGACAAGGAACACACAAAAGATCACACATCCTGCTACATTGGAAAAGTAATTAGTTACTCAGCAAAGTAACTGACTTTTTTTTTTTAAATATTCTATACGTGTAACTAAGGGGCGGGTCTAGTATTAATGAGCAAGGGGGATGTATTGCGCTTTGGGGCATCCTAGGGCATCCTTAGGGCTCGCTCACACCAGCCGCATTGTGCTGTGTTGCTCAATGCATTCACAAGGACAAGGAACATTGACTTATTTTCATTGTGCAGTCATAAATTGTGCAGTCATAAATTTGTCTTACCATGTATGTGCAGTCATAAATTTGTCTTACTAAAAAATGACATCCTGTTCTTGGTGGGCATCTGTCGACACCACCGTTGGTAGTGCTTCATTTTTCAAGTTGCATAGTAGAACATTTTGCATGGTATGTGTCGCATACAGCAATTGTTGTCCAGAAGGCTCCTATGGTTGTCAATATTCATGTTTGCTGCTAACAAATTTATGACTGCACATACTCTTGCCAATACCCCTGACGAAGGTGCTTGAACCAGAAACGTGTCGGGTACCAGAGATATTACTTTTTACCGGAGAGTATTTTTATAATACGTCATGCTAACTATGTAATCTTCGCTGTCTTTTCCTTTTTTTGATATGTGTTTTTTAGGGCTGTGGAAATTAAAGATTAATTCCTCGATTAATCGTAAATTTTTTTGATCGATCAAAATTCTTTTGATCGGTACCTCTCCGCCGGCTTCCGGGTCTTCAGGGAGTTCCGTCGGAGATCTAAGTGCTCACCGCTTAAGTATAAGATTTAATTTTTGTGTTCAAACACAAACTACTCACATAAATATGATAAATACACAGCATGTAAAGCCGACAATCGTGTTAGTTCCGTAGGGCAGCAGCGGGTGACGTCATGCGTAGCTCCTCCCCAGTACGCGTTATGTTCAATCAGAACTTCAACGTCACCGGACTCCTCCCCCCTTTCCCAAGTGCCTCCGTCTGCTAACGAAGGGAAGGGGGGAGGAGTCCGGTGACGTCGAAGTTCTGATTGAACATAATGCGTATGGGGGAGGAGCTACGCATGACGTCACCCGCTGCTGCCCTACGGAACTAACAAGATTGTCGGCTTTACATGCTGTGTATTTATCATCTTTATGTGAGTAGTTTGTGTTTGAACACAAAAATGATATCTTATACTTAATCGGTGAGCACTTAGATCTTTTCTTTCTACCCATGACCTGGTGTCCTTGCTGAGATCTAAGGAGATGTGAGAGAAGTTTATGGTCCGTGTTAACCCTTTTGATACCCGCTTGTATGACCGCCTGTTTGCACAGGGGTCCATCCCATAAGGTGAGAGTGATTAGTTAGACCGGAGGTGGAGGGATTGTCACGCTACTGTGGACAAAAAAATGACTTACGTCAGTGCTACAGTTTGAATTTAAAATGTATTTGTGTGAACTGTGAAGTTAAGTCATGGATTGTGGAAACTAACTAGTGTCGGGTGATTGTATATAGTGTATACCACATTTACCACTGACTAATGCAGAGTTGCAATACAAGGAGATCAGCTAAAAGTAGATGGATCTGTATGTGCGTTATAATTAATCAAAATTAGCCAATTAATCGATTAAAAAAAAAATCAATTAATGGTAGGCAGGACTCCTGAGGATCCCTGTTCTGTCCCTGCAGGCTGGAACACTCTCCCTGAGTAAGGCCTAGCTTTCCCTCACAAGCCCTGTATCTTTCCCTCTCTAAAGCCCCATACACACGGTCGGAAAATCCGACCACCAAATCCATCGGATTTGGTCCGACGGATTTAGTCCGACACTGGTGTTGCATACACACGGTCGGACAAAGTTGTCGGAAAATCCGATCATTCTGAACGTGGTGACGTTTGTTGCCTACGACGGGACTACGTAGAGGCTAGTAGCCAATAGCTTTGGTCTTGTAATGTGATCTGAGCATGCGTGGCACTTTGTCCGTCGGAATTCGCTACACACGATCGGAATTGGTGTGATCGGACTTTGTTGTCGGAATATTTATAGAGCAGGAGATAGAACTTTGTCCGTCGGACAATCCGATGGAAACTGTCCGATGGTGCCTACACACAGTCGGAATTTCCGACAACATTGTCCGATAGGACAGAATCCATCGGAAAATCCGACCGTGTGTATGGGGCTTTAGACCCCTTTCACACTGAGACAGTTTTCTGGCTTTTTAGCGCTTGAAATAGCTTCTAAAAAGCGCCTGAAAACTGCCTCCCATTCTGTGCAGTGGGTGCTTTCACACTGGATCGGTGCGCTTGCGGGACGTTAGGAAAAGTCCTGCAAGTGGCATCTTTGGGGTGGCTTGGGAGCGCTGTATTTAGTGCTCCCAAAATGTCCTTACCCATTGCACTGAATGGGCAACGCTTCCAAAGCGGCTTAAAAGCACTTTGAAAGCACTGCAAACTGGACTTTTTACCTTTTTTTTAAAGGTAAAAAACGCCTGCTAGCGGCCGAAAAAGCACAGCTAAAACACAGCGAAAGCGCTGCAAAAACACTTTAGTGCTAACGGCACGGCGCTGCAGTTTTAAAGGGGTCTTATTCCACACATGTCTCCGTGCTCTATGCAGCCTATTCACTGCCCATCAATGCAGCCTGTTCCGTGCCCATCAACGCAGCATGTTCGTTCACTGCCCATCAACGCAACATGTTCAGTGCCTATTAGCTCAGCTTCACCAGTGGCCATCAATGCAGCCTGTTCAGTGCCCATCAGCTCAGCCTGTTCAGTACCCATCATCGCAGCCTGTTCAATGCCTATCAATGCAGCCTGTTCAGTACCTATAAATGCAGCCTGTTCAGTGCTCATCAATCCAGCCTGTTCAGTGCCTATCAATGCAGCCTGTTCAGTACCTATAAATGCAGCCTGTTCAGTGACCATCAGTGCAGCCTATCAGTGGCGCCTCATGAGTGCCCATCAGTGCTGCCTCATGAGTGCCCATCAGTGCTGTCTATCAGTGCCACCTCATCAGCGCCCATCAGTGCCACCTCATCAGTGCCCATTAGTGCAACCTATCAGTGCCCATCCGTGCCACCTCATCAGTGCAGCCTCATCTGTCCTGCCTCATAAGTGCCCATCAGTGCCGCCTCATAAGTGCTCATCAGTGCCACCTCAGTGCCACCTATCAGTGCTGCCTATTAGTGCCCATCAGTGCCACCTCATGAATGCCCATTAGTGAAGGAAAAAACTCTCCTCCTCTTTGTGGCCATTACACTAATGCCGCGTACACACAAACTGACTTTTCGACAGCAAAGGTCCCACGGAACGAATCCGTCAGACAATTCGATTGTGTGTGGGCTCCATCAGACTTTGGCTGACGAAAAATCCGACGGACTTTAGAACATGCTTCAAATTTTTCCGCCGGAACTCCGCTGGATCCAGTTCCTATCGAAAAATCCCCTAGTCTGTGTGCTAATCCAACGGACAAACAACAACGCTAGGGCAGCTATTGGCTACTGGTTACGAACTTCCTTTATTCTAGTCCAGTCGTATGTCATCACGCTCAAATCCGTCAGACTTTAGTGTGATTGTGTGTGGCCAAGTCCGTTCATTCGGAAAGTTCGTCGGAACTCCATCGAAAGTTTGTCGGAAAGACCGTCGGACCTAGTCCGTCGAAAAGTCACGTTCATGTGTCTCCGGGATCGCAGCCGGTGTTTCTTCTTGACAAATGTGGAGGAGGAGTAGTGGCTACAAGCAGAACACAGTCAGGCTGGAGCCGCTTCAGCTCCTCCTCTCCAGCTACTCTGTGTCTGTGAGTATTACTTCACAGCCAACACGGCCCCCGCCCACCGGGAAACTGCCCATCCACGATCGTCCCTGCAAAGTGGGGACACCAGGGACGTCTGGTCATCATAGTCTATAGGAATGTTTGACCATTCTTCCTGAAGCGCATTTGTGAGGTCAGGCACTGAGTTTGGATGAGAAGGCCTGGCTCGCAGTCTGCGCTCTAATTCATCCCAAAGGTGTTCTATCAGGTTGAGGTCAGGACTCTTTGCTGGCCAATCAAGTTCCTCCACCCCAAACTCGCTCATCCATGTCTTTATGGACTTTGCTTTGTGCACTGGTCCAAATCATTTGGTGGAGGGGGGATTATAATGTGGGGTTGTTTTTCAGGGGTTGGGAAGGGAACTCTTAAGGCGTCAGCATATCAAGATATTTTTGGACATCCCAACTTTGTGCACATAGGTCCATAAAGACATGAATAAGCAAGTTTAGCATGGAGGAACCTGGCTGGCCTGCACAGAGTCCTGACCTCAACCCGACAGAACAGCTTTGGGATGAATTAGAGACTGCGAGCCAGACCTTCTCATCCAACATGAGTGCCTGACCTTACATATGCGTTTCTGGAACAATGGTCAAACATTCCCATAGACACACTCCTAAACCTTGTGGATAGACTTCCCAGAAGAGTTATAGCTGCAAAGGGTGGGCCAACTCAATATTGGACCCTACGGACTAAGACTGGGATGCCATCAAAGTTCAGGTACGTGTAAAGGTAGGTGTACCAATACTTTTGACAATATAGAGTATACATTCCAGCACCATCATTAAAAAAAAAAGTTTCCATTATGTATGGTGTTGTACACACTGAAAATAGAGCTAACACTTTGTCTGAGCCTACCTTACAGAAGAACTTCATTAAGGTGAAAAAAAAACAAGGTGTGAGAAGTAACCTACTATATAGTATATCCCCCCTTTCAGAAAAAATGACCACTCCCTCTGCAAAAAAATGCTCACCCCTCCCAGAGCAAATCTCCCCAAAAAATGTTTTTGTTGATTCATGAGTTAATCACGGTCTGGTGGTACAGGCTCTATACTTACCTTAGCACAGTGTTTGTACTGTCTAGCATAGTGTTTGCCAACCTTTCGGACCCCACGGACTGCTGAACTCGCAATTCTGAATCCCATGGACCAACAACATGAATTTTACATGACTTATGCATGTTCCGGCTCTCTGTCCCCGCCCCCGCAGCACTCTGTATCACACTGCACAGACTCATCATTGGATCTCACCTCCTTGTCCAGCCATGTGCTCAAGCTCCATTCTCCCTCCCACAGTCTGTGATCAGCGCTGCCATTGGAAGTTCGCTCCTTCTTCACATCCAGTTCTCTGCACTACTCCCAGCGCCTCCCTCTGAGTTCATAGGGACCAGAACTAGAGAGAAGGCATCAGGTATCAATGCGTGCTGACAGTATTGACTGTCACAGCACACTGAGAACGACACTGGAAACAACATTGGGTGGTATACATCTGCATAAATGTTGATGGACAAATGGTTGGGTACCGCTGGTCTAGAAAATTGTTTCTGAACTCACCTCTTGTATACTAATTTATGCTTAAATCACCATTTTCTCTAACCCATAACAATACATTGAGTACATTTACCACTAAATGGTCTTGTGTATATTTCCTGTTACTACTGTAATTCACAGTCGAGTTAAAAGGCATCCACACTTGTGCTCCTATAAGTGCTTCCAGTAACTTTCATTCAACCAGATAGCCCCAAAGGGTTCCAGCCCAGCACCTCAGGCTCAGGTAACACCCTGTAGGCAAAGACCCATCAAAAAGTATATTTGAAAAAGCTATGGCCAGCCCACCAATGAAAAGCTTATCAGTAATTGGCTACTTAACAAACATGCAAGGCCAACCCTTGGGGATGTAGCCAGGAGCTGGCTATTATGCCTACAATTCAGGGACAGTGTACAGCGTTATTAATGTGGAGCTGTCTCCCTCTAGTGTTGGCTTGGACTCCATGTGCAATTTCCTTTAAAACAAAACATTCAGCAGAGCAAAGCATCATGGATTGTGTAGTTCAGTATACTGGGGTTTCAATTCCAGCAGGACTGATCTGAACTACGACTACCAAATTGCTGAGGGGAGGAGAACAGAATGCTGGGAGCGGATATAAAAAGCGTACATATGGCCTAGATCGCTCTCTTGGGACGCTGGCTTGGATCTGCAAGAGCTGCTGCACAATCGTGGCCTCTACAAAAGGTAGCTTCACCGCTGCATCCAGAGGGACACCTGCGGACAGCATTACTTCCCATCTACAGGGGACCAGAGGCTGTTCCGGGTCTTCCAGTGACGCCTGCACTTCAGATCTGGGTAGGCCGCGGCGGGGTGTGCCAGGATCCAGAGGGAGTTCCTGAAGGAGTCATCCTTATCATCTGCACTGTTACCAGCAATCTCTGTGACGCCAGTGGTGAGCGGGCATTTGCCCATTTAGTTCTTTAGGACACTGCATATAGACATCACTTACTCAGCCCAACTTCCTGGTACTTGTAGTACTACTGAAGCCAGTTCATTCTCTTCACTGAACATTGTATGCAGACATCTGTGCCCTGTTCATATTTCTACCACCTGTAATTGCCTACAGGTAGGCCTATAATAAGGCTTACCTGTAGGTACCATGAATTTCTCCTAAACGCCATCGGCACATGCGCCCTGAGGAAACGTACGTGCCATTTCTTCAGCTGCTGTGCCGCTACCGGCGGGTCTCCAGTGGGGTACAGATTCTATCAGCGGCCCTCACGAGGGTAGCACTACAGGGACATATCCCTACACTAGAAAATGGCATGTATTGCAATTTGAATACGTTTTTTTTTCGGAAAATATCACCTCCAAGTTAAAGAAAAATAAGCACAGAGGTTGTAATTGCACAAATACTTGATATAATGCTGATTCTCTAGCTTAAATTTTTTGAGTCACTGACCTGGAATATTTATGCAGACATTTGACTTCTCTCTTACTTTTCTGATCTGCACACGTATTCTGAGCCTGCAAAGTCAGCATGACAGCCAGAATTTTCAGAAGGAGGTTAGCAATAGCATCTGCCACGTTTCTTCCAGGATAAGTTTCTTACAGGATTTGTATTGGCACAATTCAAATGTACTTTTAGTCTAGGTTCACACTTTGCTGGCACAGCAGCTTATTCATTTGATTGGGCTGCTGTACTTATGGAAAACATAAGAAAAAGATCCCTGCACTTTTTCCAAAAACTCAGCAGCAGGGAAACCGCATAATGCTGTGTGGTTCTCAGCGTGGGAAACCATGCTGCTGTTTCCAGTGCATGGGGGTGCTTTTAAGATTAATGGTACCCCCATGCATCTTCTAAACAATGTGTTTACTGCAGGTAGGGGGAGGCATGGGATTTACAGGTGTAAAACCTAGCTCACACCCTCTAGATCAGGCATGTCCAAAGTCTGTCCCGCGGGCCAATCGCGGCCCGCGTTCTGGTTTTGAACGCCCCGCCTGGTTATCTGGACATATATATCTTTTGTGGCCCCTAATGATTTCCCAGCATCGGGGCCACAAAAAATATATATGCTGGCTGCCTTGGAGGGGACAGGGAGGAGGCAGGATGAGTGCCGTACACACAGGAGTATTTTCTATTTACACGGCAGCCTCTGTAATAGGAAGTTCCATCTCCGGCACTTCCACTGGATGACTGTTCTGTCCATCAAAGAAGGCGGGACTTTCTATTAAAGAGGCTGCCAAGAAAACTAGATGGATGGGCATCAATCAGGCTGCACTGATGGCAATGGTGAGTCTACATTCCTGGCAATGATGGGTGCTGCATTCCTGGCAATACTGGGTGCTGTATTCCTGGCAATGGTGGGTACTGCATTTCTGGCAATGGTGGGGCTGCATTCCTGACAATGGTGGGGCTGCATTCCTGACAATGGTGGGGCTGCATTTCTGGCAATGGTGGGTGCTGCATTCCTGGCAATAGTGGGTGCTGAATTCCTGGCAAGGGGGTGCTGCATTCCTGGCAAGGGGGTGCTGCTTTCCTGGCAATGGGGGTGCTGCTCTGATGGAAATGTGGGTGCTGCACTGATGGCAATGGGGTGATTCATTCATGGCGTGGGGCTGCATTCATGGCAATGGTGGTGCTGCATTCATGGCACTTGTGAGGCTGCAGATGGGCACTGACCCTTATTTTACTCACAGTTCTTTATTTAAAATTTAAGTTTTTTCCCAATAAATATGGTATATCCAAATAACACGCCCAAGCTCATCTCTTTACTTACACACAGCCACAAAGGCAAGAGAATTCTTGTTGGGCAGTGTATTTGTGCTCGAACTAACACACTTAGACCAAATTTTAATGGTTCAAAGAATGTCAGGCAAAATGATCGACCCTCACACATGTTCACTTCATCAAATCTGTCCCTCTTTGAAAAAAGTTTGGACACCCCTGCTCTAGATCATGTCCCAGGTTTAATTTTTTTTTTTGTCTTGATTCTACACAGGGATTTTATTACTGCCTATGATGCAATGAACAGTCTTGTACAATTCTATTCCTACTGACATAGCTTTGCTCCCTGAGAACTACATCTTCCAAGAGCCTATTATTAATGTAGCTCCCTCCTAGTTTAGGGTATGCTGCTAGGCAACTCTAGTTAGCTCCTCTGTAAGCAGTGGAGCAGGGGTTGATTACTTAGGGCTGATCAGTGGCTGCTGTTCTGAAACCTTCTCCTGTCTTCTAGAGAATTCTGGAAGTATAGTGGGAGAGAGAGCATAACAGGCAGTCTGAATATTTATGGAACTCTGGCAAATCTCTGGGGAGGTATGCCCAGAAGGGGAAGTGCCCATAAATATTTTGAGGTCTGGCACGTGGGGTGCAGAGTTCCAGGGTTTAGGAGGAGACCCCTGTGGCAAAGAGAGACAGTGGAGTCTTTTGAAGACATCAAGGTTTCAGCTAGGCTTAGCCTTGATCAGAGACTGAGCAGATCCAGGAGTGAGTTGGTCGGAGGAAGCCCAACCATTCTGGGGACTGAGTACTTGATCCTGCTATCCAGAGGCAAAGTGACTGTGTCATGGCTTATCTCACCAGCAAGTGCAGTTTAGCTAGGAGTTGCAAGACAGCCAGGAGCATGCCATAGCATGCCTTGAGTCAATGGTAGAATGCTGAAAAACATTTAATGCACTTCCTCCTGTGGTCACTGGTCCCAGAACCACCTCGTCAGGCCCTGCCAGCCCTCCTGGCTGCAGCAGTCTCTTTCACTAGCCCCCCTGGCTCCTTCACAACAGTCCTCCTGACTAATGCTTCCAGTCCTCCAGACTGACATTCCCCAGTCCACCAGACTGACACTCACCAGTCCTCCCAGACTGACTATTAGAAAATCTCCTTGACGTGCTGACTCTCTCTCTTGTTGTCTTCACACTTGCTCCTGTGCATCCAGGTAAGAATCCCTCTGTGTTGTAGAGGGTCCCTCCAGCACCCGAGCCCCAGGTTTGAGGTCATCCCCCCAGACTAGGAGACTAGGGGGCAACCTCAAGGGCCACCAAAAGCCTCCTTAGCACTCCATCTCCATATTTCACTTGACTGCCCCTGCTGGCATGACCCCAGAGTATTTAAGAGGTGTCCGCCCCCTGCCAGCCCACTCTGCTGGGGATTGGCTGGGGCCCTCATCAATACTCAAGCAGCTCCTCCTAAACTTCACCCTCTTCTTCTGGAAGCTTCTCCAAGGTTCCAGAGAGCAGGGGGAGTTACCAGAGGCGCTGCTTGATGAGTCATCCAGTCATTGATCCCTAACCCACATTTAACCCAGGTCTGGCTTTCAGCCAGGCCAGTTTACCTTCTCTGACAACTATTTACAGTCTAGAACAGTGTTTCCCAACTCCAGTCCTCAAGGCGCCCCAACAGGTCATGTTTTCAGGATTTCCCCCAGATGAAACGGCTGTGGTAATTACTAAGGCAGTGAAACAGCAAATCACCTGTGCAAAATAATGGAGAGCCTGAAAACATGACCTGTTGGGGCGCCTTGAGGACTGGAGTTGAGAAACACTGGTCTAGAACACTAGAGGGTGCTACAGCATTTAATGTAGAGATGGACTACATATACTGTACATCATACCTGCCAACTTTTTCAGATGGGAATGAGGGACACCTATCAGCAAAATTATGCAGGCATAGGACCCTGCCATGCCCCCTTAAAGGAGAATTGTACAAAAAAACAAGATCGGTTAAACCTACAAGTGCTTTTTTACCACTACTATTCCTTTTTATTGGCTTTTGGAATTTACAAATGCAGCAATTTAGAAATCAGATGAAAGGTTTAGCGCTGGAAAACACTTGTTGATAGATAAAAAGTGCATTTTATATACATCTATACAGGGGGTCCCCGACTTACGAACGCCCGACCTACGAACATCCCCTACTTACGAACCGGGCACTGCGGGGACCCTCCGCCATTTTCCGCTGTCCTCCGGCCGTTCTGCGCATGCGTGGCCAGACGGAGCCTCGGAAAATGACGGCAAACTTCGGAAATGTCCGTAATTTGCCGCGCATGCGCAGAACGGCAATAGACGGAACATCGGAAATGTCTGTAATTGTCGGTCTGCGCATGCGCGGCCGACTTACGAACAATTCCGAGATAAGAACAGGCGGCCAGTCCCTAACGAGTTCGTAACTCGGGGACCCCCTGTATAGATCAGACCAAAATGAGGGACAAATGAGGAGGAATGAGGGACAGAGGGACATTGCTCCAAACAGGGACAGTCCCTCGAAACCAGGGACAGTTGGGAACTATGTGTACATGATTTTTATTTTGCCCACACATACACTTTATTTGTTTAGCTTTTCACTGGCCTTTACAGGCACTGCTCTGCGAGGGAAGGATTCTGAAAAACCTGCTCCACCCACTCGGTACCACCCCTTAGATGATATGTGTCTGTAATTTTTCTGCTGAGAAAAGATGGAAGGGGTACCAATGGCTGAACTGTTCTACCTTACCGTGGCTTCAGCATACAATGGGCACAGATATTCTCCTGCTGCTCTCCATGGGCTGCTAATAGAAGAAACGGCAAGCAATTTCAAGTAAAAAGCTTTGGGCTTCATAGGTAATAAATATAATTCACAACAAACTGGGCATCAGACATATAAATATAACTTTATTGAGGTGGTCACAGACAAGCTTTAAGTGCTACATCGTGAGTACATTTAACTTGATTTGCTTCACTACACTGCAGAGCTGGATCTTATATGCTTGTGTCAAGTCTAACAAATGTGCACATATTTTTTTACACTTGCCTTAATAGCGATGCTCATGTTTGCTGTATGGTGGGCTATATGTGTTCCCTGAATGCATTGATTTTTCCATAAAATTCCTATGTTATTATCCTCCTGAATGAAAGAAAAATACTTGTTTATTGACCCCTGGAAATGTTAGATGTTAATTTAATACGCCTATTAATAGCATCATTTTAAAAACTCGCATTCTTGATTTACTTCTTGTGAACCATTAGCAGCACACAATTACACACAATTCAAATGGGGGTATTTATGAAGGAGTGAATGATTGGATTGCCAATTTCCCACTACTTATTAATCACCAAATGACCATTGGATTTTTCTCTACAATTATAAAGATTATTCACTGCCCCCTCATTTGCTGATTAAGTCGCAATGTCATTGAGCTTTCAGTACAAGGACCATAACAACTATTGTTTCTGTTAGTTGTATGAGGTCAATATATATACAGGCTGAAGTCAGTATATGCATTTCTTTTTTGTATTTTACATGTCTTTTTATGTTTTTAACACATTTAAAGTGGTTGTAAACCCTTACAGACCACTTTGACCTACAGGTGAGCCTAGATTAAGGCTTACCTGTAGGTCCAAGAAATATCTCCTTAATCTACACGGTTAAGGAGATATTTTACAAAAAAAGGGCACCGCTGTCTAGACAATGGAGCAGGCACACTGGGCGCGCCGCAAGTGAAGGCAAACATGCCATCACGGCTCCCGTGTGCATGCGCCTGAGTGACGTCATCGCTGCTCTGGCCACTCACAGCGCCGGAGCAAGCGATACCCAGAAGGAAGATGGACGCTTCGAGGAAGAGGGGACAGCAGTGACATTGCAGGCTCCTGTGTCAGGTAAGTGACACATAATGGGCAATGCATAGTAGTCCATTATTCTTTAACTTTGCAGGGAAACAAAGAGGAAGTAAACCCATCAGCACTTCACCCGAGCGACAGGCCACGGGCAACACAGTGGCTTCCGTCTCCTCCCTCCTCCTCGACGGCCAATCGGAACACTTCTCCTTTCGGCCAGTCAAGAAACGCGTCTCAGACCCGCTTCCTGATTAGCCGAGAGGAGAATCAGTGTGAAAATAGAGGAGTGGAATAGTGGAGGGGGTTAATTTGGCAATTTAGATATAGTTTTTTGGCACCGGTAGACACATATTTTTGAATATACGCTTATTGGGATTTTTTTTTACCAAAAACATGTAGCAGAATACATATTGGCCTACATTTTTGAAGAAATTAGATTTTTTACTTTTTTTTTATTAGATATGTTTTATAGCAAAAAGTTAAAAAATAATATATATTCTTTTCAAAATTGTCGGTCCTTTTTTGTTTATAGCGCAAAAAAAAAACACAGAGGTGATCAAATACCACCAGAAGAATACTCTATTTGTCAGTTAAAGTGTTGGAATCAAACATGAATGTTATTTTTCTAAAGTTCTACACCTCTGAGAAATGTGGCCCCAAACAAGATCTGCATAGCAAAAGGAGTTATCTTCAGCCCACCTGGTGTGCATGAAGCTTCAAATAGATTGAGGACGAAGATAGCCTGGGGCACAGGCTGCAGCAGGACAGTCATGGATTGTCATGGGAACAATGATTGGGGCAGCTAGGATTGGCAAGGGGGGGAGCTTGAATGAGTGAGTTTTGTCTCTGTGTCTCTCTGTTTGCTGGGAATCCCTGACATGAGAAGGTGTCTTTCTGCCTTTTCTCTTATGAACACAGCTGATGGTGATTCCATTCAAGCCGCATGGCTTGGCAGCCATTTTAAGGTTTTCATGGAGGGCCTGGTGATAAGTATCTTTGATATTCTTGTATTATGTGATTTGATTGTAAACTTTGTGATATTGTAATATATCTTTTAATACTTTATGTTAGCGTTCCTGATTCTTGGGAAATAAATAAGATAGTGTTTTACTAGCAGTAGTTTGTGTTTGGTTTCATAGCTAACCTCGTATTATTGTGATACTAACAGTAGCATGCGCTCATAGGTTTAACAGACTAACAACATTATAGGGACTAGACAATTATACGTAGATGATATAATATTAGTTATTAATATTGTATCGAATTCTACATTTTGGCACCCCAGATGGGACGTGTAGAATATTGTTTTTCTGCACAGGATTCACAAACCCTAAGGCATTTGTTGTTTTGAGTCCCTAATCCTCAGACATCCAGAATAGAAAATCGTCTCTAGTGTGGACAAGATTGGCGCTGGCTCGCGAATTCTGAAACCACGCTTGGATGGTCATGAAAATTCTGTGAAAGATCTCATCGGTGAAACGGACGCGTAGAACCTGGTGAGAGCTGTGGCTGATATATGTATATATATGTTAAATGTTGTATTGCTAATGCAAAGTGTTAGAATACTTGTAGCTGGTCAAGAGGGCTGATCACCCTTGGTTAAAGATTGACAGGAATTACCATACATCTTTGACGAAAAGTGGGAGAAATAAATTGTTATTTTCAAGTTTTTTTTTACGTTTTTATTTTTTTATTTATTTTTTTGCATTTTTACCCATGTGGCAGGAAGGCCTAACAGGATTTTTACCCTAGCAGGAAGGCATTGATTAAGAGTCTGCCTTGTGTCTTAGAATGTGCCTTGTGTCTTGTTGTAAAACTACAAGTAACAAATTTGTGTTTAAACGGATGTGTATCGTTTTTTTTTTTTTTGTTGGTTGTCTATCTGTATTGCATTGTGTAAGCAACTGGTTGAGCAACTTCAATGTGGGTAGGCTAATTAGCATATCAATGGAAGTCATTGAAAGTTTCATTAACAAACATCAGCTGATAATGCCACAGTAAATGTGGTTAGTCTTTTCAATGGATAGGCAAAAGTTGTATTGTTTAGAATGATATCAAGTAAAAGTGATAATGAATGAAGAATCTTGAATGCTATGGGAGCGATTATTTTTTTTATTTTTATTTGTTTCCCGTGAGTTGTAAGAGCTAACGATAATTGGGTTTGGTTTAGTACTCAGTGCAGTGTTGGAACGTTAGTACAAATAGAAGTGTGGATTGTGTGCTTGTGAGAATGGAACTTGTGTATACATACTGTATTTTCTGGCGTATAAGACTACCTTTTACACCGAAATTACACAGCCAAAAAGCGGGGGTCGTCTTATACGCTGGGTGAAGAAGCCGCCAGATGGATATCAGTCCGCCGGGCGCTCTGTAAAATTTTAATATGTATACAGTATGCGCCGCTCAGCCAATCCCGGCGGGCGGTGCACTCTGATGAATACAGAGCCTGCTAAGCCTGCTTGGATTGGGTAACAGCCTCTGCCAATCCTAGCAGGCTTTGTATCCATCAACAGATTAGTAAAAATACAATGCCTGCCGTGATTGGCTCAGCGGTGCACACTGTCTGCACACTGTATTCTGAAGTGTACCTGGCACTACTGTACTAACACACAGGGGCGGACTGACCATTCAGCTACTCGGGCACTGCCCGAGGGCCCCGGGCCACTAGGGGGCCCCATCAGGGTTGCCAGCCTCAGTAAAAACAAGGACAGTATGTAAAAATCTGTGTTTTTTTTTACATCTGTCTCTGAAATGTCCCTTACCGACATCCTTTTGGTCTAAAAATCCGAGATTATAGCTGCCCCACCTCTCCAGTACCTTCTCAGCCAATAGAAACATGTCTGTGTATACCGTGTGATTGTATATTGTGTGTGTGTGTATACTGTGTGGCCCCATAATCTCTGTATGCCTGGGGGCCCCATAATCTCCTATTGCCCGGGGGCCCCATGAGTTGTCAGTCTGCCCCTGCTAACACAGCATCATTTACTGTGTGTACTTGGTGCTCTACATATTAACAAAGCATTCTGTACTGCACATCCAGCTCCAGATCTCCCCTAAAATACAGGTATGATTTATGGTGCTTTGGAGGAGAGGATTCATTGTTGCTGCCTACCAATTGTGGGATCTCTGGGACTTGTAGTTCACCAGTTTCCTTTTTCTGATGTTAAGTCTGATGTTTTTTTGTTTTTTTTTTTGTTTCTGATGTTTTTTTGTAAATGGTGTTGCCTCGGAAGGGGGGGGGGTAGTCTTATATGGCGAGTATAGCCCCAAACCTAAGATTTCACTGGAAAAATAGGGGGTCGTCTTATACACCCAGTCGTCTTATACGCCGGCAAATACGGTATGTTAAGAAGTACGCCTCTGCCAGTTATCATTCATGTGCAGATGAACCTCTTAAAAGCCAGTGTAATGTACTAGTGTCTCAGTGTCAGCAACAGAATAGCAGATTACTGGGTAAACAGCTAAAAAAGAAAGCGAAAAAGGAAAAATTGGCTAATGAGATTGCAGTGTTGCTCAGAATTAAAGTTATATCTGAGCAAACTGGGGAGAAGTGGGAAGCAGAAAGGAGACATCTCGGTGAAGATATAGAGGAAATCAGTGGGAAACTTCTAAGGCTTGTAACAGCCTCCAGTAGTGAGATTGACAAATTGCGGGCAAAAGCCGCCGATTTGTCAGAAAAAAATAGTGACCTACGAGAACAGCTTCAGAGGTGCAGCATGGACTGCGTCATGAAGAGTAAACTTGTAGAGTCATTGCGAATAAAGTTATCAGAGATGGAAGAATTGGTTATGTCTTTAGAAAGGAAAGTAGCAAACGCACACTCCCAACTTCTTATTAAAGAACAGTGTATAATATCGCTCAATGAGCACAAAGCAACATGCCAATTGGCCGATATCTGCACAGTCAGTGAGGAAAAGAGCCGTGAGGAAACACAGTCTACTATTGCGCCTATAGCGTCAAAGCAGAATGACAGTTTGATTACAATCCAAGAGAGACTCACGTTATGCCAGATTCTGGGAGAATTTAATGCCCTGGAGTCGCCAGTGACTCTGTCCAATAAGTTTGAGGCTCTAATCCATAAATTCCAGTTGAATAATGACGATGCATGCTCTCTTCTAAAAGCATGGCTACCAGGACCTTTGATAGGCCAGTTATCGGCACAGGTTAAGGATAATTTAGCAGATGCAGAGGGGCGGAGGAAAGAATTGCAGCGTCTTGTGGACAGTCGTGATAATGGTATGAGTGATTTGCAACGAATGAAATTTAGGAGAGGAGTTGACCCAATATTGTTCTGCAGTGAGTATCTTGCATTGTATACGAGAGTCTTCAACTGTCCTGACTTATTGGAGGATGATGCAAGTTTCATATACTCGATGGCCAATAAGTGTTATGTAAGCTATCCCACTAGAATGGCTCTGAGGAATGCTAGGTCCTACCAAAATTTTGTCAATATCCTGCGAGATTTTTGTCAAGAGTCCAGTGATAGCGAATATGGGTCAAAGGCAGGTGTATCCGTATTAAGCAGAAATACAGGAAGGCGGATGATGGGAATCGATGTTGGAGACGTAAATACAAGCGTGGTATCTGCGCTTGAAATAGATTCAGGAATTGAAATAGAAACTTCTGATGACTCCTCAGACGATGGAAGTGTAAAGTCTGTTAATTCCAATCACAGTAATATTATCCAGCAATGTGAATTTCCAGCACAAGATGTTGAAAAAAGGGCCTATGCAGGGAAGCCAGAGCTAAAATGTTGTTTGTGTAAAAGGGGAGGTCACATCGCAAAGTATTGTTGGGCGAATAACGATATCAAAAAAAGATCATACCTGAAGACTACCCCAAGGCATTATGAATGTTATTCGGCCAGGTGGGGTAGCAATCCAAAGCATGGAGCCAATAGTAAGCAAACCCAATTCCCCGTTAAGACCCAATTACGGAGTCTACAAACTGAAAAGCAATATGTAGGACAGTTGCATAAAATCAAAATGGAAGTAGCCGAATGGTTATTCAAACATAGCACTGGGGGAAGCAATGCTGGCAGCACTTAGTCAGCTGCAAGTATGTTAAAAATACTCTGATCAAAGTTTCCTTCCTATGAATAAGGTTTTAAGTATTTTTGTAATTTTTTTTTATATAAGGTGTAATGTTTTATTAATTTTTAATGAATTTTTATTAGGTTTTTTAATTTTCTTTATTATTAATTTTTTATTTTTTCCATAAATTTTTTCAATTTTTTTTATTATAAATTTTTAATGTTTTTTTTTTATTATGAATTTTTTTTTTTCATATTTTCTTTTTTTTTATTAATTTTTTTTTCAATTTTTCATTTTTCAATTTTTTTTTTATTAATTTCCGTTTTAGTTTTAATGTTTGTAATTTTTATTTTTTTAGTTTAGTTGTTTATACTACAACTCGGTGTTCCCCTAGCAGTACAATTAATGAGAAGAGACTTGGGGCACTTAAAGTCAATTGTCATGATAATCGTGTTTAATCATTGTCTTTGTGTTCCTTTTCCAGAGACCAGGGAGAGAACAGGTTTGGATACTAAACATTTGTGTTTTGTTTGCAGGTCCGTCAAAGTGAGACCAACACGGGGGTTAGGTTATTGTAAATGCATAATTGATTATCACATGGTACCATGAGCTCATTAATTAGTAATTGTTTGCAAACAATGAAAATATTTAAACAATAATCTGACAAAACTAAAGAGTTACAAATGAGGTAGCAAATGTTGTGATGAAGTTACAAATGTTTTGTTTGTGTTGTTTTTCCCATTAACTTATTGTCTTTCAGATAAAAAAAAGAAACATGTACTCTTCTCAGGAGAAAATCCATGGATGTCTTTAGTTAAAAGTTGAGTGTTTGTCATTGTTGTATGGTGGTTGTCTTGTCATGTGGTTCTTGGGTGATAATGGCCAGATTTTAAATTTTTTTTTTTTGGGGTATTGGTTTAGTCATCTATTTTAGTGTTAATTTAGTTTTTTTTTGTTCAGGTGGGACATCACTATGTTTAGCCCACCTGAAAGGGGGGTAATGGGCGATGCCCTCAGGTAGCAGCTGGATACTTTTTGTTTAAGACAAAGTTGGTAGAAAACCAGTCTAGCCGCGGGAGGTTTTTCTTTTACTAGAAGGTTTAGCCTTTGTCCACCTGAAAGGGGAATTAGTGCATAGATCGTAAGATAAAGATAAATGCATTGGTTGTTTTTCTTTTTGCGTTTTTAGATTGAGAATTTTTGAGAAACAACAGTGACGTTCGTTTTTTTTAATTTCTGATCATACCATGCGGATTCATTTTAGAGTGGAGTCTGCCTAAAGAGGTCAGGGTTGTTTTGATAGTTTGATCAAGTTGCAGAAACCAGGAATACTAAGTAAATAGGAAATAGGAGTAAATATAATAAGCAAGCAGATATTATGGATAAGAATTTGATTCTGCTCTTGTTTTTCAATTCCAGAATCCTGGTGGAGCGAGATTGGAAAGGTTCTGGAAAAATGGATGACAGATGATCATCTGGTTGGCAGTTTGTCTGTGCCATACCACGCCCCAAATTTATTCCACTAATATCAGGAGAGACGGGACAAACAAAAAGATTCACTTTAACACTTTTCTTTTCCTATGGACGATCTGGTGCTGAATCTGAAAGACTGTGCCTATCAATAAGACTTGAAACATTTTTTTTTTTTTTGGCTGGACTCTCTCCTGATGAATGCAAACGTGTTATTAATATACGTACAATGGGTTGGAGGTTGGGGGAAGGAACATAACACATCCAATCCATCAGAACATGAAAATGTAAAATATATATGTTTTTGTTGGAGGGAGGAGTTGAAATAAGAAAAGTTGTGTAATGTATGACATGTATTGACGTAACGGAGTTTATATGGTGCAGGTACCCAGGAGGCGAGCACTTATACATAATAAGGTGTCTGTTGGCCGGACTAGAGGGTGTCAGGTGACACATCAATGGGGTGAACATTTCCTTGTATGGGGGAGATGCGCCTGGTTGAGGTCTCACCTGAGAAGTTGAAACCCTGCACAGGGAATGCCAGTGAATACACACAGGAGCATGCTCCGATAGATAAAGGGAGCAAACGCTGACTACCAGAGTACAGTATGCCTTCACCACATGGCGCTGCAACATCTCACAGTGGTTGATAAAACCTATTACCCTATATTTGCTGAGTATACGCTGAATCAAGTGCTGTCATCGTACCAGTGACTTACTCCCAGAGATGTGCGGACACAGAATAAGGTGCATGCAGGATGCTAATCTCTGAGGAGTAACCACAAGAGGAGGCATGTATTCAGCACTATATTGGGGGAATAGGAGCTGGGATGGGTGTTGGTAATGGAGTAGACATCGGTATCCTGAGGAACAAACTCTCAGCCATAGCTTGAGCGGGACTTTGTTACTCAGAGAGATTGGTGGCATCCTTAATAACATTCACAAAATACCCAGGGTAAATTAGCTCCAGATTTGGTGAACCATATTGAGAGGTTGGTGGAGGGTGTGAGGGTACAGGATGGAAATCGGTCATGGGCTCTGGCGTACACGCAGTGGCGGACGGAAGTGTCAACCAGCATCAAGCTGATTGTGCAATCTCTGTATAAAGGGAAGTGGCCTGATGAGTTAGCATCACCGCTCAGTAAGACTCTGCCAAAACACGTCGCCTACACTAATCCAAAATGGTGGTCGAATGCCTGGATGGGCTGTACCAGTTTGGATGGTGAAAGGTGTTAGGCTGTATGATCCCATATACAGAAGTGCGGACTTGGTCTGTATGTTTGGTGGCATCAATGGGCTTACTGATTTGGGATTCTATCTTGTCGCATGTGAGGCTAAATCACCCATATGTGATCAGAGGAGATGGAAGCAGGTTGATACTTCCTTCGGTCGGAAGTATGACCATGATGTCCTTTGTATGCCAGGTCAATACACCATGGTGGTGAACGTAAAAATGTTGGGAAGTTATTTCAGGGATCATTGCTGGGGAGGAAGCACCTGGGTGTCATTTGGGACATAGACAAGTTTGTTTCTTTGTCCTAAAGAATGCCGATGTAATGTTAGTCATAAAACTGGAAGGTTCCTTGAACCTAACCATAGGTAGAGGTGCATGGTATACCCTGGGCATGGTCTCTGAAATCCAGGCACAGGGATGGAATTGTGTGGTTTTGTAATTTTTGCAAATTTATATGTGTGATTAGACTCAATATTTATATAGAAGGGTCTCCCATTTGGCTATGCAAGTTGAGGGACGAATTGACAGTAGAGTCTCTGTGTACAAATTAGAGACCTTGCTGCCAAGTCAGAGCCCTGCAATACCGTTGTGAGCAAGCCTGCCTAATCCCAACCCATATGTACGGTAAAGGGTTATAGGGTTGGGAGCGGGGTGCGTAAATGGACGGGACACATATATATGTATATAGTATGGTAATAAGTGGATTTATATTATGGTATAGTGTGACCTATGCGTATTGTAGGTTAATAATATGGGTGAATAAGGCCCTCCTCGAGACTTATCTAAATAATAGATCAGTATTTGAGAGCTGTTGATATGTTGCTCTGAATGTGTATTGGTGAATGGTGAATGAATGGACACCCCTTGCCTGTACTGCATCCGTCCTGAAGACACCGGACAGGAGAAGATACCAAAGATACATACTGGTGACATGGAAGCTGTCGCTGAAGAAGGATGTGTTACTCAGTGGCAAAGCGGCACGTGTTGGGAAGCATAACATGGTAAGACCACAATGGACTGTTCCATAGGAGCTGCTTCTGCACAGGTTGTAAAAATACAACGCGACGTTTAAAGGACTGTTCCATGGATACTGGTTTGGAAACGCATGTCAGGGACACGTTGTAAAAATACGACACGTTAAGACGTTTAAAGGACTGTTTTATGGATACTGGTTTGGAAACGCATGTCAGGGACAAAACAGTTATGAACTTTTCAATAGGAGCCGCGTCTGAAGAAGGGTTTTTATGCGACTTTCAGTCGCAAAGCGGCATATGTTGGAATCAAACATGAATGTTATTTTTCTAAAGTTCTACACCTCTGAGAAATGTGGCCCCAAACAAGATCTGCATAGCAAAAGGAGTTATCTTCAGCCCACCTGGTGTGCATGAAGCTTCAAATAGATTGAGGACGAAGATAGCCTGGGGCACAGGCTGCAGCAGGACAGTCATGGATTGTCATGGGAACAATGATTGGGGCAGCTAGGATTGGCAAGGGGGGGAGCTTGAATGAGTGAGTTTTGTCTCTGTGTCTCTCTGTTTGCTGGGAATCCCTGACATGAGAAGGTGTCTTTCTGCCTTTTCTCTTATGAACACAGCTGATGGTGATTCCATTCAAGCCGCATGGCTTGGCAGCCATTTTAAGGTTTTCATGGAGGGCCTGGTGATAAGTATCTTTGATATTCTTGTATTATGTGATTTGATTGTAAACTTTGTGATATTGTAATATATCTTTTAATACTTTATGTTAGCGTTCCTGATTCTTGGGAAATAAATAAGATAGTGTTTTACTAGCAGTAGTTTGTGTTTGGTTTCATAGCTAACCTCGTATTATTGTGATACTAACAGTAGCATGCGCTCATAGGTTTAACAGACTAACAACATTATAGGGACTAGACAATTATACGTAGATGATATAATATTAGTTATTAATATTGTATCGAATTCTACATAAAGTAACGCAAAAGAGAAGTTAAAAAAAAAATAGTAATGCAGTGCCATTTCACAAAAAATGGCCTGGTCATGAAGGCGGGGTAAATCTTCCAGAGGTAAAGTGGTTAACTGTGCATTTGTTGTGCATTTTTCTGCATTAAAAACGAGGGTCTGCTTTCTGCATTTGGGGTGCCATTAACAATGAATGGCACTGCAAGCGCAAAATCTTTCGCAAAAATGGGTGATTTGACGCCTGTTTCTAAAACGCTCAGGTGTAAATATGCCTTATGCCCTGTACACACGACCGGTTTTGCCATCGGAATAAACTCTGAAGGTTTTTCCGACGGAGTTCCGAGGGAATTCCGCTCAAGCTGTCTTGCATACGCACGATCGCACCAAAGTCCGACCGTCAAGAACGCGGTGACGTACAACACGTACGACGGGACTAGAAAATGGAAGTTCAATAGCCAGTAGCCAATAGCTTCCGTCTTGTACTTGCTTCAGAGCATGCGTCGTTTTTGGTACGTCGGAACAGCATACAGATGAGCGGTTTTCCCAATAGGAATTGGTTCCGTCGGAAAAATATAGAACATGTTCCCTTTCTAGGTCTGAAAAAACGTCCGATGGGGCATACACACGGTCGGAATATACGATGAAAAGCTCCCGTCTGACTTTTTCTGTCGGAAATTCCGCTTGTGTGTACGCGGCATTACTTGTTTTGTATTTACAAACAGAATATTTTCTTTGCTATTGTAGGGCTGGTTTGCCCCTGCAGTTGGTGGGCGCTCAAAAATAGGTGTCTGAGCCAGGTTTTCCGCGTCCTCGCCGACAACACCATTGGGCTGCAATGGCAGCCGGACAGGGAGGTACACTGAGCTATATTAGCCACATGAAAAAGTACCCCAATTTTGGAGCCCCCCCCCAGGGGAGGCAGCAGCCCAGCCTACATGTAAGCGCGGAATTTATATATATATTAGCCACATGTCTGGACCCAGCCTTAAAGTGGAGTGCCCACAAAAAAAAAAAAAATTAAAGTCAGCAGCTACAAATAATGCAGCTGCTGACTTTTAATAATCGGACACTTACCTGTCCCAGGGTCCAGCGATGCGGGGGAACGAGACCCCCCCTCGTTCCCCGCTCCGCTCGCGGCGCCGGCATTCTTAAT
Source organism: Lithobates sylvaticus (assembly GCA_028564925.1). Classification (NCBI taxonomy): domain Eukaryota; kingdom Metazoa; phylum Chordata; class Amphibia; order Anura; family Ranidae; genus Lithobates; species Lithobates sylvaticus. The sequence goes on from CM053030.1 coordinate 58,746,890, forward strand.
GTGGGAACCTGGCTGTGGCTTCACAGCCGGGCACCCACTGCGCATGCGCGAGCGGCGCCGTGCCCTGTGATTCGACGCTCACTCATCTGGGACACATGACAGGTCCCAGATGACTGTGCGGCGCCTAGGGGAAGTGACGTTTCGCCCGGGCAATGAAGGTGGCAGACTACGAGGGACCCCCTAGCAACAGGCATTTAGAGGTGAGTAAAAAATTTTTTTTTTTCCAATAATTTTTTTTTGATTTTTTTTAGGATTTTTAAGCCACATTTTTTTTTTTTTTGGTGGGCACTCCACTTTAAATGTAAGGAGTATTCACATGAATGATTGTGACTCACACTGAAAAGGGAAAATCAATATTTGTCTCCATTTGAATATATTGTGTTTGCATTGTTTGACTTAAATAGGAAAGCAGTGAATATATGAGCGGGAAGTGGGGAGGACATCAAAGGAGCTGTGTTCTTCGTGCCTTTGTGTTTGAACTAGCGGAGGGCAAAGTCTTCAATCATCTTATCCTGCTGCCATACACTCCATGTTGATTGATTCAACAGAAACACTTGATCTTCCTCTCCGTCTTTGGAACCGTGGCGGGGTAGAGTTCTGAGTTGTCATGTAAAAGCAAAGTTTTCTGTTTGCCAATTTTTAGAGAAGTTGACAATGTTTCAGGTCTCGTACTTGAATGGTTTTGTAGATCTTCAGACTGCTGCATCAGGAAAATAACGGAAAATAGAGGTTTTCAGGACACGTCGCATAGTCAACATAATTGAGATATCACATTTCTCCATTTTTCTGCTGGACAGTCTTTACATTTTGTAGTTGTTTCATGCCTTCTCGTGTTCTACAGAACATTTGCTAGACATTTGCTCAAGATGCCACGGCAGGTAGCAAACATAGGATACCGCCACGTCTTGCTATCGGAGGAAAGGGTCCTTCCAACCTTTGCAGGAATGTGGGTAACTATGTATTAAAGTTTATTTTTCAGTAACTTAAAGTCTGCATTAAAGTAGAATTCCAGATTTAATTTGTTTAACTATTTCCATTACTAACTGATGCAGCGTTGCTGGTCACATCGTTATGTAATGGAAATACACTATATTATCAAAAGTATTGTGACACCTGCCTTTACACGCACATGAACTTTAATGGCATCCCAGGCTTAGTCTGTAGGGTTCAATATTGAGTTGGCCCACCCTTTGCAGCTATAACAGCTTCAACTCTTCTTGGAAGGCTGTCCAAAATGTTTAGGAGTGTGTCTATGGGACCATTCTTCCAGAAGCAAATTTGTGAGGTCAGGCACTGATGTTGGACAAGAAGGCCTGGCTTGCAGTCTTTGCTTAAATTCATCCCAAAGGTGTTCTATCAGGTTGAGGTCAGGACTCAATGCAGGCCAGTCAAGTTCCTCCACCCTAAACTTGCTCATTCATGTATTTATGGACCTTGATTTGTGCACTGGTTCAAATCATTCGGTGGAGGGGGGATTATGGTGTGGGCTTGTTTTTCTGAGGTTGGGCTTGGCCTCTTAGTTCCAGTGAAGGGAACTCTTTAAGGCATCAGCATACCAAGACATTTTGGACAATTTCATGCTCCCAACTTTGTGGGAAGCGTTCGGGGATGGCCCCTTCCTGTTCCAACATGACTGCGCACCAGTGCACAAAGAAAGGTCCATAAGGACATAAATGAGCAAGTTTGGTGTGGAGGAGCTTGAATAGCCGGCACAGAGTCCTGACCTAGACCCGATCGAACACCTTTGGAATGAATTAGAGACTGAGAGCCAGGCCTTCTTGTTCAACATCAGTGCCTGACCTCACAAATGCTCTTCTGGAAGAATGGTCAAACATTCCCATAGACACTCTCCTAAACCTTGTGGACAGCCCTCCCAGAAGAGTTGAAGCTGTTATAGCTGCAGAGGGTGGGCCAACTCAATATTGAACCCTACGGACTAAGACTGGGATGCCATTAAAGTTCATGTGCGTGTAAAGGCAGGTGTCCCAATACTTTTGACAATATAGTGTATATTATATTGTTGTTTGTCCTTGGATACATTTTAAAGTGTATTTCCAATTTTGTAGACTTATGCCGCGTACACACGATCGGAATTCTCGTCGGAAAAAACTCTGACGGTTTTTCTGACGGAATTCCGCTCAAGCTGTGTTGCCTACACACGATCACACCAAATTCCGACGGTCAATAACACAGCGGCATAAAACACGTTCGACAGCACTATAAAAGGGAAGTTTAATGTTTCCGAGCATGCGTCGAATTGTTTCCGAGCATGCGTCGGAATTTTGCGTGTCGGAATTGCATACACACGATCGGAAAATCCGATAGAAAGGAAAAATTTAGAACAGGTTCTCAATCCAAAGTCCGTCGGAAGTTCCGACAGAAAAAGACCGTTGGGCATACACACGGTCGGAAAATCCAATGAAAAGCTCCCATCGGACTGTTTCCATCGGAAATTCCGACCGTGTGTATGCTGCATTAGGCCACTTACAGACAGGGTGGACTCCTCCAAGGTCTGGCTGCTCAGTGAGTGATCTGTCCGCTGAACCCCATTGTGCAGGTGGATGACAGGTCTGCTCTTCCCTATGGGGCGGTCCGTTTCCATCCGACTATCATCCGATCTACCAGACGGAAGGGGAACGCATCCCCATTGGTCTGTTTCTAGCGGACCGGATCAGATCGGACGCCGGAGGGTGTCAGCAGACATCCGCCGCTCCATAGAGAGCTATTGAAGGTTCAATCGCGTCCGCCTGAAAAACTGACAGAGGGACCCAATCGGTCCATCAGTGTGAAAGGGGCCAAATGAAATAACATATTTCTTATATGTTCCCATGCACATAGTAAAACTTCAAAAATATTGAAAAAGTACTATTTACCTTTTTACTTGCTGAAAAAAAATCTTACTTACCTTTCCCTTTTCATGTTATGTCAAGAGATTGCTGGAGACTTATGGGTATCATAATTAACCCTGTTTGCACCCTGTTGGTAGACCTTCATTATCAGTTATAAACTAGTTGTGCACACTGTCTGTGCTAACTAGGGATGCACCGATACCATTTATTTTACGAGTACTGATACTTTTTTTTTTTAGTACTCGCCGATACCAATTACCGATACCTACTGCAACTGTTTTGTTTACATTTCAGCTGTCAGCAATGTTACAAAGCATTGAAAAGTCATTTACAAATGAAATAAATTGATTTGGTTTTTTAATTTTTCACTTTTTCAATTTGAAATGTGTAAATATATGTTAATATATATGTGTGAAAATATTCACTAACAAAGCAAAAAAAAATAAAAATTTTTAATTGTTTATCGTTTAAAAAAAAGCAGGAAAAATAATAATTAAATGGAGAATAGGGAGTTAATTAAGGCTGATTAGCATAAATTAAGGGTTAACCACTTTAAGATCGGCCTCTTTTTTAGATTTGGTGTTTACAAGTTAAAAACAGTTTTTTTTTTGCTAGAAAATTACTTAAAACCCCCAAACATTATAAATTTTTTCCTAACATCCTAGAGAATAAAATGGCAGTCGTTGCAATACTTTCTGTATACACCGTATTTGCGCAGCGGTCTTACAAGCGCACTTTTTTTAAAAAAAAAATACACTTTTTTGAATTAAAAAATAAGACAACAGTAAAGTTAGCCCATTTTTTTTTATATTGTGAAAGATAATGTTACGCCGAGTAAATTAATACCCAACATGTTAAGCTTCAAAATTGCGCCCGCTCGTGGAAGGGGCGACAAACTTTTATCCTTAAAAATCTCCATAGGCGACATTAAAAAAATTGCGTTACAGAGGAGGTCTAGGACTAGAATTATTGCTCTCGCTCTACCAATCGTGGCGATACCTCACATGTGGGGTTTGAACACCGTTTTCATATGCGGGTGCTACTCACGTATGCGTTTGCTTCTGCACATGAGCTCGGCGGGACGGGGGGCATTTACATTTTTTTTTTTTATTATTATTTATTTTACCTTTTTATTTTTACACTGTTCTCAAAAAAAATAAAAAATGTTGTCACTTTTATTCCTATTACAAGGAATGTAAACATCCCTTGTAATAGAAAAAAGCATGACAGGACCTCTTAAATATTAGATCTGGGGTCAAAAATACCTCAGATCTCATATTTACACAAAAAATTAAAATAAATTCTCATTTAAAAAAAATAAACAAAATAAATTGTCCCTTTAAGGGCTCTTTCACACATGCGGACCGTATGTCAGTTTTTCATCCTTCCTTTTTCGGATGCAAAACGGACATACAGTGGTGTGAAAAAGTGTTTGCCCCCTTCCTCATTTCCTGTTCCTTTGCATGTTTGTCACATTTAAGTGTTTCGGAACATCAAACCAATTTAAACAATAGTCAAGGACAACACAAGTAAACACAAAATGCAATTTGTAAATGAAGGTGTTTATTATTAAAGGTGAAAAAAAATCCAAACCATCATGGCCCTGTGTGAAAAAGTGATTGCCCCCTAAACCTAATAACTGGTTGGGCCACCCTTAGCAGCAACAACTGCAACCAAGCGTTTGCGATAACGTGCAATGAGGCTTTTACAGCGTCCTGGAGGAATTTTGGCCCACTCATCTTTGCAGAATTGTCCTAATTCAGTTACATTAGAGGGTTTTCGAGCATGAACGGCCTTTTTAAAGGTCATACCACAACATCTCAATAGGATTCAGGTCAGGACTTTGGCTAGGCCACTCCAAAGTCTTCATTTTGTTTTTCTTCAGCCATTCGGTGGTGGACTTGCTGGTGTGTTTAGGATCATTGTCCTGCTGCAGAACCCAAGTTCGTTTCAGCTTGAGTACACGAACAGATGGTCGGACATTCTCCTTCAGGATCTCTTGGTAGACAGCAGAATTCATAGTTCCTTTTATCACGGCAAGTCTTCCAGGTCCTGAAGCAGCAAAACAGCCCCAGACCATCACACTACCACCACCATATTTTACTGTTGGTAGAATGTTTTTTTTCTGAAATGCAGTGTTCCTTCTACGCCAGATATACTTGGACACACACCTTCCAAAGAGTTCCCCTTTTGTCTCATCGGTCCACAGAATGTTGTCCCAAAAGTCTTGGGGATCATCAAGATGTGTTGTGGAGAAATTGAGACGAGCTTTGATGTTCTTTTTGCTCAGCAGTGGTTTTCTCCTTGGAACTCTGCCATGCAGGCCATTTTTGCCCAGTCTTTTCCTGATGGTGGAGGCATGAACGCTGACCTTAACTGAGGCAAGTGAGGCCTGCAGTTCCTTGGACGTTGTTGTGGGGTCTTTTGTGACCTCTTGGATGAGTCGTCGCTGCGCTCTTGGGGTAATTTTGGGCGGCCGGCCACTCCTGGGAAGGTTCACCACTGTTCCATGTCTTCGCCATTTGTGGATAATGGCTCTCACTGTGGTTCGCTGGATTCCCAAAGCTTTGGAAATGGCTTTATAACCCTTTCCAGACTGATAGATCTCAATTACTTTCTTTCTCAATTGTTCCTGAATTTCTTTGGGTCTCGGCATGATGTGTAGCTTTTAAGGATCTTCTGGTGGACCTTACTGTGTCAAGCAGCTCCTATTTAAGTGATGCCTTGATTGTGAACAGGTGTGGCAATAATCAGGCCTGGGTGTGGCTAGAGAAATTGAACTCAGGTGTGGACAACCACAGTTATAGTATGTTTTAACAAGGGGGGCAATCACTTTTTCACACAGGGCCATGATGGTTTGGATTTTTTTTCACCTTTAATAATAAACACCTTCATTTACAAATTGCATTTTGTGTTTACTTGTGTTGTCCTTGACTATTGTTTAAATTGGTTTGATGTTGCGAAACACTTAAGTGTGACAAACATGCAAAGGAACAGGAAATGAGGAAGGGGGCAAACACTTTTTCACACCACTGTACATGTATCCCTATGGGATAGCGGGTGTCAGCGGATGAACATCCTCTGACACCCGATCTCGTCCGTGTCCGCTATGGTCCGTTTCTGCAGACGGAGGAAAACCCTATTTTTCCATCCGTCTGCAGAGCGGATCGGATGACGACAGCCTCTACGGTCCGTCGTCACCCGATCTACCATAGGGGAGAGCGGCGCTGTGACAGGTCCGTCCCTGCACAGTGTGCAAAGACGGACCTGTCATCTTCCTGCTCAGCGGAGATTGCTCCGGCGATCCCCGCTGAGCAAGCGGATATCCACGGGGCGGATCTGCACTGATCCCCCCCGTGTGAAAGAGCCCTAAGAGCTATGGGCGGAAGTGATGTTTTGACGTCGCTTCCGCCCTGCAGTGTCACAGAGATGGGTGGGGGCCATCTTCCCCTTACTCGTCTCCATGCACAGCCCTGAGATGTACGCGATTGCCTCCGCTGCTGCCTACGGCTCTGGTAAGCGGCAGAGGGCACTGGATCGCGGCGGGAGGGGGGGCCCTCTACCGTCACCGATAAAAGTGATCTCGTGGCGAATCCGCTGCAGAGACCACTTTTATCTTGTAGCAGACCGCCGGCCGAACACGGGGATACCGGGGTTATGGCAGCTAGCTGCTGCCATAACAACAATATCCGTACCCAAAGTAGGGACGTACATTGGCATGCGGCGGTCGGCAAGTGGTTAATAAGTGGTTAAACAGAGGAACATTTGTTCATCCCCACTGACAGCTCAAAGAACCGAGCCTGAAAGTATCGGTTTCAGGTATCGGTGCATTTGCACGAGTACGGATACTTGAACAAATACTCGGTATCGGCACCGATACCGATACCAATGCTAGTATCGGTGCAACCCTAGTGCTAACAAAGGGTTAAATATATCAAGGCTTACGTGATAAATTGTATGTTAATGTGCTTTAAAAAACTGTCCCTCAAACATTCCCCTAATTTCGCATTGAAAGCTATTCTGAATAATACAAACTGTCTATAGAGCCCTATGTATAAACCTGCTCCAAAGAAACAACTCGAAAGTTAAATATTTTTTTTTTAATGGAAACTTATAACAAAGATATAGTAAGGGTTACTCAATGTTGACTACAAAGTTAGAAATTCACCTAAATTAGAATCACGCTGTGTCTTCCCAGTTCTCCACCAGATGGCAGTAGCGGTCCACTGGAAGACTGATCGACCAGCAAACAAATATCTATTCCTACACTCACAATATATCAATACACGGCTCACTTCTGCTTTCGGTTGATTGTTGGGTACATTTACAGATGATAAAAATAAAAAAAACCTGTGCAGTAGAGCCTCATACAAATAATAATTTCTCCCGCTGTTCTGGCAAAGCAATGTGTTCTTGTAGAGATTGCGGGGATGTCTTATTGAGTTCAGCCTCATGTCTCAGCAAAAACACCCAGGGATTTTCTTTGTTATGGTGTACTTGTTGCTGCTGAGATTCAGGACTCGGGGACCATTTTACTAGCTGAGGTACCATTATGCCTATCAATTCCTGTGGACTTAATGACATCAACAAGGCACAAGACAATACTCACAAAATGCAGTACAATAATGTAAAGTGTTTAAGTGTACGCTCGTATTCCTGATATGTGTTTGCTTTTCCATGTACTTGTATTAAAAATGACCCTGTTCTCTATGTATTGCTTCCTTTATGTGAATTACCTGCTGATCCTGCCAGTTTCCCTGCTTTCCTATTATAAACTGACCACACTAGGCATAGACGCATATCCGTTGCAGAGTGGTCAATTTTCTGGCTGTGCTGGGCACACAGATTGCCTTTAATCCAGTGGGCAGCCTTGTGCTGAAAAGTCTCTCTGACTGGGAAGATGAGCGTCCTGCTGTTTCTCTGCCTCCTGCTGACACACCCCCTTCAGTCTCCACCCCAACATTGTATGCTTATGCTAAGAACAGAGGTCATGTGGTCAATTATAAAACAAAACAAAAAAAGTATTTATAATATACTCAAATCTTTTGTTTTGTTATTTTTGTTTTTTCATGTGTTTTTAAAAAAATGAAATAAAAATGGTGTGGGTTTCTCCTTATTATGTTGGCATGCAGCCTAGGTGTTCAGGACAGGGGCAGGCATCAAATATGTGCCACGTCCCCCCCAGAATCATACTGAGTCAAGATGGGGGCAGCCTCTCACTCCCCCCATGTTGAGGAGACAAGGCTCTCATCCACCGTCCTGTTCCCCAAGTAGCTTGTGGGAGGTTTTGGTGGGACTTAGCACCATCTGGTTGCCAAGTTATTTGCCCCTCCTGTCCCCTGAGGATTGAATGCTGGGTACCACCCCTTAAAACGTATTTCTCAAAAAAAGTTGAAAGAAAATAAAAACACCATAGGCAAATCCGTTTATTTAAAAAACAATAACCCTTAATAACATAGACCCTTAGATCACATTGCCCAGCGACATAAATCCTCATCATTCACAGCGACCCACTGCCTGACCATGGTCATGACCAAATTAAGTCAATGACATCTCCCAGGATCCCGGGCTGGATTATTTACAAACAGCAGTTGGCTGGGAATCTGTCATTTAGTGGCAATAGTGTGGCTTGGCAACATCGCCAGCCTGTGGGCCCTCATGGCGGTGGAGAAACAACATCATGGAAGCAAGTCATCACAATTGACAATAATGCCCCTTACACACGGTTGGAAATTCTGACCACAAAATTTGTCGGATTTTTTCCGACGGATTTTGTCCGACACTGGTGTTGCATACACACGGTTGGACAAAGTTGTCGGAAAATCTGATCATTCTGAACGTGGTGACGTTCGTTGCGTACGACGGAACTACGTAGAGGCTAGCAGCCAATAGCTTTGGTCTCGTAATTTGATCTGAGCATGCGTGGCACTTTGTCTGTCGGAATTCTCTACATACGATCGGAAAAAGTCCGATCGGATTTTGTTGTCGGAAAATTTGAGAGCAGGATCTCAAATTTTTTTCCGGCGGAAATTCCGGCGGAAAAAGTCCAATGGAGCCCACACACGGGCGGATTTCCCGACAACATGGTCCGATCGGACATTTTCTGTCGGAATTTCCGACCGTGTGTATGGGGCATTAAACTACATCTCTGGACAGTGTGATTGAATCTGGAATTACGTTACGGTACATTGTTTACATTTTTTATGCAATAAAGGACTTTATCTCATGGTGTGCGTTCATTTACAGTTCACATTTTTTGGGGGATTGAGTAGGAAGTGGTACTAGTGCAGGGTAGGGGGAATAGATGTTCCTGTTGTAGTTCCCCAAATTGGCCACTAGATGTTGCTATAGTTAAAGTTGGAAACCCTGTAGTAAGAGTTTACAGTGCAGTTTCTGTTGGAGCCACCAGGGGGTCCCATATGTAAGATAGCAGTGAATAGAGTTAATGCGAGTTAATGCCAGACTACCTCTGCCAGTGGGGGGTATCTTGGATAGATTACTGTATATACTGTAAATAGTTGGGCAGGAGTCCATCTATCTGTCTTGGTCATAGGAAGCAGAGTGCAATGATGTAACCCTTCTAAACCCATATTCTGGAGCTCCCCCTGCAGGAAAAGATGCAAGATTATGGAACTACTCACATCCCTTGGGTAGGGGATTTAGGACTCTGGCAATCCTCTAAAAGTTTGGGTTGTGCCTCGACTTGGCTCTCATCTCTTCTGTTTGCAATTGAAATATTGAGCCATAATTCAAGACCAGGATGGGTGTAAGCACGAATTTATGGGCTTAACTAATTGTTCAATAAAGCTATGAAAAATTCCTTCTGTTCCTTGACTCTTCCTTATTGGGAAGGAGGGGGCTCTGCACATCTCTTGCCCTCTCTTACCTGGTCTCCCAGGCTGCATCCTTGGGTAAGGGTTTGGTATAAATTTTAGGAGGAAACCCACACCAATTTTTCCTCATTTGTTTAATTTGACTTTTAAAAAACCTACATCCTACTGTTTCATAACTTCATGTGCTGCTTAAAGGCATCATTCAAGCATTATATTTAAAGGATTTGTCTAGTTCAGTGTTGGTCTTTATGCCAAAATAAAAGATCCTCTCCCAACTGAGTGGTCTTTAACCGCTTCAGCACCGGGCCATTTTTTACCCTTCCTTACCAGAGCACTTTTTGCGATTCGACACTGCGTCGCTTTAACTAACAATTGCGCGGTCGTGCGACGTTACACCCAAACAAAATTGACGTCCTTTTTTTCTCACAAATAGAGCTTTCTTTTGGTGGTATTTGATCACCTCTGCGGTTTTTATTTTTTGCGCTATAAACAAAAGAAGAGCGACAATTTTTAAAAAAACACAATATTTTTTACTTTTTGCTATAATAAATATCCCATTTTTTTTTAAAAAAAACTATTTTTTTTTCTCAGTTTAGGCCGATACGTATTCTTCTACATATTTTTGGTAAAAAAATTAGCAATAAGCGTTTATTGATCGGTTTGCGCAAAAGTTATAGCGTCTACAAAATAGGGGATAGACTTATTGAATTTTTTTATTTTTTTTTACTAGTAATGGCGGCGATCTGCGATTTTTTTTCGTGACTGCGACATTGCGGCGGACACTTCTGACACTTTTGACACATTTTTGGAACCATTCACATTTACACAGCGATCGTTTCTATAAAATTGCATTGATTACTGTGTAAATGTGACAGGGAAGGGGTTAACACTAGGGGGCGCTGTAGGGGTTAATGTGTGTCCCTATAGGAGTGATTCTAACTGTGGGGGGAGGGGACTCAAGGGGAGAAGACCGATCATGTGTTCCTCCATACTGGGATCACATGATCGGTCTCCTCTCCGCTGACAGGACGTGGAGCTGTGTGTTTACACACACAGCTCCACGGTCCCACACGGTCCCGTTGTTTTAACAGGCAATCGCGGGTGCCCGGCGGACATCGCGGCCACCGGGCACTCGCACCGGGTCCCGAGCGATGCCGCGGGCGCACGCCCCCCAGGCGGCCGGGAATCCGAGGACGTCATATGACGCCCACCCAGGATGGGAGATCCACCTTGTGGGCGTCATATGACAGTGTGCGGTATTGAAGTGGTTAAAACAAATTGCATTGGTTTGTGTCAAAAGTTGTCAAACAAATCTTATTTTTATTTATGAGGAGGTAAGCAAAAAACGTAGAAAAAGGAGTGGCTGTGGACATAGTATACTTGGATTTTGCCAAAGCATTTGACACTGTTCCCCAAATGCGGCTAACGTGTAAATTACAATCCAGGGTCTTCGAAAAATCAGCTTGTAAATGAATAGAAAACTGGCTAAAAGACTGTATTCAGAGAGCAATGGTAAATTAAATGGGGTGGGATATTACATCTTGATTTATGCAGACTTCACCTCTCTGTTATTCTAAGATACAGGCTGGAGGGGAGTGACTGCCACTGTTTTCCTACAAACAGGCTGGCAAAAGCTGTCTGGGAGGTGGACTCCCTGACTATTCAAGGCTTGTTCAGGTGCCTAACTGTTGATTAGCTTACTGTCAATTACGTCACTGTTTAATTAGGTTACTGTTAGCTGCTGCCTGTTCATTAGATGTACTGATGATATTACTGTTTAAAGTTTACATTGTTTAGGATAATGTATTCAATCTCTTATCTGATTTTGTGTGGTATAAATTCTGTATGAGTTGTCTAGAAATAGTTCCAGTTCTCGCCTAAGCTAGTGTTGTCTACTTCTTGGGTGCAATGCTCAGATATAACACCTTGTTCCTGGTTCCAGAAGCTGTATCATTGCTGAAGCACCCAGGCAGGGTCCCAGGTGGTCCGTCACAATTATATACTATCATTTTTAGATATTCTGGTCTCCCTTTATCCTCCTGAAAATGCGGGATTCCCTGCGACACACTTTGAGGGTTACAGTTCCCTTGGACATCCAAGCTCTTTGGTTTACCATGTGAGGCTGCAGCCCTGTGTTTAATTAATCTGATGGTATATGTATATAAAACACTTACATTGTAAGCATGGGATACCAAGGGGGCTCCAGTAGGGAGTCCCCTTGGTATCCCTACTGTATCTACATTTGAGCAGGGTACTGTTTTTAAGTTTTCATTTTTGATACTTATGTCAATGTTTTAATATTTTGTGTTATTAAACTTAGTAAAATATTATTTATGTTATGTAGTCTTTGGGCACCCTTAAAGTCCACTTCCAATACACATTGCGCCAAGAAAAGTAATGTGCGACAATTGCCGTCCACTCTTTGGCAAGGAAAGTTCACACACATATCTTGCCTGGCACTCATCCTCAACTAAGCAGGGCAATGGTTCCTAGTTGGCTGGCTGACATTCAGCTCCAACTCAAACTGCCTGCAACTGCCTAATATGTGAAACGCTCATACACTGGAACTGCACCTTGGCCATTCTGCAGTTGCATCAGCAGGCCAGCAACAAATTTTTTTACAAGTATAGCATGAGAACAGGCTTAGAGGATCAGTTTTTTTTTTTTTTACCATGTCAGATGCTCATCATTTAGGATGCATCTTATTTCTAGATGAAATGCCCTTGTTCTCTGCTTCTGAAGTAGTCGCCTATGAAAAAGGAAAAAGCAAATCTGTACACTTTGTCTTCAGTCTCAGAAAAAGACACTGTAACTTTTTTTGCAGGTGAAATCTGCCTTGGCTCTCCCTCTAAAATTGCATGCTAGCTAAAAAAAGGAGTGCGTACTGTGCAGCAAATCCGTTCCATTTTTCTGTCATCCAAAAAAGATACTATAACTATTTCTAGAGGAAATATGCTTGTTCCCTTCCTCTGAACCAGTGCCCAATCTTAAAAGGATTAAAATATGTGCTGCAAGTTTACAGATTAAATCTGCTTGATCTGTTTATCTGAAATTGTACCGCAGCATAAGGCCCCTTTCACACGGACGGACCGTTCAGATCCGCCTGTCAGTTTTGACGGCGGATCTGAACGGGCGCTCCATGTTAGTCTATGGAGCGTCGGATGTCAGCGGAGACATGTCCGCTGACATCCGACCCGGTCCGATCCGCCAAAAGCAGACGGATGGCTCTACGTCCAGATCCGTTGCTGGCGGATCGGATCGGGTGAGATCTGATGAAAACGGACACGCTGTCCGTTTTCATCCGATCTCTCCATAGAGACCAGCAGCGCTCACAAGCCCTTCCCCGCTCAGTGAGCAGAGAGGGACTTGTCATCCGCCGGCTCAGCGGAGATCAACGGACAGATCTCCCGCTGAGCCGGCGGACAGAGGCAGACTCCGTGCAAGCGGAGTCCGCCTCGTGTGAAAGGGGCCTAAAAGGAAAGCATGCTGTTCTGTTGATCTGTACTATTTTTCTGTCTTCAGTCTCGGAAAAGACACTGTCATTTTTAATTTCCAAATGAAATCTGCCTGCTCTCTCCTTCTAAAATTGTGTTCAATCAAAATTAGGAATGCATACTGTGCAGCATCTGTACCATTTCCTGCTTGTCCCTTTCTCTAAAATAGAAACCTTTAAAAAAAGGATTTCAATCTGTGCTGCAAATCCATATAGTTTTTCTGTCCTTAGTCTCAGTCCGAGAGAAAATACATTGTATTTTAATTTATTCCAGATTTTTGTTGTCCAGAGTTTTAGTCCAGAGTTGGTTTTGAAAATTGATTAATGGGGGTATAGATTTACATTCTAGGAACCAAACCTAGGTACGTTCAGCTCATCATTAGTAGGCAATAAAAAAAAGCTACAATGAATGCAGCTCATTCTGCTTCTCCTCTACTCCATAAACTTCTACTCCAGTTCTCTAGCTACAGGTAGTACTTTTTATAGCCATCTGGCCACACAAGTCCTTTCAGTGGCCAAAGGATAGTGAACCTTCTTACATCTGTCTCCTCCTTAGTAGGGCTAGCTCTCTGCTCTGGGCTGCTGTATATCTTGGAGTAGTGATGTTGATGTACAGATGAATTAAGGGGGAAGGGGGCCTTAGGCAATATAGTAGTTTTGACCCCTTTATCCCTTTGATTGACATTGATGCGATTGCAAAGAAGGCACAGAGGAACTGCCACATTGGTATTGTCAGCATGTCTTCTTCCCATCAGACGGTGACTTGATACAACCTATGTTTCAATCTAGGATAGAAAAGGACCTGGGGGTCCTAGTAGGTGATAGATTCTGCAATGGCATGCAATGCCAAGCTGCTGCTAACAAAGCAAACAGAATATTGGCATGCATTAAAAAGGGGATCAACTCCAGAGATAAAACGATAATTCTTCCACTCTACAAGACTCTGGTCCAGCCGCACCTGGAGTATGCTGTCCAGTCCTGGGCACCAGACCTCAGGGAGGATGTACTGGAAATGGAGCGAGTACAGAGAAGGGCAACAAAGCTAATAAAGGGTCTGGAGGATATTAGTTATGAGGAAAGGTTGCGAGCACTGAACTTATTCTCTCTGGAGAAGAGACGCTTGAGAGGAGATAGGATTTCAATTTACAAATACCGTACTGATAACCCCACAATAGGGATAAAACTTTTTTGCGGAAGGGAGTTTAACAAGACTCGTAGCCACTCATTAAAATTAGAAGAAAATAGGTTTAACCTTAAACTATGTAGAGGGTTCTTTACTGTAAGAGTGGCAAGGATGTGGAATTCCCTTCCACAGGCAGTGGTCTCAGCGGGGGGCATCGGTAGTTTCAAGAAACTACTAGATAAGCACCTAAACGACCACAACATACAGGGATATACAATGTAATACTGATATATAATCACACACATAGGTTGGACTTGATGGACTTGTGTCTTTTTTCATCCTCAACTACTATGTAATGTGACAAGCAGGTGCACAGCTCTGATCCATTATACCAGGGATATGCAATTAGCGGACCTCCAGCTGTTGCAAAACTACAAGTCCCATCATGCTCTGCCTCTGGGTGTCATGCTTGTGGCTGTCAGAGTCTTGCTATGCCTCATGGGACTTGTAGTTCTGTAACAGCTGGAGGTCCGCTAATTGCATATCCCTGCATTATACTATACCTCTGGTTTACTGCAGAAGCATGAAGGTTATAGGTGGGTCCCCTGGACATCCAGGCCCTCGGATGATCCAGTTTTGCACTGATGTCGCTATTCCAGACAGCCAATCAGAAGGCAAGAATTAAAAATGCATGGCCTGGAGATGCATTATGGTCCCCAACGAGAAACAATTAAGCAATTGCTGCAAACTTTCTGGGATTGATTTACTAAAATCTGAGAGTGCAAAATCCATTGCAGCTCTGCATGGTAGCCAATCAGCTTCCAACTTCAGTTTGTTCAATTAGGATTCGACAAAAAAAAAAAAAACTGAAAGCTGATTGGTTTCTATGCAGAGCTGCACCACATTTTGCACTCTCCAGTTTTAGTAAATCAACCCATCTGTTTCTTCTTTTTGAAGTTTATTCTCCGAGGCTGGTGACATTGTCACTACATTGCTCTCTTGTGTATCAGTATTGAGGTCACATCAGGTAGTGGTCTGACATCAGCACAGTTTGACAGCGCTCCATTTCCTCAAAGTTTCAGTAACAATATAAGATCTAAAAATGAAAAAGATAAAGCTTATTAATAATTCCATTGCTGAAGCATTGGGAAAGCAAGATTGAATTATTATGTATTTTGCAGAGAATATATTCCAAGAAAAATCAAATATTAGTGAGTCATCAAGGCAGTATTGACTAGCTGTTGATAGAACAGTGCGTGGTATCTTGTATGATTAATGTATCTCAATATTATTTACTAGATTCCTTGTGAATTTTTATCTGTCTAGAGAGAAGGGAGATGCTATGAGGAACATTTATTATGCCTTATTAAAATGTATTATTCCGGTGTATGTCTGTCATACAATGTGTCTGTAGATTTTATTTGTCAGCTATGAATGTTTTCAGTAAGATACTTGTCAGCTTCCCACCAGACACTTTTCAAACACCCTGACAAAGCAGCTTTAATTAAATTACTGAGTATTTATCTCATGGACCGTAATAGAATTCTGTATTATTGTGCTGACACCAGTTCATTAAGGACATACAAAATGGCCCTAATATAAAATATCGTTTTGTTACAAATATGAATGTAAATGTATTCAGGAGCCGACACAATTTAAGGGTCATAAAGTTTTCACAAACCAAGAGGTAGGATCCAGCCAATATTGAAAATGAAGCTTTGAAATGCATGCAGACTATCTACTTAGGGATTTTGTTTTTACATTTGAGTGGCTCAGAGTTGTGGCCTCACTTTAAAGTCTGATAATGAGGGCAAGCGTGCACAGCAGAAAACTGAGCTGCAGTGTAAAAGCTTAGGTCAAGGCAAATTTTAATAAAAGTGCAATACATGCACATTTCGCTTGTAAAGACCTTGCAAGCACAAAAAATATCTTTTGATTGGCTAGAAATTCACTCAGCTGTTGTAGGCAGACAACACAGCATTTTTGTCAACTAATGCGGCGTACACACGAGCGGAATTTCCATCAGAAAAATCTTTGATGGTTTTTCAGACGGAATTCCGCTCAAGCTTGGCTTGCATACACACGGTCACACAAAAGTTTGCTGAACTTTCGACCGTCAAGAACGCGGTGACGTACAACACTACGACGTGCCGAGAAAATTAAGTTCAATGCTTCTGAGCATGCGTCAAATTGTTTCCGAGCATGCGTAGGACTTTTGCGTGTCGGGATTTGTACAGACGCTCGGAATTTCTGATCGGAACTTTTTCCGACCGAAAAATTGAGAGCATGCTCTCAATATTTTGCTGGCTGGAATTCCGCCAGCAAAAGTCAGATGGAGCATACACACGGTCGCATTTTCGGACCAAAAGCTCTCATCGGACTTTTTGTGGTGTAATTTCCGCTCGTGTGTAAGTGTTGTCAGTGCTCTCCATTGTCTTTTGCTAAACTATTTCAACACTCTCAGATCCCTAGAACAAAAGAGCTAATCATCCAGTTGTCCAGGATAGGAACTTGGAGGATTCTTTGAGATAGCAGGAATGTGTAGAGGACATAGGATACATGTTTCCAATTGTATAATATGGCTGGCCATAGATTATGCAATTTCATTTTATTCAACCAGGGGTCGAAGGGAAGAAAATTGCTAGATTCTCTCATCAACATAGTGTTGATGGGGGAAATCCCCCCTGCTGCGTTATTGTATTTTGACAGTGACCACTGCGTCAATGATCCTCAATATTGCCCGACCAATGGTGTCCTCAATGCTAAGAAATACGTTCAGATACTTATCCATTGTGCCATACCATCAGGGAGGTGTTTGAATAGCCCCAAATTTATACTGCAGCAGGACAACCACCCCAAACATACAGCCGATGTCATTAAGAACTATCTTCAGTGTAAAGAAGAACAAGGAGTCCTGGAAGTGATGGTTTGGCCCCACAGAGCCCTGATCTCCACATCAAGTCTGTCTGGGATTACATGAAAAGACAGAATGGTTTGAGGTGGCCTACATCCAGAGAAGATCTGTGGTTAGTTCTCCAACATGTTTGGAACAACCTACCTGGTGAGTTCCTTTAAAAACTGTGCAAAACCTAGAAGAATTGATGCTGTTTTGAAGGCAAAGGGTGGTCACACCAAATATTGATTTTATTTGGATTTCTCTTCTGTTCATTTACTTTCCCTTTTGTTAATTGATAAAAATAAACTATTACCGCTTCTATTTCTGAAAGCATTCTTATTTTATAGCATTTTTTCACACCTGCCTAAAACATTTGCAAAGTATTGTGGGGTTTATTTACTAAAACTGGAGTGCAAAATCTGGTGCAGCTCTGCATAGAAACCAATCAACTTCCAGTTTTTTTTTTCTCAAAGCTTAACCGAACAAGCTGAAGTTAGAAGCCGATTGGCTACCATGCCCATGCACGCTCCAATTTTAGGAAACCAACCCCTGTATGTGATTTAATGTTGAGATACACTTTAAGCTATCTTGTTTGAAAACTGAAGTAAAATATAGTGGAATAGTTTGAACGCAACATTTTATAGACATGCAGATGCAACTAAAGTGCAGTGCAGATGTGCTGTTCTATAGCCTTCCTTTTTTCGCAGACGCAACATGGACCATCACTAAACAATGGTGAAAATTTGACAAATTGCTACAAATGAGAAGCTGTCCAGTTTACTACTGGATGCAAGTTGTGCTTGAGCACCTTTAAGCTGAACTCCGGTGGTACTGAAAAAACTGCCCTTGCACTGCAAAGGGTTAAATGCAAATTCTTGCATTGGGTACCAAGAAAATGAATGTGAATGGGGAGAGGAGGGGTGGACAAACCACGGTGTGACTTCCGTATATGAGAGTCACAGCTCTGATAGCCGCAGCAGGATGGAAATCTAGTGAGAGCTTTTCTATTCAACCTCATTGATTGTGTAACTATTGCAGAACGTAGAGCCATACTTCAAGTGGCATACACCTCTTGAGACATAACCTATATTTACAGTGCAGATTTAAAAAAAATTGCCAGAAGTTCTGTGTTAAGCTCCTTTTTATTTTTCTGGGTTAGGGGCCAAAAACGCCTGGAAGATAATTTTACAAAATGTTTTGGATCCTTAGACTAAGCCAAGACTTATGCCCCGTACACGCGAGCGGAATTTCTGTCCGAAAAATCTTTGATGGTTTTTCTGACGGAATTCCATGCAAGCTTGCCTTGCATACACACTGCCACACAAAAGTTCTCTGAACTTTCGACCGTCAAGAACGCGGTGACGTACAACACTACGATGAGCCGAGAAAATGAAGTTCAATACTTCCGAGCATGCATCAAATTGTTTCCAAGCATGCGTAGGAATTTTGCGCGTCGGAATTGGTACAGACAATCGGAATTTCCGATCGAAAATTTTTCCGACCGAAAAATTGAGAACCTGCTCTCAATCTTTTGCTGGCTGGAATTCCGCCAGCAAAAGTCCGATGGAGCATACACACAGTCGCATTTTCCGACCAAAAGCACTCATCTGACTTTTGCTGGCGGAATTTCCAATCGTGTGTACGCGGCATTAAACTTCTTAAACCAAGACTTAGAGATCTTTGGAAGTGTACAAATAGATAAGTAATTTTGCGCAATTATAAATATATACTAATGGTTAGAGAGAAACAACGCTTTAAAAACTGAATAAAGTGCAGTACTGTGAGGATTCCAGCAGGTGGTGCTGGTGACCCAATAGAAGAGTCAATCAGAAAAAAGTCAATCAAAAAAGTGACAGATATATAAAGTGCCAGTTGCAAAAATAACAAAATAACAGATATATAAAGTGACCAGTGTCTAAAATATATAAAGTGACCAGTGTCTAAAATATATAACAAATTGCATAAATTCTCAAATGTATAAAGTGAATAGTGTCTAAAATATATAAAAAATATAGTGACTATAGCAATGCAAAAATAAATAAATGAATAGAATAAAGTTCATGGGAATAGGAATCTCATAATGTTGAAAAACCACAACAGGATCAAAAATAGATAAATAAAAAATACAAATATAAATGCTCAGGGTGGTCTATAGCAGTCCCAGAAAATGTAAAAAAGATGATTTTCTCCAAATAATATTAATGTGCTCCAAATGCTATTGGTGTAGTAGCATTATCTTCCCAAAAAATGTTCCAAATATGGCAAACAATATTCCAAATAATATTCCAATGGTATTCCAATGATTCCTGAATATTGCTTTTAAGATGGGTAAATGTTATTATTAATAAGGAGTTTTGTCTATTTTTTTCCCCGTATTCTGGTCTCTCAGAACTCTCACCTCAGATCTATATAATATCTTGCTTCAATGGAAATATCCGAATACTTCTGTGGGCATCCTAGTGTCCAAGAGCATATTGTAAATGGTGCCAGCAGTATCTTTCCTTTTTGGGATCCTTCACACCTGTGTCCTGTATTGCTCCAGTGTCACCATGGCAAAACCAGGGGGGAAGGAAAAGAGAAAGAAAAGCCTCCACTAGTGTAGTATTTTAAAAAGCAACAGCTTGGCGTTCTCAGCGCCTTCTCACGTCACCTCCCGGCGTTCGTCTGGGAGTGGCCGGAGTCAGATGAACACCGGGAGGTGACGTGAGAAGGCGCTGAGAACGCCAAGCTGTTACTTTTTACCTGTTTGCCTACTTTTTAATGTTTTACTGTAAGAGTCCAATTTTAAATACCGTATTTATCGGCGTATAACACGCACTTTTTCCCCCTTAAAATCGGGGGAAAGTTGTGGGTGCGTGTTATACGCCGATACCCCCCAAAAAAATGACAAAAAAAAGCGAGCGGCGCCGAAAAATGGCGACCGCCGCCGAAAAAGACCGAACCGCGGCCGAAAAAGGCCGAACCGCGGCTGAAAAAGGCCGAAGACGACTGTTCAGCTCCACTCGTAGTCCCGCCTCCCTGCACTCGCTCCCGAAACAGCAGGGAGGCGGGACTCCGAGCGGAGCCGAACAGTCGGCTCGGTCTTTTTCGGCCGCGCTTCGGCCTTTTTCGGCCCGCGGTTCGGTCTTTTTCGGCGGCGCATGCGCGGTTTGTCTCGCGGCGGGAAATTTTAAACGTGGGCAAGGCAAATGACACTGGCAATGCTGCAAATCACACTGGGCAAACTACAAATGACACTGGCAAGCTGCAAACGACAATGGGCAAGCTACAAATGACACTGGACAAGCTTCAAATGACACTGGGCAAGGCTGCAAATGACGCTGGCCAAGGCTACAAATGACGCTGGGCAAGGCTGCAAATGACGCTGGGCAAGGCTGCAAATGACGCTGGGCAAGGCTGCAAAAGACCCTGGGCAAGGCTGCAAAAGACGCTGGGCAAGGCTGCAAAAGACGCTGGGCAAGGCTGCAAAAGACGCTGGGCAAGCTGCAAATGGTGCTGGGCAAGCTGCAATTGGCGCTGGGCAAGCTGCAATTGGCGCTGGGCAAGGCTGCAAATGACGCTGGGCAAGGCTGCAAATGACGCTGGGCAAGGCTGCAAATGACGCTGGGCAAGGCTGCAAAAGACCCTGGGCAAGGCTGCAAAAGACGCTGGGCAAGGCTGCAAAAGACGCTGGGCAAGGCTGCAAAAGACGCTGGGCAAGCTGCAATTGGCACTGGGCAAGCTGCAAATGGCGCTGGGCAAGCTGCAAATGACGCTTAAATGTAAGTTTTTTTTTTCCCCTAAACTTCTCTCCTAAAACTTTTTTTCCTTAAAATTCCCTCCTAAACTTGGGGTGCGTGTTATACGCCGGTGCGTGTTATACGCCAATAAATACGTTACATAATAAATGAGTCCAGCCCCTTTTTAAAATACTACACTAGTGGAGGCTTTTCTTTCTCTTGGGTGGGATCCGGAGCTCCAGATGAAAACATTAAATCTCTAACATTCTTTCCAGTTTTACAGAATACTGTCGTTTGGCTTGAATGCCCACGCATTCAGCATGGCAATAAAGCTGATTTAAACATACTATACGCATAAATGATAAACAGAAGGTGTACGTTATTTTATGTGAATTTATTTTATTCTCTAAATGAATTGATAGAAAAAACATTTTGATGATCCAAACTGTAATAGAGGATCATATATAGAAAATATACCGCGTGCTTCCATAATGGATCTTGTCTATGGTTTATTTGTTCTCTGGTAAAGGTTTCTTCACACTCAGGTCCATGACCTACCAAGGCCCTTCTCTAATACTTGCTACCTCAGACACTGGATGATAAATTGGGTTCAAGATGAAATGACATTGCTGTTTGAGCCGCACTGAACTGCTCCCCCCTGGGTAATGCTGGTAGTGTAATTCATACTTTCTTTATTCTGGAGTTTACAAAATTAAAAGAGAACTCTAGAAAAACTCTAAAGTCTAAGTAAACGTCAAGAGATTCCTAAAGTTAACTTATTGTACAATATCATTTTAAACTACTGTATATACTCAAAGATTTACCATAATAGGAACAGAAACACAGCCATAAAGGTATTGTTCATTAGTAAAATTAGGTCTGTATTTGTTTAGCTAACTATAAGTTTTAGTGTGCACAGTCTATTTAAAGTCTATTTAAAGTGTGGCAATTCAACATCTCTTGCAGTGAATACAGTGACGAACAAGACCTTTGCCATAAAATATCTTGAAAACATCATCTAATGCCGCGTACACACGGTCGGACTTTGTCCGCCGGACCTAGTCCGGCGGATTGTCCCCCGGACCTAGTCCGGCGGGACTTGCCCACACACGCCCGGACTTCCGAGCGTGTGACTTGCCACACACGCCCGGACTTCTCCGGTGGACAATCCGCTGGAAAAAGTCTGCGGGAATGAACGGACTTTCTGATGAGCGGCAAGTCCGTTCATTTCAAAAGTCCGGCGGACTAGCCTACTAACGGCGGGATTGTCCGCCGGACTGCCAATTTTAAAACAAAACTTAAAACCTAGTGCGCCGGACTTTTGGTGCCAAAAAGTCAGCCGACGCCCATACACGAGGGGATTGTCCGGTGGACTTGAGTCCAGCGGACAATCCCACGGGATAGTCCCTTCGTGTGTACGCGGCATAACACTGACCTTTCTGCTGAATATTGTGACACCTGTTGAAGGTTTTTGTTGCTCTTCTGCCTTTCTTAATATAATGCGCAACATAGCATATTCAGTATACAATGTAGCAAATGCAGTGCAGGGGTCAGGATTATAATGTACAACATCACACAGGATTTTGCCTCTGGACCTTCCGACCCACCAGGCTACAACACGGTCCCCTTTTGGGGATCCCTTGATTGGGGCCAGACCTCTACATCTTGCCTGGCAGCATGGTTGTTGTTTTTTTCATCACCCTGGAGACTCCCTGTCATTCATGCGGCTCCCCTCCAGGTACGCCCATCACATAGTTGTGGTTTGAAACGCTATCTGATTGGCCGCTCCATGACTTCTGTATGTGACATTTTTTATTTTCTATGGAATAAATATCCATGCTTTAATTACCCAAGGTTTGGTTCTGTATGATTTTGCTACGGCACAGTGCTTTTCCCCCACCTGTGGTTTATTTCATGTCCCATTGGTCTATGAGTTTGGGACAGCAGCAGCCATAGTTTAGGCAGCTTCTATCCACCTGGGCAGTTGTCCATGTGCCTGGATATTTGTGTTTTTTTAGTGTACAACATAGCATATACAATGTAGGGATCAGGAATATGATGTACAACATAGTGGATATGGTGCAGTGGGTAGGACTATAAAATACAACATAGTGCATACAGTTCAGGGGCCAGAAGTATGTTGTGAAACAGAGAGAACAGAGAATGCAGTGCAGGGGATAGTAGTATAGCAAACAAAATAACGAATGCATTGCAGGTGTCAGGAGTATAATGTAAACATAGTGAAGTGAATGCAGTGCAGGGGTCAGGACTATATAATATACATCACTGTCTACAGTGCAGTGGTCACTCAGTAATATTGTGTCCCTTACTGCTGGTCAGTGGGAGAAAATATGCCCCAAAATCAGTGTAAAAAACTGAAGTAAAAGACCGCCCCCATCCTCCCACACCTATCACCTCCATTAAAAAATGGTTAACCCCTCTTTTGCATACATACAGTAGCTACATAGTTAGTTGTATTGAAAAAAAAAAAACCACAAGTCTATCTAGTTCAACCAATAGTTAAAAAAAAAAAAAATGAATAGAAAACTGCCATATTGTCAGAGAACGGTTCGCAGAAAAACTGGCACATCTGCTAATGCCCAACGGAATCGCAGATTGTAGGCATCTAGGCATTTGCAAAAGCACATGCACGCAACCACGAACGACTGAAAAAAGCAATGGAAGAAGGTGGTCTGGTTTGAATCACAATTTCTTTAACATCATGTGGATGGCTGGGTGCATGTGCATCGCTTACCTGGGGGAGAGATGGGGAAGAGATGGCACCGGGATGCAGTATGGGAAGAAGGCGAGTGGGAGGGGAGGCAGTGTGATGCTTTGGGAAATGTTCTGCTGGGAAACCTTGGGTCCTGACAAAATCGCAATAAGCGTATATTGAGTGGTTTGTGCAAAAGTTATAGCGTCTACAAAACAGGGGATAGATTTATGGCATTTTTAATTTTTTATTATCTTTTTACTAGTCATGGCGGCGATCTGCGATTTTTATCGGGACTGCGATATTGCAGCGGATAGATTGGATACTTTTGACACATTTTTGGGACCAGTGACATTTATACAGCATCAGTGCTATAAAAATGCACTGATTACGGTATAAATGTCACTGGCAAGGAAGGAGTTAACACCAGGGGACAATCAAGGGGCTAACTGTGTTCCCTAGGTGTGTTCTAACTGTGGGGGGGGGGAAGGGACTGACTAGGGGAGGAGACCGATCGATGTTCCTACTTAGTAGGAACATACGATCTGTCTCCTCTCCCCTGACAAAACCGGGATTGGTGTTTTTACACACACCAATCCCGGTTCTCGCTCTGTCACGAGCGATCGCGGGTGCCTGGCTGTCATCGTGTCCACCGGGCACTCGCATCGGCTCTGGGGACATGTGCGGGCGTGCGCCTCCTACAGCGAAGTGGAAAATTAGGGGATCTCTTGATACCAAGCCAAGGTCAGGTAGATCAAGAAAGATTCCAGCCCCAACTGCCACAGGAAGTGTTTGGGATACAAAGAAAAACCCACAGGTCTCAGGAGAAACACAGGCGGTTTTGGAAAAAGATGGTGTGGTTGTTTTTAAGTAGCCCAATACGATGATACTTGAACAAAAAGAGCTGCATGGTCAAGATGTCAGAAAGAAGTATTTAGTGTACAAGTTCCACAAAAAAGCCTGGTTACAATATGCCCAACAACACCTTGACATGCCTCATTGGCTTTTTTTGTGGTATTGGTGCAGTAATGGCTTCCTTCTGGCAGCTTAACCATGCAGCTCTTTTTTGTTCAAGTATTTTTGAATTGTGCTCCTTAAAAACAACCACACCGTCTTTTTGGAGAGCAGCCTGTATTTCTCCTGCGGTTACCTGTGGATTTTTCTTTGTATCCTGAGCAATTCTTCCGCCAGTTGTGGCTGCAATCTTTCTTGGTCTACCTGACCTTGGCTTGGTATCAACATATCTCCTAATTTTCCACTTCTTAATAAGTGATTAAACTGTACTGACTGGCATATTCAAGGCTTTGGATATCTTTTTATATCCTTTTCCATCTTTGCAAAGTTTCATTACCTTGTTACACAGGTCTTTTGACTATTCTTTTCTACCTCCTCATGGCTCAGTATCTAGCCTGCTTAGTGCATCCATGTGAGAGCTAACAAACTCATTGACTATTTATACACAGACACTAATTGTGATTTAAAAAGCCACAAATGTGGGAAATTAACCTTTAATTGCCATTTTAACCTGTGTGTGTCACCTTCTGTGTTCGTACCAAGGCCAAACATTCCAAGGTATGTAAACGTTTGATCAGAGTAATTTGGGTAGTTTCTGTTGTCATTATGATTTAAAAAGAATAAACACAGCTGATTGATAATAAATGGCTTCAGCCAAACACTTACCATGAGTGAAAGAAATGTTTTTGTGTTATCATTCATATTCTCTGAAAAATGGCCAAGAAATCATTAATTCGGTATGTAAACTTATGAGCACAACTGTATATACATTTGTGATAACAAGTCAAAGAAAAAGATAAAAATTCTAACATAAGCAAATGTAGCAGCCTCCTAGATAGGTGCTAGGATAGTTAAGTAAGTGTTAGTGGGTGTTTTTGGTGAATTTAGTTGCCACACTGTAGTCAGTGTGGCTGTAAATGTGGGTTAAGTAAAAGCATAGTTTGTCTCACTGTACCCAGTGAGCTGTGATTGTTTAGTTAGGTCTGATCTGTGTGCTCTGCTACTACCAGTCTGCCTGATAACTCCCTCTGTATCCAGGTAACTGGAGAAGTTTCTGTATGATAGCTGTGGAGCTATGCAGATGGCAGCATGAATATTGATACAGCCCCAGCCTATCCCAGAGAGGCAGCGTCACTGAAATGATGAGGTTGGGCTCTCTTGTATCTCCAACCCAGGTCCCACTGGAACAGGGGGTACCTAGGGACAGGGGGAACATGAGTGCCAGCAGATGTTGATAGGAGAACATACAGCAGGAGATGCGGTTCCAAGGAGACTGGCCAACCAATGGGTCAGGAGCAGTAGCAATGTTCAGTAGTCTAACCAAGGTTAAATGGGGGTTCAGGACGTGTGGCTTGTCAGAGCTCTCAGTAGATTTGAGGCAGGAATACTTAGCAGTGCACAAAGCTGGTACAGCAGACAGCCAGGCAGGCACTCGAACAGGACAGGAAGCCAGGATCAGAGACAGAAGCATGGTCACAGGAATATAGGTGAAACTATAGCTACAAGAATAATATAAAAAATAACAATAATTAATATATAAATAAATAAAAATCTTCAAAACTTGATGAAATATGAAATGTGCAAATGTGCAATCTTAAAGTGCAATCAAACAAAAAAGTGCAAAATGCCGCAAACTATGCATCAGATGTATACCGCAGAATCCTTCAGAGGACAATATAGTGCAATGATCATATATGTGAAATAAAAATAAATAATTTCATCCAATATTGCAATGCGACCAATAAAGTGCAGTTCTTCTACAAAGTGAGGTGCAAATCCAGTGAAATAAAAATAATAATAATATGCAATAACAATGCTGTGCAAATCAATCAAATGTGTAAATAAGTATCTCATAAATATAAAGTGCAAAACAGTGTCAGTCTTGATATCCGTGACTAAAAGAACAAAGGGCAAAACAAATCGCATGAGCAGAAAAAAATTCCCATAGAGATATTGAATATGAATGATATATAGCACCAGTAGCTATAATATGCAATAAGTCCACTGGGATGGTTCTTGGTACTAGATCATCCAGAAACTATCTATAAACAATTAATGCAATTTTTTTGATGTATATGAAGTGCTCATCCGTGCATCAATTCATGCATCCAGTGAGATTCGTGACATTCGGGGTGCTCCCCACTGTTTCCCCCAGCCTCTCACCTCTAAAAACGGCCTCCACAGGCCTAGTAGCGCTTGTGTGTATGCTGTCAGTCAGCCACTCTCCCTGTATGGACTCCAAGACACCGCAGCGCTCCCATTTTCCAAATGATGGTATGCAATAGTCAGAGGAATAGATAGAGGGGGGCTCCAATGTGTAGTATAATCAAAGATTAATTTTATTGAAAATATATTGACTTACATTTAAAATACAAACGATCGGTGATGAAGATTTGATTCTCTTCCGGTCTCGGCCGTGACTGGAAGCACAATGGTGACACCTGGCTCCTTCCCTGACGCGTTGCGTCACTGAACATGTGACTTTTTCAAAGGGTCACCTTTGAAAAAGGGGTCACCAAAGGGTCACCAAAAAAAAGGGTCAAAGGGTACCAAATCATGAGCAAAGCTGAAGTCAGGAACAGAGCCGGTTCAGGAATTAGTGACAGGTCAGAAGCAGAATCCAAGATCAGGTCAGGATTAAACTGGGTCAGCAACAAGGTAATCATACAGTTCACAGGGACCAGCTGAAGATCAGTCAGCACAGAACATGGGCATGAGCATCTTGCACAGCGTGGACCGCAGCACATGCAGATGATGTCACCGGAGGGGGGAAGGTCACGACATGTTTCCGAGTCTGGGCAAAGCCAGTCCTGGGCATACTCCTTCGTCAGGCTGGAGAGTGGAGCAGGGGAGCTGTATTTATGGAGAGGCACCAGGGCTAGCAGGGTCCTAGTGCCTGCCATGTGTGGTGGAGGCATGTGGGCTAGCACAGGATTTGACAATACTAAAAATAGAATACAACTTAACCTAAAAGAAATAAGCTAAAGGGAAAGAAACAGCAAAAAGAAGCAAAGGGCAATTGGCAATATTCAAAAATCAGTTAGTGATCAGGTAAGAATGGTAAGTATGAAACTTGGGAACCATCATCTGCAAAGTAAAAATCCAATAAGATTCTGTTTGTAACAACAGATGATTTCTGTCACATACACCACTCAGGAGTGGAATCCAATTGATAACCATACATCTAAATTCATGTATTTGATGCTGAACTGCTGAAGTGAGCAGTGACAAGTTTGTCACGATTGTTAGGAATTTGCTGATGGAAATTGCAAGCACAACCCAGATATTACTTCTATCATATGTTTCTAAAAAGGAATTTAAAACAAATGGACGAGAGAACAAGGACACTTCAAATTATGTATACAATAATCAGTGTCACAACTAATGTATTCTTGGATGTTGTACTTGTCACCATAGTAACGATGGGTACAAAAGTACCAGAGATGACAGCAGATATCGCATTTATAGCAAATTTTTTTGTTAGGGGCTTTTTTTGATATTTATCAATCAGATCAGCTCGAACAAAAAGATCTCTGAGGTTCTTACTATGTCTATATGTATGTAAAGGTGGCTGTTTCACTTCACTACAAAGATTGCTATCGCTTTTGAGAACATATGTATGTCTGGCAACAGTTTTCTTGAATCTTTTAAAAAGAAAGCAGTGCGATTATACATAAGGGATTCTTTTACTGTTAGAAATCCTTCTATCCTGAGTTGCCATTGTAGTGAATGCATGGGATAAGGCTTTATCAAAGATTTCAGAGGGATAACTTTGATCCAAAAACTTTTGTTGCATTTCAGAAATCTGACTCTCATGATCTGTTTTCAGAACAGATCCAAAAAAACCTGTATAAACTGAGAAATAGGAAGGTTATCCACCAGATGGTAGGGGTGCACATTGGAATACTCTAATAAGGTATTTTTGTCAGTAGGTTACCTATTCAATTCTTAAACTACCATTATCATGTACAAATGTAAAATAAGAATCCAATACCACCTGGTTAAATTCATCAGTAATTGAATTTAATTAGAAACAAAGTTGTAAAATGTATGTACCCACCCTTTGCCGATTACAAAATTATCATCAATGTAACAAAGCCACACAAGTACACGTGGTCGCAGTATAGATATTTCTCTTCAAAGTATCCAACAAAAAAGGTTTGCAAAAGACAGGAGCTGCCCATGGTAGGGCAATGGCTTAGTTTACCAGGCGCTCTTCAAATTAGAAGAAATTGTTCTATACCAAATATAGGCCCTGGAAAATGAATAAATGTTAAAATGGTAAATCTGTATGGTTAGCCAAAAGAAAGTGTTCAATGGCTCTCAATCCTGCTTCATTCAGTTTATTTGTATATAATGAACATTTACATGCTAGCTATCAGACTTCCTTTAGAAATTTTACTATTAGAAATGTCCTTAAAAAAAAAAAGAAGGTAACGTCTCAACCAAAGGTTGTAGAGGACTGTCAATAAACCTCACTAATAGCCGTGTAACGCTATTTGGTCCAGAGACTATGGGATGATAGTTAAAAGGAGAAAAAATCCCTTATGAATCTTTGAAAGGCCGTGTATGGCTGCAATGAATGAATTTTCAACATCTAGATAACTAGCCAGCTGTTCAGATATCCAAAAAAAATGGTCATGCCCTTTTGTTTCAAAACTTGAATCTTTTCTTGGACTGTACCAGTAGGATCAAACCTGAACCTTTGTTTGATGAAGACAAACTAGCTGCCTCTTGGACATTATCACTATCATTGGAAAAAAGTAAGAAATCTTTACCCATTTACTTGGGTAGCAATCCATTGACTGAGATTGTTTACACTGATTCTGCCCAAGTTGCAGCTGGTCCACCTTTATCAAACACAGTGGCTCAGTCTCTCTCACTGTCTCTCTTTGCTCTGGGGTGGTCCCACAGCACAGAGTCAACCGTCCTCTAAAAAAGAAAAAAAGAACCTGTATTTAAAGAAGGTGGACCTATTGCCCTGTGGCCAGATCTCTCTCATGCCTTATTGACTTTCTTTATGCGCGCCAACAGTATCAGTGGGCCCCAACGTTATCTGGCAGAAGAATAAGGCTAAAGGATTCCCTTACAGTTGCTACCCAAAGACCCTTGCCCCTTTCTTAGTTAAGAGGTACCTCTCAGTGGACGCTACACCATACCCTAGCCATTCCATTAGAGTGCACTCTAACCCATTTGTAGTGTTATTATTCACATGGCAGTAAACATTTTTTGCACTGCTTATTGCTGAATTTGTTGACTCATATGTTGAATCCCATTTAGTGGTATAGAACCTAATCCTAAGTTACTTTGGCATAGCTATTATGGCCAAAGAGAATGACAGGGACCTGGAAATAGCAATGCAAGATATGGTGGCGGTGGGGAACACAGCTTGCATTACACAACACTGGAGAAGGGTGTATTTGTAAGGTAGGTGTGTCAAAATGTGCTTGTATGCTGTCCTTCTTGCAGGATATGGCAATAGCCCACCCACTAGCACAGACCTCACTTCTGCTTAAAGGGTTAGGTATACTGTTATTATGTTATTGTATACAATGCACACTTTGCTCCCAACTGCAATTTTACTGCCAGAGGTATATTTCCAGATAAAGTGCATACTAGAGTTTTAGAAGAGCAGAGCTCTTCTGTGTCCTGTAAATGTGTCACAGCCAAGAAAATGTGTCACTTTTCTTGCATAAGCACAGAATGGCGAACAGTAAAATCAGAGCAATCTATGAGTACAAGTACCCCTACTCCCTGGAGGTTGCTACTAACAGTTTGTTAGCTCATTAGTCATACAACTTACACATCCTCATAGAATGGGATAGTTTTTTGAGGGGGTTTTCTTAGTTAGGTTGCTATGTGCACTGTTTGGCCAAAAGACCTGGTATTCCAACTCACAGGTGTTCAATAGAACTGAAGTCAGGGCTCTGTGCAGGCCACTCAAGTTTCTCCATATGAAACTCATCAAACCATGTCTCTATGGAGCTGGCTTTGTGTGCATGAACTCTGTAATTTGGATGGGTGTCAATTTACTTTCGACCATATAGTGTAAATGTTGTTATCGTTATGTGTATTACAAAAGCTGCTTTGAGAAATACTGTATGTTACATCCAAAAGGAGGTGGGAATGTAAGAAGATGAGAAGCTTCACCTTACACTTAGTCATTTTTCTGGGCTGGGATTAGAGGGAATAATGCTCTTGCATTAAGTACTGTAAAGTTCGGGGGACCAGCCAGACCGCAGGACACAGGCTTTAAAACAAAAAAAAAAAAAAAAAAAAAAAAAAAAAAAAAAAAAAAAAAAAAAAAAAAAAAAAAAAAAAAAAAAAAAAAAAAAAAAAAAAAAAAAAAAAAAAAAAAAAAAAAAAAAAAAAAAAAAAAAAAAAAAAAAAAAAAAAAAAAAAAAAAAAAAAAAAAAAAAAAAAAAAAAAAAAAAAAAAAAAAAAAAAAAAAAAAAAAAAAAAAAAAAAAAAAAAAAAAAAAAAAAAAAAAAAAAAAAAAAAAAAAAAAAAAAAAAAAAAAAAAAAAAAAAAAAAAAAAAAAAAAAAAAAAAAAAAAAAAAAAAAAAAAAAAAAAAAAAAAAAAAAAAAAAAAAAAAAAAAAAAAAAAAAAAAAAAAAAAAAAAAAAAAAAAAAAAAAAAAAAAAAAAAAAAAAAAAAAAAAAAAAAAAAAAAAAAAAAAAAAAAAAAAAAAAAAAAAAAAAAAAAAAAAAAAAAAAAAAAAAAAAAAAAAAAAAAAAAAAAAAAAAAAAAAAAAAAAAAAAAAAAAAAAAAAAAAAAAAAAAAAAAAAAAAAAAAAAAAAAAAAAAAAAAAAAAAAAAAAAAAAAAAAAAAAAAAAAAAAAAAAAAAAAAAAAAAAAAAAAAAAAAAAAAAAAAAAAAAAAAAAAAAAAAAAAAAAAAAAAAAAAAAAAAAAAAAAAAAAAAAAAAAAAAAAAAAAAAAAAAAAAAAAAAAAAAAAAAAAAAAAAAAAAAAAAAAAAAAAAAAAAAAAAAAAAAAAAAAAAAAAAAAAAAAAAAAAAAAAAAAAAAAAAAAAAAAAAAAAAAAAAAAAAAAAAAAAAAAAAAAAAAAAAAAAAAAAAAAAAAAAAAAAAAAAAAAAAAAAAAAAAAAAAAAAAAAAAAAAAAAAAAAAAAAAAAAAAAAAAAAAAAAAAAAAAAAAAAAAAAAAAAAAAAAAAAAAAAAAAAAAAAAAAAAAAAAAAAAAAAAAAAAAAAAAAAAAAAAAAAAAAAAAAAAAAAAAAAAAAAAAAAAAAAAAAAAAAAAAAAAAAAAAAAAAAAAAAAAAAAAAAAAAAAAAAAAAAAAAAAAAAAAAAAAAAAAAAAAAAAAAAAAAAAAAAAAAAAAAAAAAAAAAAAAAAAAAAAAAAAAAAAAAAAAAAAAAAAAAAAAAAAAAAAAAAAAAAAAAAAAAAAAAAAAAAAAAAAAAAAAAAAAAAAAAAAAAAAAAAAAAAAAAAAAAAAAAAAAAAAAAAAAAAAAAAAAAAAAAAAAAAAAAAAAAAAAAAAAAAAAAAAAAAAAAAAAAAAAAAAAAAAAAAAAAAAAAAAAAAAAAAAAAAAAAAAAAAAAAAAAAAAAAAAAAAAAAAAAAAAAAAAAAAAAAAAAAAAAAAAAAAAAAAAAAAAAAAAAAAAAAAAAAAAAAAAAAAAAAAAAAAAAAAAAAAAAAAAAAAAAAAAAAAAAAAAAAAAAAAAAAAAAAAAAAAAAAAAAAAAAAAAAAAAAAAAAAAAAAAAAAAAAAAAAAAAAAAAAAAAAAAATTAAAAAAAAAAAAAAAAAAAAAAAAAA
This sequence comes from Lithobates sylvaticus, assembly GCA_028564925.1. Lineage (NCBI taxonomy): Eukaryota > Metazoa > Chordata > Amphibia > Anura > Ranidae > Lithobates > Lithobates sylvaticus. Next base: position 58,779,304 of record CM053030.1, read on the forward strand.
AAAAAAAAAAAAAAAAAAAAAAAAAAAAAAAAAAAAAAAAAAAAAAAAAAAAAAAAAAAAAAAAAAAAAAAAAAAAAAAAAAAAAAAAAAAAAAAAAAAAAAAAAAAAAAAAAAAAAAAAAAAAAAAAAAAAAAAAAAAAAAAAAAAAAAAAAAAAAAAAAAAAAAAAAAAAAAAAAAAAAAAAAAAAAAAAAAAAAAAAAAAAAAAAAAAAAAAAAAAAAAAAAAAAAAAAAAAAAAAAAAAAAAAAAAAAAAAAAAAAAAAAAAAAAAAAAAAAAAAAAAAAAAAAAAAAAAAAAAAAAAAAAAAAAAAAAAAAAAAAAAAAAAAAAAAAAAAAAAAAAAAAAAAAAAAAAAAAAAAAAAAAAAAAAAAAAAAAAAAAAAAAAAAAAAAAAAAAAAAAAAAAAAAAAAAAAAAAAAAAAAAAAAATAAAAAAAAAAAAAAAAAAAAAAAAAAAAAAAAAAAAAAAAAAAAAAAAAAAAAAAAAAAAAAAAAAAAAAAAAAAAAAAAAAAAAAAAAAAAAAAAAAAAAAAAAAAAAAAAAAAAAAAAAAAAAAAAAAAAAAAAAAAAAAAAAAAAAAAAAAAAAAAAAAAAAAAAAAAAAAAAAAAAAAAAAAAAAAAAAAAAAAAAAAAAAAAAAAAAAAAAAAAAAAAAAAAAAAAAAAAAAAAAAAAAAAAAAAAAAAAAAAAAAAAAAAAAAAAAAAAAAAAAAAAAAAAAAAAAAAAAAAAAAAAAAAAAAAAAAAAAAAAAAAAAAAAAAAAAAAAAAAAAAAAAAAAAAAAAAAAAAAAAAAAAAAAAAAAAAAAAAAAAAAAAAAAAAAAAAAAAAAAAAAAAAAAAAAAAAAAAAAAAAAAAAAAAAAAAAAAAAAAAAAAAAAAAAAAAAAAAAAAAAAAAAAAAAAAAAAAAAAAAAAAAATAAAAAAAAAAAAAAAAAAAAAAAAAAAAAAAAAAAAAAAAAAAAAAAAAAAAAAAAAAAAAAAAAAAAAAAAAAAAAAAAAAAAAAAAAAAAAAAAAAAAAAAAAAAAAAAAAAAAAAAAAAAAAAAAAAAAAAAAAAAAAAAAAAAAAAAAAAAAAAAAAAAAAAAAAAAAAAAAAAAAAAAAAAAAAAAAAAAAAAAAAAAAAAAAAAAAAAAAAAAAAAAAAAAAAAAAAAAAAAAAAAAAAAAAAAAAAAAAAAAAAAAAAAAAAAAAAAAAAAAAAAAAAAAAAAAAAAAAAAAAAAAAAAAAAAAAAAAAAAAAAAAAAAAAAAAAAAAAAAAAAAAAAAAAAAAAAAAAAAAAAAAAAAAAAAAAAAAAAAAAAAAAAAAAAAAAAAAAAAAAAAAAAAAAAAAAAAAAAAAAAAAAAAAAAAAAAAAAAAAAAAAAAAAAAAAAAAAAAAAAAAAAAAAAAAAAAAAAAAAAAAAAAAAAAAAAAAAAAAAAAAAAAAAAAAAAAAAAAAAAAAAAAAAAAAAAAAAAAAAAAAAAAAAAAAAAAAAAAAAAAAAAAAAAAAAAAAAAAAAAAAAAAAAAAAAAAAAAAAAAAAAAAAAAAAAAAAAAAAAAAAAAAAAAAAAAAAAAAAAAAAAAAAAAAAAAAAAAAAAAAAAAAAAAAAAAAAAAAAAAAAAAAAAAAAAAAAAAAAAAAAAAAAAAAAAAAAAAAAAAAAAAAAAAAAAAAAAAAAAAAAAAAAAACCCTTTTTGTTCCCTTAAAGGAACCACAGTCCAAACAGAGGGGAAACATAGCGTCCTTCCAGGACCCAGCCACGGCGTCCTGTACAGTACATACCTGTAAGCGACCTGGTTTGGACAGTGATTCCCGCTAAGCTCGCCCAGGTCCCACCCTGCTTCTTTTTCAGATAGGACATATACTGTACATATCTGCCTTTAAGAGCTTGGACATGTTGTGTCACTCACACTCTCAATCTAAGGCCTGCTCTCCTCTATGTGCTCACATAGTTCTGGCCCAGAACCTGTTTCCCAGAATAACGAACGTCCACATGAAAACACCTTTTCAAAGGTTTACTGTAGAGCAACCCGAATAACAATCTTGCACAACTGCATCTTTTGTTCTTTACAGTGCATAACAACAGTTGCATTAATATGAACTCTTAAGTTTCAGCTATCTTCCAAATGTTCTAACATGAGTCCCCTGATCATGGGTCCTCACACGGGTGTGGGCGGGGCCACTCATCCTGCATGTGGGGGTACCTTTCATGCGGAGCACACTTACCAATGCCCTGGACCAGGCGGAGAATGCAGACATATGTGAATCGAACATTAAGACAGCTTCCCAACTTAGAGTTGAGCCGTGTCACTGTGTGTAGTAATAAAAAAAAAAAAAGAGTTCCACTGTAAAGTACCGTCAAGTGTCACTACCCACTGAATGAATGAATGACTTGTATAGCGCTACCTGAATCGCCTCAGGGTGCTTTTTGCCACTGGTGTCCATCTGTGGTATAGTGTGGTCCTTGCCTTGTGGGGTCCTGACATGCTTACAAACACATATACATATTTGGCCAATTTTATCGACAGGATCTAATTAACCTACCAGCATGTCTTTGGAGTGTGGGAGGAAACCCACGCAGGCACAGGGAGAACATGCAAACTCCAGGCAGAAGGTGTCGTGGTTGGGATTTGAACCAGCAACCCTATTACTGCTAGGTGAAAGTGCTAACCACTACACCACTGTGCTGCCCCTGTGCTGACACTTTAACTGGATGTATGTTACATTTAGGAGGGACACCGCCTAACTCGTGTCCTCTCCACCAGTGGGGTCCTGCAATGCACTTAGCATAAACCTCATGCTTGTACTTGTTAACTCCTTCCTTCCTGTACCATGTTGCCAGCCTAAGTGTCTCTGTAACACGGGCTCAGTCCCGGTTGCTTTGGGAAGCCGAAAGCTGGGGAGGGAGCCAGTTCACCAACCCCCTTGCTAATGGAGGACCTATCACCTACACCAGGTACCACGCTTCTCGACTGGCTGCAATGTACTTTTCACTAGTTCTTGGTTACAATAGCAACTGCATTCCTTCTTTGACTTGTCCTGCTGAATTAACCTTGTAGTAGTGGCTTTACTTCATATCCCCTTATGTGCTTTACCGACCCTAGTTATTACGATACACCAGGAACCATCATGTACCCCTTTAAATTACTTCAGACCAGGCTTAAAACAGTTGATTCAACTTTTACTTGAAACATATTGATGATACAGTTTGATGTGAACAGATGCCTTAGAATGTCCCTAACTATCTCTATTAGGCTGCTCAGGCATACCTCCACAAGGTAGTAGTCCATGCTAGGTGTTCTCCAGGGACTGGTGGATATCCTGGCTCCCAGTGCCTTCCGATGGACTGCAAGATGCAGGAGCCTCCTCCGGACTCTGCAACAGTCATGGTATTTCTACTTGAGTTGGCTGGAAATGCTTCACCCTTATTTATATTACAGGGTTGATAGGCTAGGTCCAAAAAAGCCTGAGCACAGAGGTGCAGCACATTAGCCCCTTTCCCAGCCTGGGCTAGCCAACTACCTAGCTTACAAACCATAGGCAACATGCCTACACCGGATCTCTTGCTCTCTTGCCAGGGCCAGATCCTGAAAGGCCTAATATACTCCAGATTACAGACCTACATGTATGTCATGTTGTAAGTCAGGAGTGGCCAGTTCTGATCCACCTTCTCCACTAGGGCCCCACCCGTACCAGAATGGATAACAGAACACCACCCACCACCATCACCAGGGGAGTGGTATCTCCCAATACCATCTGCTGACATGCCTATCTTCACCTCGTCATTCTCTTCCCTGTGTATGGTAATATAGTGCTTGCTGTAGTACACAGGGGTCCTATTTAACAAAGGATATGGGTACACAAAGGCAGACACCCGTTAAACCAAAAAGACAAATACTGTATTACTATCACTTGTTGTAAATCGCAATGGTCTACGAGGAGAAAGCCTCAGAAATGAAAGTAGCTAAATTTTACCAGAAATAGGTCGCTAATAAAGGAAAATTAAGTCATGAGTATTAATTGGCTCCAGTTCCCAAGATACAGCTTCGGGTCAAAATTGCATCAAAATAATTCAAAATTACAAGGAGGGTGTGCGATTATGCTCCATAACTTTTCTGCAAAATTTGATACTATATAGCAATTAGAATGGTGCCACACCAAGTATTATAAATGTATCTTTTTATTGATACCAATAACATAACTTGCCATTCATTTATTGTTTTTTCGTGTAACATTTTCCTGCAACCTCCACACCAATGGGACTGCAAAAGGCATGAATTTTTTTCTTAGCCAATGACGCAGATAAGTTGCACATGTAATGCATCAATAATGAGGGGCCCAACTCTTGTCCTGATCCCCTACTTTGCATCCAAAATATAGATGGCATGCCTTTTTTACCACTGCTGTCATACTATACTTTTGAGATGCAAATGTAACCTCTCCACAAATGTTTCAGAAGTTATCTGCACAGTTTACACAGTTTCGAGGCATCTTGGCTTTTGAGGGAAAAAATCACGCAACTGCTCATTACAAATGTTAATCAATGACACTTTCACAAGCCACCAGATGTAACTGTATGATGCATAGATCTGACCAAGACAAATGTACCGTGCAATAAAAGAACAATAAGTTAGTTAGGTAATAATCTTTAGTCTCAAAGAGAAGATGAATGTATACACTTCCATGTGGTACCATTTTCATTGTTCTACCGTACTTTGTCGAGAAGTTACGAGACTTCATGATCATCAGACACCTCCCTCCCTTGTGGGCAAATATACTCACCTGTGTATAAATCTTTATTGTGAAATATCTTGAAAACTTTAGCCAACCAGCACTTTTATCACCTGTTTTCTAATTCATCTAATCAAAATATGTAAGAATTAGCACATTTTATCTTGGAGGTCGATAGTTTCCCCAAATTTGTAGACCAGTGTAGTGCATTTAACTGTAGCGGTGACACCTTTTCAAGGTGTCCGCTATGTGTAAATTTCGTTATTTTTGTCTCTCAGAACAGTAAAGGGGTTCTGAGAACTAATTGGATAGGGAAGCTTTGGCATCAGTTTGGCTGGGCTGTGTTGGGGTTCTGCCTGATCATGTGTGCAGTGAGGTACACATGACAGGCTCAGAACCAGGCCTGGTTGCACGTTTGGGTACCGGCATTCCCCAGAGCCAATCAGTGGGTGCGTTTGGACACACTGAGGAGTCTGGTGAAAGGTACTTAAGATGCTGGAAACACGTTTTTGGGGTTTGTTAGGCCAGAGCTGCATGTTCCTGGATCTGGACCGGGGTAGCCCCGCGAGGGGTCCCGGTCAGGGGAGCGTGTGCTGCCCCACAACATGGTTGGCTTGACAGGCCTCACAGACCCGCTTGGTCTGGGGCAAGGATCCATCTGTTCCGAGTCTCGGAACCGGCTGGTCCGAGGCACAGTGACTGAGGGAGGATTCAAGCGTCCGGGTGTGCTCTCAACTTGGAGGGGCACTGCAGCTCGTGTAAGCGACCAGGGGAGGACTCTTCAGAGGAGGGCCAACAAGCTGGCATCCTGAGAAGTGCCTGGTTGCTGGGTTGTCAAGGACCCCAGAGAATCCACGCTTTCCCAATACTGTCCAGGAGACAGATAACGTTCCAGGTACTGAGGAAAGGTTCCTGTTTGTTTCTGAGTGCCATTTTGACTCAAGGACAGAGACTTTGCAACTTCTGTAATTCAAGTGCTGACTGCCATAATCTCTGGCTAGAGATTTGTTCAGCTTTAAAGTGCCCAGCTGCGAGTGGCTACTCTCTGGGTTGGCAAATAGAGACTTTCGTATACATAGCAGTTCAAGGTGTCTGAGTTTTTTTCATCCCTGCCCTCTGTTCCCATACGAGACTGTGTCTGTTGGATGTTACCCCTGCAAATAAAAACCTTTCAAAAGGACTTTTATGGTGTCAGTGTGCAAAGTCCTTGGGTACTAACTCTGGGAACCCCTAGACCTGGAAGAACAAGCTAAGCGGAGGTAACCGGTAAGCCCAAAAGTCAAGGCCGCCCCATCAAGGGTTATGGCCGCTACATAACATATGACAGTAAATGGACAGGATGGACACGCTAGTGTAGCTCATGGCTCTGTTCTAACTGCTGTATAGTTATGTTTGTATCCTCCATGAATACAGCTGACAGGTGGGTTCTGTAAAAATAGATGGATTGTAAAAATGTCATGTTTCGCAGCCTTCAATGAAAAATAACACCTGGAAGTATAATTAGTGTTCTCTAAAAACTGTCTATATTCATATGCCATAATGCTAGTACCCAACCCAAGTTATTAAAATGTAAAATCACTATTGTCTCAATTTTTTTTACGCTTACTTTAATCTATGCACAAAGAAACAGCAATCCCTAAAAAACGAAAAGTCCCAAAATGATTTGCATTATCCTAATACACGATGCATGATGTTCTGGAGGCTGTCCAACAACATTGTCAGCTTCAGCAGAGATTGGACTTGTCAGCATGCTGTGCGTTGGCACATCTACTTGAAGTTCCAGTTGGGAACTTAAACAGATGGGTGACAGCGCTGTCACTCCATAGAGAGTATGCAAAAGCAGTGTTGTCACCCTGTCAGTGGGTGTGCGGAGGCTACATTTGTAATTTGTAATTTTTAATAATTGTCATAAAGAAGAGGAATAATGGCAGAAACAGAAAGATAGGTAATACGTTTTTTTTTTATTTTATCAGTAGAGTTTAGGTACACTTTAATTTGAATCACTCTCTCTGTTCAGATTCTATGTGGAATTAATGTTGTTTTCAACAGTAATAAAGTAAGTTGTTTATATGTAGAGGGGTGTCTGTCACTTAATGACACCATATGCTAGCCAAGCCGATAAACCACTTTAATGTTCCTTGGTGCGTCCAGGACATGTTCCAGCTAGTCTGGAGGTCGGCGAGCAATGTCCCCAGAGTGAAATATCTGCATAAAGTGCAAGGTGTGCATATCTCCAACCTAATACCATTGCTTATTAACAGCTTCTAAATCTCTGTCACGCACAAAGTAATACGACCATGTATTGACAGTTCGTGTGTTCTTAGGAAAATTGCATTAAGGGAAATCTCTGGGCAAATATAATAAAACATTATTTAGTTCACTTATTTATTCTTTCAAGTGTTGTGATATAGTAGTTTAATTTTGCCAGTGCAAAATCTGTCTTTATCCAGCTTAAAGAAGAATTTCATTATGGAATTGGCAGCAGATAGTTTTTGGTGCCGAGGTCCCAGCACCAAAAATAAAGTAAAAATCACCAACTTTCCCTAAAGGTCCTCATGCTCAATGTAACAAAAATGGAAATTGAAGCGCCACAGCACTTTTAAAAGGGCCAGATAGAACTTTTTTTCAATAAAAATCAGGAGGATAATCCAAAAAGTAGCCAATGTGTTTTGGGGGCGAAAGAGTGCCCCCTTCATCTGGGCTTGATTGAAAACAATGTGAATAGACTAGAAGTAAGCTGGGCCTCTGATGGTATTTTTTCTAGTGTGATTACATGCACAGGACTTGTCAGCAGCTGGTTTGGCAGCCAGTCTATTCACATTGTTGTCAATCAAGTCCTAATGAAAGGGGCACCTTTGGACCCCCAAAATGCATTGACTACTTTTTGGACTGGTCATCTGGCTTTTATTGGATTAAAGTTGTATCAGCTTCACAGCCGGCTCCTCACTGAGCCTTGTGAATGGACCCGGAGTCTCCTGGGACCCGTGACATGTCTCAGAAGGTTGAAACAGAAGCAGGAACAGGTACCTCTCAAAACTAGGTACCCACTTCTCAAAAAAATTGATATATTCCAAATATGGTGGGAGGCGAGCACCTCGAGGCGATTCAGTTCGCAGTTGCAGCGCTATACAAGTCTTTCATTCATTCAGGGAGGAGGAAGAAAAGCAGAACTTCTCTTTTTTTGTTGAAGTTACACTTTAAGGTGGTGGCACTTCTGAACCGTCCCTTTTAAAGTCAGCATGCATTGATTTTGAAACTACTAGGTAGATAGGCAGTCTCCCTCTTTCCTGGTCTGCTAGCAGTGGTAAATCAAACACAGCAGCGGTCACTCACCAGTCCTGGTAACACAGCAAACCTTGGCTCATCTGTCTGCAATCCCTCTGGCTCTGCTCTCAGGGCACTCCAGTCCTCAGCAATCCGATCCTTAGCACTCCAGTCCTCAGCAATCCGATCCTTAGCACTCTGGTCCTTAGTCTACCACTGGCAAGTGCATGAGGTGAACATTACTTTGGGTCCTGCACAGCAAGGTAATTCTTAATTTACAAAATCTAGGAAAACTCGCTCCTCTCCTCCTCTTACTCGCCTCTCTCTCTGGGGATTGTGATCCATCCCCCATTCACTTCCATGGCAAAGTCCTTTTCAGAGACTACATCTCCCACAGTTCAGTGCAGCCTGCCTCAAGTCCTTTTAGTGCCTTAAGTACCACTGGCTCCCCCTGTAGTTGCTCCCTTGGCCATCCTAGCACCCAGCTACAAACATATGTCAGGAGATATTAGTTACTCACCAGGATTGGTGTGATTGAAGGTGCAGGAAAGGTTTCAAAGGCAGAAAGTGGGGGGAGGAGAGAGCTAGATTAAGTTTGGAGTTGGCTGAAGAAGATTGGTGGACAATTTGGTGGACAATTGTTCCCGATTGGTGGACAATTCAGAGGTCATAGTAGCCTGGAGGTTGGGGTCTTTGGAGGTTTTAAAAATGACAGTGCTACAGTGCCTGGGAAAAGTATACATACTCCTTGAAATTTTCCACAATTTTCTCATGTTACAACCAAAAACGTAATTGTAATTTATTGGCTTTTTTTTTTATCATTAACGATTTTTATTGAATTCGTTTTTAGAAAGCACAAAGATATATGCACTGTATACAGAACAGATATTTTGTATGCGGAGCACACTGAAAAAAACACTTCAGTAAACATTATCAAAATAAATAAAGAAACACCAGCAATGACAGAGATACATCATTGAGGGCCACTGATGTGGAGCATTTAGAGCAAGTAATCATGACTCAAAGCTAGCAGTGTGACAGCATTCAAATAACAAAAGAAGGCTCAAAACTGTAACAGTATTGGAGTCTATCAAATGAAGTGCAAGATATCTCAAAATTAAAGAAAAATATGTATAAAATGAGATAGAGAAAGCCATGCAGTATCTCACAAAAGTGAGTACACCCCTCACATGTTTGTTCATATTTTATTCTATCTTTTCATGTGACAACACTGAAGAAATTACACTTTGCTACAATGTAAAGTAGTAAGTGTACAGCTTGTATAACAGTGTAATTTTGCTGTCCCCTCCAAATAACTCAACACACAGCCATTAATGTCTAAACCACTGGCAACACAAGTGAGTACACCCCTAAGTGAAAATGTCCAAATTGGGCCCAATTAGTCATTTTCCCTCCCTGTGTCATGTGACTCGTTAGTGTTACAAGGTCTCAGGTGTGAATAGGGAGCAGGTGTGTTAAATTTGTGGTTATCGCTCTCACTCTCTCATACTGGTCACTGGAAGTTCAACATGGCACCTCATGGCAAAGAACTCTCTGAGGATCTGAAAAAAAAAAAGAACTGTTGCTCTACATAAAAATGGCCTAGGCTATAAGAAGATTGCCAAGACCCTGAAACTGTGCTGCATCACTGTGGCCAAGACCATACAGTGGTTTAACGGGACAGGTTCCACTCAGAGCAGGCCTCGCTATGGTCGACCAAAGAAGTTGAGTGCATGTGCTCAGCGTCATATCCAGAGGTTGTCTTTGGGAAATAGACGTATGAGTGCTGCCAGCATTGCTGCAGAGGTCGATGGGGTGGGGGGTCAGCCTGTCAGTGCTCAGACCATACACTGCACACTGCATCAAACTGGTCTGCATGGCTGTCGTCCCAGTAGGAAGCCTCTTCTAAAGATGATGCACAAGAAAGCCCGCAAACAGTTTGCTGAAGACAAGCAGACTAAAGACATGATTACTGGAACCATGTCCTGTGGTCTGATGAGACCAACATAAACTTATTTGGTTCAGATGGTGTTAAGTCTGTGTGGTGGCAACCAGGTCAGGAGTACAAAGACAAGTGTGTCTTGACTACAGTCAAGCATGGTGGTGGGAGTGTCATGGTCTGGGGCTGCATGAGTGCTGCCGGCACTGGGGAGCTACAGTAGATTGCGGGAACCATGAATGCCAACATGTACTGAAACAGAGCATGATCCCCTCCCTTCTGAGACTGGGGGGCAGGGCAGTATTCCAACATGATAAGACCTCAAACACACCTCCAAGATGACCACTGCTTTGCTAAAGAAGCTGAGGGTAAAGGTGATGGACTGGCCAAGCATGTCTCCAGACCTAAACCCTATTGAGCATCTGTGGGGCATCCTCAAACGGAAGGTGGAGGAGCGCAAGGTCTCTATCATCCACCAGCTCTGTGACGTCGTCATGGAGGAGTGGAAGAGCATTCCAGTGGCAACCTATGAAGCTCTGGTGAACTCCATGCCCAAGAGGGATAAGGCAGTGCTGGAAACTAATGGTGGCCACACAAAATATTGACACTTTTGTTGCCAGCAGTTTTGACATTATTGGCTGTGTGTTGAGTTATTTTGAGGGGACAGCAAATTTACACTGTTATATAAGCTGTATACTCACTACTTTACATTGTAGCAAAGTGTAATTTCTTCAGTGTTTTCACATGAAAAGATGAAATACCAACAAAAATGTGAAGGGTGTACTCAAGTTTGTGAGATATGGTAACTTTATTGGGATTGTATGTGATAGACAAACACATAATTGTGAATTGGAAGGAAAATGATAAATGGTTTTCAAAATGTTTTACAAATAAATATATGAAAAGAGTAGCGTGCATTTGTATTCAGCCCCCTTTACTTTTGGTGAATCTAAAGGAGATTGTACAGAGACTGTATACAGATTGTATAGTGTATCACCACATTTATACACGTTAAATTACCTAGTTGTGCTTTCAGTGTCATTGTTAATGGCACACCAAACACAGAATCAAACACAGATTTTGCCTTATGAAAAAACAGGTGACAAATGCAGTAAAGAACATGCAACTCACCATGCAAAACTGTCCCATGAGCTACTTTGCCATGTGTAGCGCAGCCCATTGAAACCAATGCGCTGCCCTATGCGTGAAAATCCTCCAAAACACCCCAAAAAAAAACAAAACACACATGCAGGAATGTGAGTTTTTGCTACGTGGAGATGTGAACAAGGGGCTGACAACTGAGTGTCTCTAGCCACTCCCTCCTATGTACTTGTATAAAGATGGCCATACACTATACAATCGTATTGTAGGTGAATTTATCCTTTAAGTATTCCAGTGAATGCAAAATTAGATCATCCACGGGATCACTTAACTAGCCACTCGATTGCTATTACAAGCAGCGGGAAGGGAAGATGCCCCTCCAGCCACCTTCCGTTGCTCTCTAGCTACTAGGGGTGGAACTGATTGTCACCGATCCGTGATCCGAACGGGTCACCATGTTCGGATCGGCACATGCCGCGCTCCGCAGAGCGCTCTGGAAAGGCCGCGGCTTAGCCTAGCTCCGGAGTGGCGGCCATCTTGGTGCACCCGTCGGCCATTTACAATGTGATCGCTCCGTCAAATGACGGAGCGATCACTTGTAAACAAACCAAGAACAAATCAAGATGGCGCTGGTTCCTCTCTCCCCTCTGTGTACAGATCTCTACCGTACCCAGCCATGCTCAGCCATACCCAGCCATACTCAGCCAATATTACAGTGGGGGAGATGACGTGGGAGATGACATGGATATTACAGTGGGGGAGATGTACATTACAGTGGGGAGATTGTGGGTATTACAGTGGGGACTATATGGTGGTGGAATTTTCACAGGTTTTTGCAAATTCAATTATTATTTGCTGATCCGAAAAATTATCTGATCCGTGACTCTGATCCGAGGAACGATCCGATAGTTTTTTGATAATTTGCACCCCTACTAGCAACTAGCCGGAACATCTGCCGGGTGGCTGGAGACCAATACAAAGCCGTACTTTCACACTGTTGGACCGTTCAGGTCCGCCTGTCGGTTTTGACGGCGGTCCGTTTAGGTCCCCCTTATCTGTTTTGACGGCGGACCGTTCAGGGCCGCCTGTCAGTTTTGACGGCGGACCGTTCAGGTCCGCCTGTCAGTTTTGACGGCGGACCGCTCAGGTCCGCCTGTCAGTTTTGACGGCGGACCGGTCAGGTCCGCCTGTCAGTTTTGACGGCGGACCGTTCAGGTCCGCCTATCAGTTTTTACGGCAGACCTGAACGGACACTCCATGCAGGTCTATGGAGCGGCGGATGTCAGCAGTGACATGTCCGCTGACATCTGGGTGAGATCTGATGAAAACAGACCTGTCATCCGCCGGCTCAGCGGAGATCAACAGAGAGATCTCCCGCTGAGCTGGCAGACAGAGGCGGACTCTGCAAGCGGTTCCGCCTCGTTGGAATGAGGCCTAAAAGTGTTTTCCTGGAGGGTTCAATTTGGTTTTACAAGTAAAGATTTACATTTCTATAAACGCCCATTAAATAATGATTACAAACATGTCCTCTATACCTGAGAAAAGTGATAGGATTTTTAGTGGTCCTTTCGGTGAAGAGCAGCGGCATGTGTCCGGCTCCCAATGAGAATTATCACATGTATACAGTAAATGAATATTCTTTCCGCCCCTGTGTAGGACCCGACCCTGTAATCTGCAATGTTATTTCTGTAGCTATGCGTTTCCTCTGAAGTGGGAAGTTTTTTTTTCCACTAACTATAATGGAGCACAGCGTGAGCTCATCGGCATGCATGGTGTGCCATATCTCATACCCCAAGTCTTCATGACATGTCATCATTCAAAAAGAGAAGTAGGCTGTAATATGGGACACGGTCTATTTTTATTTTGTCATGCTGGGTTTGTTTAGAGATGAGCATTGGCTTTCATAAAGAGGGGCCAAATTACACTTTTACCTGCTGTGATCAACTGTCTTCCCAATGGAAGGAGTAGAGTCCATCTGGTAGCAGATTTGAAGTTAAACTTCAGGCAGATATAAAAAAAAAAAAAATAAAAATAATAATCATGATTTAATGCAATTACATATACCGTATATACTCAAGTATAAGCCGAGTTTTTCAGCACATTTTTTGGTGCTGAACATGCCCCCCTCGGCTTATACTGGAGTCAAGCACTTTTCTTCAGCAGAGAATTACATTTTCCGAACCGAATTTGGGGCCCCGTATCTCGGGGACCACTTGGTGCTAGGAACCCCAAATTTGGTGTGCAAACCCAGTGGAACCAACACTACAAGTGGGGTTCCTAGCACCAAGTGGCCTGAGATACGGGGGCCCCTAAGATGTTTCGAAAACTTTCATTCTCTGCTGCAGAAAAGTGCTTGACATTTTCCGAAATGATTTTGGGGCCCCGTATCTCGGGGACACTTGGTGCTAGGAACCCCATCTTTGGATATGTTGTAGTGCTGGATTTGCACACCAAAATTTGTGTTGCTAGCACCAAGTGGCCCCCCGAGACGGGGCCCCAAAGTTGGTCAATTGTGTCCATCTGCAGCAATGTTATTTCGGGTCCCCTTGGGTCCAGAGACCCCCAAATTTGGCTGCAGCTAGGAACCCTAAATTACCGAGTTTGAAGTTCGGGGGATCTATGGCTGTAAATGGACACAGTGAGGCTGCAAATGGGCATTGTTGACCGTCTTTTCCACTAATGCCCCGTACACACGGTCGGATTTTCCGACGGAAAATGTCCTATCGGACAATGTTGTCGGAAATTCCGACCGTGTGTAGGCTTCATCGGAAGTTTTATCTCCTGCTCTCAAATTTTCCGACAACAAAGTCCTATCGGACGTTTTCCGATCGTGTGTAGCGAATTCTGACGGACAAAGTGCCACGCATGCTCAGATCACATTACAAGACCAAAGCTATTGGCTACTAGCCTCTACGTAGTCCCGTCGTAGGCAACAAACGTCACCACGTTCAGAATGATCGGATTTTCCAACAACTTTGTCCGACTGTGTGTATGCAACACCAGTGTCGGACAAAATCCGTCGGAAAAAATCCGAAGGATTTTGTGGTCGGATTTTCCGACCGTGTGTACGGGGCATTACAGTAGCTGAGCATTTCTCACCCTAGGCTTATACTCGAGTTAATACGTTTTCCCATTTTTTTGGGGTTAAATTAGGTGCCCCGGCTTATATTCGGGTCGGCTTATACTCAAGTATATACGGTAATTCAGTTTTAAATAAATGAATTAATGCATATTTAAATGCAACTAGTTGCCTGAATGTGACTTGGTATCGGCCTCTTGTATTCTCTTGTACAATGAACTAGTACCAGGGAAAGTAGGTGAAGCACTGGGATCCAAACAAATGTGGACATGTCAGAGGAGGAGACGTCTAAAAGTGGGGCCCACCCAAATATAAAGACATTACTCTTTTAAGAAATACCGTCATGGACAAAAATATTGGCACCCCAGCATTTCTGTCCAATAATACACCACTTGACTTCACCCAGAAAATTGTTGCAATTACAAATGTTTAGGCATTCATGTTTATTTATTATAAATGAAAGGGTGTAACTCCAGGCAAGTAAATGCTAATTGATGCAGACAAGTGTTCATTTATAAAAAAAATAAAAAAAATCATTAAAGCGGAGGTCCACACAAAAATGGAACTTCTGCTTTTCAGAACCCTCCCCCCCTCCGGTGTCACATTTGGCACCTTTCAGGGGGGAGGGGGGGTTCAGATGCCTGTATAAGACAGGTATTTGCACCTACTTCTGGGTATAGACCCCCGCAGGGTCTACGCCACTTCCCGTCCGACCCGCGCTGTCTGCCGGGAGACACACACGGATCCCAGAGACAGCAGGGACCATTCGGATTGCGCAGTGCGACTCATGCGCAGTAGGGAACCAGGAAGTGAAGCCGCAAGGCTTCACTGCCTGATTCCCTTACCGAAGATGACGGCAGGAGCATCCGAGGAACGAGGGACGGTTCGGCCTCGGGTGCCGACATCGCGGGCGCCCTGGACAGGTAAGTGTCCTTATTTTGAAAGTCAGCAGCTGCAGTATTTGTAGCTGCTGACTTTTTTTTTTTTAAATAAATTTGGCGGACCTCCACTTCAATACTGGGCACTTTCCAGCCCAGGTTAATTTTCAGCTTTCAGCGCTGTCACACTTTGAATGACAATTGCGTGGTCATGCAACACTGTACTCCTATGAAGAGTTTTTATTTTTGAGACAGAGCGCTTTCTTTTTGAGTTATTTAATCCCTGCTGTTTTTTTTTTTTACTTTTTGATAAATAAAAAAAATAAAAAATAAAATTTGAAAAACGTTTTCCTTAGTTTCTGTTATAACATTTTGCAAATAAGTAATCTTCTTCTTCGCTGATAAGTGGCACTGATCTGCACTGATAATCAGTGTAAACTGTGTACTGACAGCTTTGCTGGTTATCGTGGCAGTGGCAGCTGCAGGGGAGAGGAGGAAGCGCCGACCAAGGCTGAGACATGGGAGCTTATGGGCGATGATACCATTCCCATAGTTCCCAGCTATTGTCCAGTGCTCTCTCCTCTCCCCTTCAGCTGCCGCTGGCTGACATAGTGGGATCATGTGACTGGACCGAAGTGGCCTAAAAATTGATTCTTTCGTAGGCTTTTGAAGTTGAATTCTGTTGTACAAGAATTTTCGTATGGTGAGTGACCGCTTCACTTTCGACATGAGACTAGCATGGTCTAAGTTTGGTCTAAGATTGCCCTGTATTTGGCTCCATCTAACTTCTCATCAACTCTGACCAGCTTCCCTGTCCCTGCTGAAGAAAAGCATCTCCACAACATGATGCTGCCACCACCATGTTTCACGGTGGGGTGGTGTGTTCAGGGGGGAATGTGCAGTGTTAGTTTTCCGACGCACATAGTGTTTTGCTTTTAGGCCAAAAAGTAAAATTTTGGTCTCATCTGATCAGAGCACCTTCTTTCACATGTTTGTGTCTGTGTCCCCATGTGGCTTCTCGCAAAGACTTCTTATGGCTTTCCTTCAACAATGGCTTTCTTCTTGCCACTCTTACATAAAGGGCAGAGACAGATTCTCCCTCCTGAGCTGTGGATCTCTGCAGCTCCTCCAGAGTTACCATGGGCCTCTTGGCTGCTTCTCTGATTAATGCTCTCCTAGCCCGGCCTGTCAGTTTAGGTGGACGGCCATGTCTTGGTAGTTGTCCCATACTCTTTCAATTTTCGGATGATGGATTGAACAGTGCTCTGTGAGATGTTCAAAGCTTGGGATATTTTTTTTATAACCTAACCCTGCTGTAAACTTCTCCACAACTTTATCCCTGACCTCTCTGGTGTGTTCCTTGGCCTTCATGGCCTTCATGAAGCTGTTTGATCACTAAGGTTCTCTAACAAACCTCTGAGGGCTTCACAGAACAAGAAAATTACACACATGTGGACTCTATTTACTAATTAGGTGACTTCTGAAGGCAATTGGTTCCACTTTTAGTTACGGGTATCAGAGTAAAGGGGGCTGAATACAAATGCATGCCATAATTTTCAGACATTTATGACAAAATGTTGGAAATTTCAAGGGGTATGAATACTTTTTCAAGGCACTGTAGAAGACTCTAATGCAGCTCTGTGTCCATTAATACATCATTAATTATTATTTTATTTTAAATGATAGCAGTGTAAATACCTAAATAAGACCTGATATCCACTGTTTTGCAGTCCCTGTATAGTAGTGCAGAAAGATAATAGAAGGAGGCAACTGAGTGATGTAGAGATGAGCTCATCAATTTGCAGCTCCTCCTTTCACTGTCCAGTCACAGGGTGGGGATGTGAAAGAGACCTTTTAAGTCAGTGGTTCTCAACCTTGCTAGTGCCGTGACCCCTTGATAAAAGTAATTTGGGCCCCTAACCCACGGACATTTAGCGCTCCCTGAGTTCCTTCTACTCGTACAGTATTAAAACCTCTTATGGTACATTTTAGGATGTACCACCCTTTCTCTTTGTTCTCCTTTCTTTCCCTTTTATCTCTCTGCAAATTTCTTGTTTTCTTCCCCCATCCCTCTCTCTAGCCATTTTTCTTGTTCTTTCTCTTATTCTTTCTCTCCCCTTTTCTTTGTTCCTCCCCTTCTTTTCCTCTCCCTTCCATGTATTCTCTATTTTTATTCCTTTGTGACCCCTGGCAAATCGTCATTCGACCCCCAGGTTGAGAACCACTGTTTTAAGTGAACTGAAAACCACAGAAGAGAAACGATCAGGCCCTCTTCTGTGTCATAGAGGGCTGTACTGTGTGGCAGAGCTGTGTAAATCTCATGACTGGATGGACAAATCTTGTGTGTATATATTTCATTTGTGTATTTAGCTGTACGTCTAGAGTTCAGCTTTTTAAATTTTTTAAGCCACACTCTACATTCAAATGCGTCTGTGTGCATGAGCCCTTAATTACTGAGGCCTGAGGGTCAGTGTGCTAGACAAGGAAGTAAACATTTTAGGATGGGTTCCTCTCTTTGTTTCTTTCGTATTAGACCTATTTTACAGTAACCACACCTTTCCCCTCCCCGCTGATCTCCGTCGTCCTATCCCCCACCCCAGACCCCTCACTGATCTCAGTCCTCCTATCCCCCACCCCAGACCCCTCACTGATCTCAGTCCTCCTATCCCCCACCCCAGACCCCTCACTGATCTCAGTCCTCCTATCCCCCACCCCAGACCTCTCACTGATCTCAGTCCTCCTATCCCCCACCCCAGACCCCTCACTGATCTCAGTCCTCCTAGTCCTCACTGATCTCAGTCCTCCTATCCCCCACCCCAGACCCCCCACTGATCTCAGTCCTCCTAGCCCTCACTGATCTTAGTCCTATCCCCCGCCACTGATCTCAGTCCTCCTATCCCAGACCCCCCGCCGATCTCACTTTCCCTATCCCCCACCCCTGATACCCCCGATGATCTCAGTCCTCCTTACCCCCCCACCCCAGACTCCTTGCTGATCTCAGTCCTCCTATTCCCTTCCTCATACCCCCCCCCCTCCTCCTCTCCCCCACCCCAGACCCCCCCCCCCCCCACTGATCCAAGTCATCTTATCTCCAAACCAAGAGCCCCTGCTGATTTTACATATTTTATCTCCCACCCAGACTCCCCACTGATCTTAGTTCTCCTATTCCTTCCCCAGATCCCCTGCTGATCTTGGTCCTCCCATCCCCACCCCAAACCCCCACTTATCCAAGTCGTCCTATCTCCCAACTCAGACCCCCTGCGGATCTTACTTCATTTATCCCCCACCCCAGACCCCCCACTGATCTCAGTCTTCCTTTCCCAGACCCCCAACTGATCTCAGTCTTCCTTTCCCAGACCCCCCACTGATCTCAGTCTTCCTTTCCCAGACCCCCCACTGATCTCAGTCTTCCTTTCCCAGACCCCCCACTGATCTCAGTCTTCCTTTCACAGACCCCCCACTGATCTCAGTCTTCCTTTCCCAGACCCCCCACTGATCTCAGTCTTCCTTTCTCAGACCCCCCACTGATCTCAGTCTTCCTTTCCCAGACCCCCCACTGATCTCAGTCTTCCTTTCCCAGACCCCCAACTGATCTCAGTCTTCCTTTCCCAGACCCCCCACTGATTTCAGTCTTCCTTTTCCAGGCCCCCCACTGATCTCAGTCTTCCTTTTCCAGGCCCCCCACTGATCTCAGTCTTCCTTTCCCAGACCCCCAACTGATCTCAGTCTTCCTTTCCCAGACCCCCAACTGATCTCAGTCTTCCTTTCCCAGACCCCCCACTGATCTCAGTCTTCCTTTCCCAGACCCCCAACTGATCTCAGTCTTCCTTTCCCAGACCCCCAACTGATCTCAGTCTTCCTTTCCCAGACCCCCCACTGATCTCAGTCTTCCTTTCCCAGAACCCCCACTGATCTCAGTCTTCCTATCTCCCAACCCAGACCCCCTGCGGATCTTACTTCATCTATCCCCCACCCCAGACCCCCCACTAATCTCGGTCTTCCTAAAACTCATCTCATTTTAAATCCCGAGAATGGAGCCTGTCAACTGTGCAGTCATTTCCCCGAGAAGCAGGCCGGTGCCATCCCTCCTCTCTCTTCCTAAATGAGGATTGTTTTCTGAGATTTATATTGTCACAAGGACATAAAAATAGCAGATGTTTGCCCGCGTAAAGAATGAAGGCAGCCGATATTCTGAGGAAAGCTGTTTTGTGCTCCCCGCTGGGATAAATGGAGGGCGCATACCGCCATTTCTGGAAGTGTTCAGAATACAATCTGCAAGCTACAGCGGCATTTGTGAATGTCTCATTTACAGCCACAGCTATTTTTAAGGAGCAGTCCTTCTGAGAGTCGGATTGTGTGTCATGGACTCTGCGGAATTGCTGCACATGTCAGTATTGTTGTAGACTCTAATGGTGCGCCTGACGCATCTAAATAAAGCTTGGCGGTGTCTGATGAAGAGAACCTGTCACCTTCCTACAGCAGCACAAAACTATAGTCAGGACAGAATTCACCAGCAAACATACTTGATTGTGTGCATTCCTCAGTCCCAGATACATTTCTGTTAATGCAGGGTCATTTTTTAAAAACATTTTTAAGCAGAATAAATTCTTATGAAAGCTTTGATATGTTACTGTAACTTCAAATGTCATTTTAAATATTTTTTAGGGCTGTTACTGATTAAAATTTTTGTGTTCGATTAATCGCTTTTTTTTTTTTTTTTAAATCGATTAATCAACTAATTTCGATTAATTATAACGCACATACAGATCCAACTACTTTTAGCTGATCTCCTTGCATTGCAACTCTGCATTAGTCAGTGGTAAATGTGGTATACACTATATACAATCACCCGACACTAGTTCGTTTCCACAATCCATGACTTAACTTCACAGTTCACACAAATACGTTTTAAATTCAAACTGTAGCACTGACGGAAGTCATTTTATTTTCCACAGTAGCATGACAATCCCTCCACCTCCGGTATAACTAATCACTCTCACCTTCATTTTGTTAAAAAATAAAAAAAAAATAAAAAAAAAAAAAAATCACTCTCACCTTATGGCATGGACCTCTGTGCAAACAGGTGGTCATGCAAGCGGGTATCAAAAGGGATAACAAGGACCATAAACTTCTCTCACGTCTCCTTAGATCTCAGCAAGAACGCCAGGTCATGGGTAGAAAGAAAAGATCTAAGTGCTCACCGCTTAAGTATAAGATTACATTTTTGTGTTCAAACACAAACTACTCACATAAAGATGATAAAAACACAGCATGTAAAGCCGACAATCGTGTTAGTTCCGTAGGGCAGCAGCTGGTGACGGCATGCGCAGCTCCTCCCCCGTACGCGTAGCATTTAATCAGAACTTCGACGTCACCGGATTCCTCCCCCCTTTTCCTTCATTAGCAGACGGAGACACTTGGGGAAGGGGACATCACCGGATCTCTGACGGAAATCCCTGAAGATCCGGAAGCCGGCGGAGAGGCGAGTACCGATCAAAAGAATTTTGATCGATCAAAAAAAAATTGATCGATCAAAAAAATTAACGATTAATCGAGGAATTAATCTTTAATTTGCACAGCCCTAATATTTTTTAATCAAATTCCTTTCCGATGCCTCTTGCGGCCCATTAAAGTGGTTGTAAACCCAGTGAAGCAACTGGTCTCAGGTGATGCTCTGAGATGAATCAAATCCTCCAACATAAGTTGTACCTGTTTATCTACAGCATTCCTTTCTCTACAGCTGTATAAAATCCAGAATTTATAATAATACTAAAGCTTATTTGAGCTGTCAGAAAATGGGGCGGAGAGCTGAAGTTTAACTCTGCAGAGCTCAGTGGGGAGAACATTTACTTTGATTATTATGTGCGCTTTTCATAGACATTTGGTTGTAACATTATTATGCCGTGTGTAGGCAATACAGTTCGGGGCCGACGCCCTTTGTACAAAAATCCACGGTAAAGTTTTTACAAAGTCCGATCGTGTGTATGAGGCTTTAGAAGAAAACCTATTAGGGCCCGTACACAAGATACGAAAATCAGAAGTTAAATTTCATCCGGCGAAAGATCTGCTGATTTTCGGATGAATAGTATGGTCCTTTGGACAGCCGATTACAAATTTTTGGATGACAAAAACTTTATTGCTCTGTACACACGATAGGATTTTCCGACAACAAAATCCATAAGATTTTTTCAGACGGATGTTGGCTCAAACTTGTCTTGCATACACACGGTCACACAAAGTTGGTCGTAAATTCCGAACGTCAAGAACGCGGTGACGTACGGCACGTACGACCAGCCGAGAAAAATTAAGTTCAATAGCCTGTGCTGCTCTTCTGCTTGATTCCGAGAATGTGTGGTGCTTTGTGCGTCGGAAATTGTGTACACACAATCGGAATTTCCGACAACGGATTTTGTTGGGCTGAATACAAATGCAATTTGAAAACCATTTATCATTTTCCTTCCACTTCACAATTATGTGCCACTTTGTGTTGGTCTATCACATAAAATCCCAATAAAATACATTTACGTTTTTGGTTGTAACACTGTATAGTATACATAGTTTGTATATATACTATATTTGTGTGTGTATGAAAGGGAGATATTACTGGTTTTGCCTTGAGTTCTGCAAAGCATAAACATCCCCGGATTGCTTGGACTTCTCCCGTTACAAAGATCACATAGAAATGTAACTTAAGTGGTTGCTAATGTTGTTCTCTTGTATTGACATAAATGGCACTTAGACAGCGATATCCCACTCCTGCCTTAGTTTCTATTATTACAATGATTCTCTTTTAAAGGCTGTCAATTCTTTTCATCAAGGATCGTATAAAGAGAATGAAAAGCTGTTACACTGTGCTCTCATCCTCTCCACAGCAGCTGGTGTGAGATATCTGCATTGTAAAGCCATCATACTCTGAATGGAAAAGGACTACCCGGTGGTGCCTCTAGGACTTTGAAGCACCATTCCCACTCGGTTCTCAGATGCCGTCCTTGGGCCTGTGTTGTATAAGATGGGTCAAGTTTTTCAGGTGACATTAGGAGAAGCTTAGATTGGTTGTACAACCCTGAAATTAAACATTAACAAAATTGTTTTTCTATAGTGTCCCTGTCCCTATCCAAAGTGTGGTTTCTGTTTTCTCTCTTCCTCCCTCTGCTATCAGAACTAGTCACTTCTGACGGTCTATGCCAGTGATGGTGAACCTTGGCACCCCAGATGTTTTGGAACTACATTTCCCATGATGCTCTTGCACTCTGAAGTGTAGGTGAGCATCATGGGAAATGTAGTTTCAAAACATCTGGAGTGCCAAGGTTCACCATCACTGGTCTATGCCAACACCAAGAAATCCAAGGAGAAGGTTCCCCCAGCACACAGCTGGTGATTACATAGTTAGGTTGAAAAAAAAGTCCAACCAAAAAAAAATACAATCCCATATACACAATCCTATACCCACAGTTGATCCAGAGGAAGGCAAAATCCCATCAAAGCATTATCCAATTTGCTATAGCAGGGGAAAAAATTCCTTCCTCATCGTCCGAGAGACAATCGGATTTTTCCCGGATCAACTTTACCTATAAATGTCAGTAACCAGTTTATGTACATTTAGGAAAGTATCCAGGCATTTTTTAAAGCAGTCTACTGAGTTGGCCAGAACCACCTCTGCAGGGAGTCTATTCCACATTTTCACAGCTCTTACTGTGAAGAAACCTTTCCGTATTTGGAGATGAAATCTTTTTTTCCTCTAGACGTAAGGAGTGCCCCCTTGTCCTCTGTGATGACCTTAAAGTGAATAACTCAACACCAAGTTCACTATATGGACCCCTTATATATTTGTACATGTTGATCATATCCCCCCCTTAATCTCCTCTTCTCAAGAGAGAATAAATTAATTTTCTCTACATAGTTAGTAAGGTTGAATAAAGACACCAGTCCATCCTGAGTAAGTGTGGGTGCATGTCTACAATTATCCCTATTTATTTAAGGTACCCATATAGCACCGTCAATTTACGCAGCGCTCCACACATACATCGCACTCTCACATCAGTCCCTACCCTCAAGGAGCCCACAATCCAAGGTCCCCAACTCACATTCATATACTAGGGCCAATTTTGGACAGAAGCCAATTAACCTCCCAGCAAGTCTTTGGAGTGTGGGAGGAAACCTGAGTACCCGGAGGAATCCCACGCAGGCACAGGGAGAACATGCAAACTTCCAGGCAGGTAGTGTTGTGGTTGGGATTCGAACCAGCGACCCTTTTTACTGCTAGGTGAAAGTGCTACCCACTACACCACTGTGCTGCCCATCTTTCCTCATAGCTGAGCTCCTCCATGCCTCTTTTCAGTTTGGTTGCCCTTCTCTGCACTTTCTCCAGTTCCCCGATATCCTTTTTTGAGAACTGGTGCCCAAAACTGAACTGCATGTTCCAGATGAGGTCTGACTAATGATTTGTACAGGGGCAAAATGATATCTCTCTCTCTGGAGTCCATACCTCTCTTAATACAAGAAAGGACTTTGCTCGCTTTGGAAATCGCAGCTTGGCATTGCATGCTATTATTGAGCTTATGATCTACCAAAACCCCAGATCCTTCTCCACCATTGATTCCCCCAGTTGTTCCCCCCCCCTAGTATATATGATGCATGCATATTCTTAGCCCCCAAGTGCTTAACTTTACATTTATCAACAGCCTTGGATGCGCATGTTGCCCTATGAAATTGCGTGGGGGGGGGGTGTTTCCTTTCCCCTCACTCAGGTCTCAGATTACACTCAGCTCCCTGCTCTATGCTATGCAGTGTGTGACATCAGATCCCTGCCCTCTGCCTCTGGAAGCTCAGAAATGCTGTGTAAATGTGCTTTAGAAGGCTGTAGATGAGAAGGGGTTGGAGTTAAACAGGTACTTATGTAGAAGGATTTGTTTGTTTTGTTATATAATCAAAATGTATACATTTTTTTGAAACAATACAAATAAATAGTATAACAAAACAAAAACAAGATGCATGTATTGTATAGCAGTACACTGACGTACATGGGTATACCAAATCCAAGTACCCAAGTACTATCCAAGTGGATAGACAAGAGGAGGTTGAACCCAACATTATGTAGGCGCAAGGCATTTTTTTTCAGGGGGAACGCAGTTTCGGCACCTCCAGCACTGTATGCATGTAATGGCAAGGGGTGCTGGAGGGTCTATTGTGCCTGGAGGGCATCTATTTTTGCATGGAGGTCTATTGTTTCTGCTGAAAGATATGTACTGTTGAGGGAGGGGTCTATTGTTTTCAAATATCAAGCTGCGCTGTAAACTGAAATAGTGACAAATATAATTCTATGACTTTATACAGATGAGAAAGTGAATTGAATAAAACTGATCGAATAATAAAAGATTAATAGTCCATTTCAATTGATAGTTGATCTTCTCTGTGCAAATAACACAGACAACACCCAAGAATGGTGATAAGAGAAAATGGTCTGCCTTCCACCTCCACACAAACTGCCGCTTACCGGCTCCTATGGATCTCTTAGTTATAGGAGATCATATGCGCCTGTGGCTTGATACCCAGCCAGGGCTTTTGATTGCACACGGTCAACATCCCAGCGCCTTTGCAGGAGTATGTGACTCAATCAGGAGGTTATAACAGATGTTTACCAGAAAAGAATGGTAAAAAAAGCTTCCATAGCGTAAAACCATTTACTTACATTTATGTAAAAACATCATATGCAGAGGAAAGAGCCGGCTCTCTGTAACAGCCCGTGATTCCGGGACTTCCGTGTATCGCGGTGAAGTCAGCACGTTCTACCCTACGCGTTTCGTCACACCGTCCTGGGGCACAGGCCACACCTCGCTCTGAGCTTTAGAAGACATAAATCCAAATCAGCCATTTTGGAAGTGGGCATATGCCCACAATGAGTGGGACGAATTTAGAAATAAAAGGCAAAACCAACAAAAGATAAAAATTGTATATCGTCCAACCAAGTATATGATACTTAGGTTAGGAAAAAGTGACATCAGCAAATCTCTATTTACTTTGAGAATCAGATAGTGGCTCGCTGACAATACACTTGGAAAATGACACACGCGTAGATAAAAAAATATATTTATAATAGATTTTAAATGGCCGCATTAGTGAAAAAATGGCCTATATTTACTAAAAAGAATCACCCTAAGGAGCACATACATTAAGTAGTTGCAATAACCACTGGTAATACCGCAGATTTTTATATATAAAATTCGACGATATACCAGTTAAAATTAATCCTTGAAACACGGAAATGGATAAAATTCACTACCTGGGGACACCGACACTCGAGCAAGACAGCGGCCCCTAGTGGTAGGAAAGTTTATGTACATAAAGTGTGAAAAGCAATAGATGGAGTAGTGTCAAAGATCACCGACCCATCATAGAAAGCGGGCATGTGACCCTAAAGGGTACTCCACTAGATAAATGATATAGCCCCTATTTAAACCCAGCATTCAGCAGGTCCTGCACAGCATCGAAGCAATATTGGTCCGTGTACCGGAAACTAGGGAAATCTTAGCGGTTTGTTACTCAAAAATAAATCTATATCTTATTAAAAAGACTTTTATAAGTAGATGCACAAACGAGCATTAAAAAAAAAAAAAGCATTCCTTACCTTTTATTAGTCATTCTAATGCCGCGTACACACGTTTGGACTTTGTCCGCCGGACTAGTCCGGCGGGACTTCCCCACACACGCCCGGACTTCCGAGCGTGTGACTTGCCCACACACGCCCGGACTTCTCCGGCGGACAATCCGCTGGAAAAAGTCTGCGGGAATGAACGGACTTTCCAATGAGCGGCAAGTCCGTTCATTTCAAAAGTCCGGCGGACTAGCCTACTAACGGCGAGATTGTCCGCCGGACTGCCAAGTCCAGCGGACAATTTTAAAACAAAACTTAAAACCTAGTCCGCCGGACTTTTGGCGCCAAAAAGTCCGCCGGCGCCCACACACGAGGGGATTGTCCGGTGGACTGGAGTCCAGCGGACAATCCCGCGGGATAGTCCCTTCGTGTGTACGCGGCATTAGAATGACTTCCGGTCTTTCCTCCCATGGGAGTAGGCGTGGTTTTCGTTCCGCAATGACCCCTGGGAGCTGTGTGACAGTATTCCCATGAAGCAGTGGGGGAAGCCGTCATCCTGAAATCTCGAGAGATTTCGGCCGGAGGAAATGGGACGGCGCTGCTCGCTCAGATAACTGAGCATGCACGGGATCGAGCGGTGAATGCTGGGAGCACAGCATTCACCGCATCCTGATAGTAAGTGCTTGTGGGTTTAAAATGCCCACAAGCAAAATGGAAACGCCCGGCAGGAGATTTTTATATGTTACCGAAACTGAGGAAATCGGCGATCGGTGGAGAAAAAAAAAAGCAACACGTGAGTGCATGATAAGACATGTATTGATAAAACAATGACTGAAAAAATAAAAAAATATATATCTTCGTGGAATCCCACTTTAATGAATCTAGAGGCTGTAATTTAAGTGTGATACCCAAGACAATAGAAAAAAAACATATAGATAAAAAGACAATGTTATTAATATCCGGTCTTAAAAATATAATCAACTAGGTGTTAATATTTAATTCAACCTAATCCCACCAAGCTTGGCAGATGTAGAAAAACCATATAATGGGATTGAATTAGAATAGGTCATAGACTAATTGCAATTATTTATAAATAGAAATTAATAATTGCAATATCTTCCCATAGGTCACAGACCAATAGCAATTATTTAAAAACGAATGATGATAATAATAATATATGCTTAATATTGATAATCGCACAAGCAATATGTTCCCCTAAAGAATCACTCGCCCCAGAGCTGAAAATGGGAGAGGAAACAATAATCGCATATTAAAAGGGAAATTAAACCAGGGATAATTGATTATGTTCATGCACAATTTCGAATTCATTATCATCTAAAGCCCAGATCAAGTTTACAATGTCAATGTGTATCAAGAGTTGTCTATAAAAGCATTCACATCCACATCGATATTAAGGCCAAAAGGGGGTATAACACCGTATTCTATGAATCCATGCCATCTCTAGCCTAGACAACCCTCTAATGTAGGCACTACCCCTCCAATGTGCACTGAATTTATCAATGCCAATGAATAGGGTGTTGGCGGGATCCCTATTGTGATGTGTGGCGTAGTGCTTGGAAACTGAATGATGTTGGAAACCATGTCTAATGTGAGCTGAGCAATCCCAGCCCCAAATCAATTTTCTAAAAGCTGAACTCCAAGCAAAGAGCTAAATACATAAATAATGTAAGAGAATGTAAAATACATATATAATGTACATGCACAGTGCATGTATGTGGTCTTTGTACAAGCCGACATGCTCGTTCCTTACAGAATTGGGAGTGTGCTTTTAACGTCTTGCGGATTAGGCAGGATGGAGGGGGTGGGGGGTGGTTGCCTACTTTGAATTTTTGCGGACAGGGCATGTATGACTTTCAGGTATGGAATGACAAAGGAGCACTTTTATAAACGCTGGGTGGTTTGTAACATGCTTTGGATGCTGCAGTGCATGGTGGGGTTTGTGGAAAATGTCACTAAGACCCCTTTCACACTGGGGCGTTTTTCTGGCGTTTTTCTGGCGCTTTAGCGTTAAAAAAAGTGCCTGTAAAACGCTTGAAAGAAGCCTCATCTGCAATTCCAATGTGTAAACCCCCTTTTTTTTGAAAGCCCTTTCACACTGCCAGCGCCCGAAAAATGCTCGTAAAGTGCCGCTTAAACTAGCGGCGCTTTACCAGCGTTTTTCCAACGCTAGTGGGGCGCTTTTAACCCCTGCTAGTGGCCAAAAAAAGGGTTAAAAGCACCCACAAAGCGCTGCTGCTACAAGCGCTTTTCAGACGTTTTTCAGGCGCTTTTCAGGCGCTTCCCATTTATTTCAATGGGAAGAGGCGCTTTAGGAGCTGTGTATTCACCGATCCAAAGAAGCTGCTTGCAGGACTTTTTTTGACGCCCTGCCAGCGCAGCGCCTCGGTGTGAAAGCACTTTCACATTTGGATTGCAGTTGCAGCTTCTTTTAGGCGCTTTACAGGCGCTTATTTTAATGCTAAAGCGCCTGAAAAACGCCATGGTGTGAAAGGGGTCTCAGTGTGAAAGCACTCGGGCTTTCACATTGGGATTGCAGTTGCGGCTGTGCCGTTTCTAAAGGGCCCATGCTGTGACCGGCGGCTCCCACGTTCATGTGCATAAATTAGGTCACGTGACTCTGGATAGTCACAGAGCCAGAGTCTACGATCCCGGAAGCAAGAGGGGTGAAGATGGATGCGGCCACCAATGGGGACATCGCAAGCTTCATTTGCAGGTAAGTGCAACATAGTGAGCTAGCTTGCGATGCAGAGTAGCTCATTATGCTTTTACTTTGCAGGGGAAAAAAAGAGGAAGTAAAACCCATCAGAGTTTACTTCCTCTTTAAGCTTTATGTATACCTGAACTTTCACTAAACCAATTGGACCGTGGACCGATGCGATGAACACCTGTTTCTTTAGAAATTCTATTATTCTCTTTTACAACTTGATGCATTATTATCAATCTTCTTCTAAGGTCTATAAAATATCTTTATTTTGAACCCTAGTTTATATATAAGGGTTTCTCAAAGTGGTCAATGTTCACCCCTAAGGGCCAATTGGTCTTTTCAAGGGGTCGAAAAAATGGCTAGAGGTCAATAGGTGGTCATTAAATGATGGAAGGTCAATTAGGGTCAATAAATTATTTTAGGGTTGCTGTAGAGCTCCATACCAGTCCCTAGTTCTTAAGTTCTTCTCATCTCTCTTACATAATTTCCAGGAGTGTTATTGGTGAGTTCTTTTAGGTAAATCACAATGAACCATCCGGTAATATGTTTACTGTGCCTTTACCATCAATCTACAGTGCCTTAAAAAAGTATTCACACCCCTTGAAATTGTCCACATTTTGTTATGTTACAACCAAAAATGTAAATGTATTTTTTTTTGAGATTTTATGTGATAGACCAACACACATAATTGTGAAGTGGAAGGAAAATGGTTTTCAATTTTTTTTACAAATATGTGAAAAGTGTGGGGTACATTTGTATTCCCCCCCCCCCCCCCCCCACCTGAGTCAATACTTTGTAGAACCACCTTTCGTTGCAAATACAGTTGCAAGTCTTTTTGGGGATGTCTCTACCAGCTTTTCACATCTAGAGAGTGGAACCTCTGCCCATTCATCTTTGCAAAATAGCTCAAGCTCTGTCAGATTGGATGGAGAGCATCTGTGAACAGAAATTTTCAAGCCACAGATTCTCAATTGGATTTAGGTCTGGACTTTGACTGGGCCATTCTAACACATGAAAATGCTATGATCTAAACCATTCAATTGTAGCTCTGGCTGTATGTTTAGGGTCATTGTCCTGTTGGAAGGTGAACCTCCACCCCAGTCTCAAGTCTTTTGCAGACTCTAACAGGTTTTCTTCTAAGATTGCCCTGTATTTGGCTCCATCCATCTTCCCATCAACTCTGGCCAGCTTCCCTGTCCCTCCTGAAGAAAAGCATCCCCACAACATGATGCTGCCACCACCATGTTACATGGGGGGATGGTGTGTTCAGAGTAATGTGCAGTGTTTGTTTTCTACCACACATAGCGTTTTGCTTTTAGGCCACAAAGTTCAATTTTGTTCTCATCTCGCCAGAGCACCTTCTTATACATGTTTTCTGTGTCCCCCACATGGCTTCTCACAAACTGCAAACTGGACTTCTTATGGCTTTCTATCAACAATGTCTTTTTTCTTGCCACCCTTCCATAAAGGCCAGATTTGTGGGGTGCACGACTAATAGTTGTCCTGTGGACAGATTCTCCCACCTGAGCTGTGGATCTCTGCAGCTCCTCCAGAGTTCCCATGGGTCTCTTGGCTGCTTCTCTTATTAATGCTCTCCTTGCCCGGCCTGTCAGTTTAGGTGGACGGCCATGTCTTGGTAGGTTTGCAGTTGGTCCATACTCTTTCCATTTTCGGATGATGGATTGAACAGAGCAACGTGAGATGTTCAAAGCTTGGAATATTTTTTTTTTATAACCTAACCCTACTTTAAACTTCTCCACAACTTCCCTGACCTCTCTGGTGTGTTCCTTGGCCTTCGTGATGATGATTGTTCGCTAAGGTTCTCTAACAAATTTCTGAAGGCTTCACAGAACAGCTGTATGTATACTGTGGTTATATTACACACAGGTGGACTCTATTTATCAACTAGGTGACTTCTGAAGG
The DNA here is from genome assembly GCA_028564925.1 of Lithobates sylvaticus. Lineage (NCBI taxonomy): Eukaryota > Metazoa > Chordata > Amphibia > Anura > Ranidae > Lithobates > Lithobates sylvaticus. The sequence continues at coordinate 58,809,509 of CM053030.1, forward strand.
CAATTGGTTCCACTAGATTTTAGTTAGGGGTATCAGAGTACAGGAGGCTGAATACAAATGTACACCACACTTTTCACATTTGTAAAAAAAAAATTGAAAACCATTTATCATTTCATAATTATGTGCCACTTTGTGTTGGTTTTTCACATAAAATCCCAATAAAAAAAAAAAAAAAAAAAATCCCAATAAAATACATTGACGTTTTTGGTTGTAACATGAGAAAATGTGGAAAATGTCAAGGGGTATGAATACTTTTTCAAGGCACTGTATATGTTTTCACTAGACAAATCCTTAATCAATACCATCTTCAGGAAATGGTAAAGGAGCAAACACATGTCCGCTGATTGTTTGCTGAAAGGCAAATCCAACGCTGCTATTTCAGGACCATGGACAGAGCAGAATGAGATCAGGAAGGGAGTCAGAGACAGAGTAATAATGAATATAAAGATATTGGGAAGAATCCTAAGTGAACTCCAGATTCAGACAAAAATACAACGTTTGGAACAATATGCTGTAAATATATGATTGGGAATTCTGTGGTAAGAGAAAAATATATACCGGCTTAACCACTTGAGCTCTGGAAGGTTTTACCCCCTTCATGACCAGAACATGTTTGCTATTCAGCTCTGCGCTGCTTTGAATGACAATTGAGCGGTAATGCAACACTGTACGCAAATTAAATTTATATAATTTTTTTCAAATAGAGCTTTCTTTTGGTGGTATTTGATCACCACTCAGTTTTTTATTCTTTTACGCTATAAATGAGAAAAGACCAAACATTTTTTACTTTCGGTTATAAAGCATATCCAATTAAAAAAAAATTGAATTTCTTTATAAATATAGGCCAAAACTTATTCTGCTATGTTTTTGGTAAAAAAATAAAAAATAACTGTATAATAATTGGTTTGTAGGAAAGTTATAGCATCTACAAACTATGGTATATAAAGTATAAGTCCCGTATGCTCCTAATATCTCAAATGTGAAACATTACATAATAATGTGCTGATACTTTAAAATAATATCCATTAAACCAGTGAAAATCAAAAAATTATACATAATATATAGATGTAAGTTCACAGTAGTGCAAAATCATCAATCAAAAAAACGAATTAATAATCTAAAAAGTCAATAGTGAAAACAAAGTCCAATAAAGTCCTCTCAATGAACTTTCATACAAGTGTGTAAACACAGTGATATCCTAATAGAAGTAAGTCACCAAAAATTACACCACCGCTGTGTGTCAAATCCAACCCACTCCCATAAGACAGCAACTCACCGGATTGCATTGCCCCCCATTCTTTTGAGTGGGCGAATGTGCTTATTAATCAATGTTAATATTCTCCTTAGTAAGCCACTCCAATTCTCCACTCCCTCATATATACATAAGACAAGAGAGACTTGTAAGAGGTGAGCCCAGGTGAAACCGTCAACACACAAACAGTATCTCACAAAAGTGAGTACACCCCTCACATTTCTTGTAAATATTTTATTATATCTTTTCATGTGACAACACTGAAGAAATTACACTTTTCTACAATGTAAAGTAGTGAGTGTACAGCTTGTATAACAGTGTAAATTTGCTGTCCCCTCAAAAAAGACTCAACACACAGCCATTAATGTCTAAACCGCTGGCAACAAAAGTGAGTACACCCCTAAGTGAAAATGTCCAAATTGGGCCCAATTAGCCGTTTTCCCTCCCTGGTGTGATGTGACTCATTAGTGTTATAAGGTCTCAGGTGTGAATGGGGAGCAGGTGTGTTAAATTTGGTTTCTTCAGTGTTGCCACATGAAAAGATATGACAAAATATTTACAAAAATGTGAGGGGTATACTAAGTGGTGGCTGGTGCGCAAACAAACTGAAAAAGTCTGAACACCCCCCGCTCATCAATTGCAGCCTCACTGTGCCCATCAAAAGCAGCCACTGTGCCCATCAAACGCAGCCACTGTGCCCATCAAACGCAGCCACTGTGCCCATTAAACACAGCCACTGTGCCATCAAACGCCGCCACTGTGCCCATCAAACGCCGCCACTGTGCCCATCAAACGCCGCCACTGTGCCATCAAATGCCCCCACTGTGCCATCAAAGGCTCCCACTGTGCCCCATCAAATGCTCTCACTGTGTCCATCGAATGCTGCCGCTGTGCCCGCCCGCCGTCTGCCCGGCACTTACTCTTTTTCGGTGGGGCAGCTGGTGACACCAACGGGCGGTGTCCTCCATGCTCCACCGCTCCTCCATGTCCTCGATATCTTCTATTAACTTTTTTGATTATTAATTAGTTTTTTTGATTGATGAACTCACATCTATATGTTATGTTGAATTTAAAAATATATATACATATACTGTGTATATACTGGAATCTGAGAAGCTATGACACTATATTTATAATGTCGGTGATCAGTGGCTTATAGTGGGACTGTGTGTCGGGAAATCTTGCACTAGCTAACGCTGGCTGGGAGGGACACTGACATTGATAGTGACACTAATACAGTGATCAGTGCTAATACTATACACTGCCATTTAGAGCTGCGCGATTAATCGTGAGAAGATCGCAATTTCGATTCACCGCCCCGCGCAATCTCCAGGCTGGATGACCCGCGATTCCAGCCTTTCCCCGCCGGTTCTATGTAACCAGAGTGGAACGCAAATGGCCGCTATTGGAACTGCCGTCAGCAACCGGAACTGACGTCAGTCATCAGCGCTGTGAAATGTGGGCGGACATGGGGCAGGCTGAAGGTGACGCTGTCGGGCTGGTTTCCACTACACTACACACTAAGACACTACACACTAAGCGGAACCAATATTCACCTCTGCTGTACCTGGGAGGGGAGGATAAAGCAGCGCACAAAGCGGAAGTGCCCTGCAACCACGCTGAAATGCATTACTGCTTCTCATGTTTCTCTGCCGAGTGGGAGACCCTGAACTTCAATGTCGGGGTGCTCGACCACATCGACAACGGGAAGACGTCGCTGGCCAAGGCGCTGAGCACCACCTCCTTCACCACCGCCTTTGATAAGAACCCACAGAGCCGGGAGAGGGGCATCACCCTGGACCTGGGCTTCTCCTCCTTCACCGTGCCCGTCCCCGAACACCTGACACACACCGGATACTGCCACCTACAGTTCACCCTGGTGGACTGCCCGGGACATGCCTCCCTCATCAGGACCATCATAGGAGGTGAGTGCACCCTGCTGGATGGGGGAGGGAGGGCAGCATGGTCTGAAGGAGGACTACAAGTCCCAGCATGGCCTGAGAGAGCACCACACGACCCAGCATGGCTTGATAGGGAACCAAATGCCCCAGCTTGGTCCCAAAAAGTGCCACGGGACCCACCAAGGTCTGAAAGAGTGCCACGGGACCCACCGAGGTCTGAAAGAGCGCCACGGGACCCACTGAGGTCTGAAAGAGTGCCACGGGACCCACCATGGTCTGAAAGAGCGCCACAGGACTCTACATTGTTCAAAAGCGCACCGCAGGACCCTACATGGTCCAAAAAAGCACCGCGGGAACCTACGCGGTCCAAAAGAGCACCGTGGGACCCAACACGGTCTAAAAGAGCACCACAGGACACAACATGATCCAATAGAGCACCATTAAATCCACCGTGGTCCAAAAGAGCACCGCGGGACCCAACATGATTCAGAAGAGAACCATGGGAGCCAACGCGGTTCGAAAGAGCACCGCGGGAACCTACGTGGTCCAAAAGAGCACCGCGGGACCCTACGCGGTCCAAAAGAGCACCGCGGGACCCTACGCGGTCCAATAGAGCACCCAGCGGGATCCTACGCGGTCCAAAAGAGCACCCTGTGGGACCCTACGCGGTCCAAAAGAGCACCCAGCGGGACCCTACGCGGTCTAAAAGAGCACCGCGGGACTTAACTTGATACAAAAGAGCACCATGGGACCCAACGTGGTTTGAAAGAGCGCCGCGGGAGCCACCATAGGTGGGTCTCGTGGCGAATTGCACAGGAGCCCTTGTGCATCTTTTGGTACATTTCACGTCTGAATTCAGACCAAAATTCGGGCTGAAAACGGTGAATAGAGACGCACAGGGCTCCTGCTGTGAGCCTTTGCGTGTTCGTGTGAACCCAGCCTCAGTGCCACTGGTTCCCCAAAAGTGTCAGAATGTCCGCTGCAATATCGCAGTCCCACTAAAAGTTGCTGATCGCCACCATTACTATAAAAAAAAAAAATCTATCCCTTAGTTTGTAGACGCTATAACTTTTGTGCAAAACAATCAATATACATATTGGCCTAAATTGATGAAGAAATTTAAATATATATATATTTTTTTTTATTATTGGATATGTTTTATAGCAGAAAGTAAAAAATATTGTTCAAAATTGTCGGTCTTTTTTTGTTGTTAGAGCAAAAAACAGAGGTGTTCAAATTCTACCAAAAGAAAGACCTATTTGTGGGGAAAAAACTACGGAAAAATGCCATTGTATTAATGACACTGGCTAGGAAGGGGTTAACATCTAGGAGCAATCAAAGGGTTAATTGTGTGCCTAACAATGTGTAATGTGTGATGCTTTTACTTTACCCTCTGTCTGTTTTTTCTCCTTGCTTTGCAGGGAGAAGAACGGTCAGATCTTTGTTCACAATATACAGAGTTCTATGTTTTTGTAAACACAGAACTCTGTGTGTGATTGGTCACATCCGATCAGCTGACTTCAGCCAAAATCATTAGCTGAAATCCGCTGCCAAACTCGTGCTGTGTCCAATCGCAGTATGGGGTGGTGGCAGGGGGCACACGCATGCATGCCCCAAACCCAGAAGAAAAGCCGAGACATAATAGTACATCGAAAAATGTTAAAGTAGTAGAACACCCTCAGCATTTTCAGCAAACCACATTGAGTACAATAAAAATAGTTTCTTTAGTAAACTATTTGTTAAACTTCTTACCCCAGCACTTGCAGTTTACAACCCTATGCTTTCTCTGTGCTGCTTTCCTGAACATGTGATCTTCACAGGAACAGTGGAAAATGCAGTCTGGAGTCAGTCGGTTGTCTTGGCGAAGATAGGGGGAGAAACCTGGTGCAGCAGTCATGGCACTACCTTAAACATAGGCAAGGAATAAAAGATAAAGAAACTGCATACTCAGTAAGTGATTAAATCAACCTGATAGTTTTATATCACTTTAATGCCCCGTACACACGGTCGGATATTCTGATGGAATAAGTCCGATCGGATTATGTTGTCGGAAAATCCGATCGTGTGTGGGCTCTAGCGGACTTTTTCCATCGGAGAGCAGGATCTAACATTTTCCGACAACAAAATTCGATCAGACTTTTTCCGATCGTGTGTAGAGACTTGTGACGCACAAAGTGCCACGCATGCGCAGAAGAAATTTGGAGATGAAAGCTATTGGCTACTGGCCTCTACGTAGTCCCGTCGTACGTTTTTTACGTCACCTCGTTACAAACGATTGGATTTTCCGACAACTTTGTGCGAACGTGTGTATGCAAGACAAGTTTCAGGCCAAAATCCGTCAGAAAAAATCTGATGGATTTTGTGGTCGGAATGTCTGACCTTGTGTACAAGTCAAGTCTGAGCCAAACCCAACAACCACAGTTATTATCAGCAGGCGAATATGTACCACAGTAGTTTTACATACTAAGAAACTCTCAGCATCTCTTCTACAAGCTTTAGATGCTTTAGACCCCTGGTGCCCACCCTGAGGCCCGTGGGGTACTTGATGTGCGGCCCTTGGACCCCCGCAGTCTCTAGGTGGAGTGGAAGAATTGATTTTTTAAGGGGTACTAGCAGGATCTGTACTAGCCTCATGTTTCATGTTTCCAGGCGCTCACTGCATTCTGCAGCATTTCGCAGTCTCCAACCAAACCTTGCATGTCCACAGTCACTGGCATCATTTACTCTAGTATTTCTGCAGTCTCTAAAGGTTTTCTGAAGCAATTTACTGGACATTACATTTGTGCTGCCTTTCAGTACTGCACACAGTATTCTAAATGAGGTTGAACTAAAGATCAGGATCCTCTTCCTTCTGCTGGTGATCCCTCTAATGATAATTAAGATCTATATAGAGGAATCAAGACCTCCTTCCTCCTGCTGGTGATCCCTCTAGTGATAACTAAAGATAGAGGAATCAGGACCTCCTTCCTCCTGCTGGTGATCCTTCTAGTCATAATAAAGATCAGAACTACACATTCCATGAGGCATTGTAAAACTCTGACATTCACAGACATGACTAGTGCATGATGGGAATTGTAGTTCCTGAACAACTGAAGACCCCTGATATAGAGGAATCAAGACCTTCTTCCTCCTGCTGGTGATCCTTCTAGTGATAACTAAAGATCTATATAGAGGAATCATGACCTACTTCCTCCTTCTGGTGATCCTTCTAGTGATAATAAAGAACTATATAGAGGAATCAGGACCTCCTTCCTCCTGCTGGTGATCCCTCTAGTGATAACTAAAGATAGAGGAATCAGGACCTCCTGGTGACCCTTCTAGTGATAATAAAGATCTATATAGAGGAATCAAGACCTTCTTCCTCCTGCTGGTGATCCCTCTAGTGATAACTAAAGATAGAGGAATCAGGACCTCCCTCCTCCTTCTGGTGATCCTTCTAGTGATAATAAAGATCAGAACTACATGTCCCATGAGGCATTGTAAAACTCTGACATTCACAGACATGACTAGGCATGATGGGAATTGTAGTTCCTGAACAACTGGAGGGCCATAGTTTGAAGACCCCTCTTATAAAGGAATCAAGACCTTCTTCCTCCTGCTGGTGATCCTTCTAGTGATAACCAAAGATCTATATAGAGGAATCAGGACATCCTTCCTCCTTCTGGTGATCCTTCTAGTGATAGTAAAGAACTATATAGAGGAATCAGGACCTCCTTCCCCCTTCTGGTGATAATAAAGAACTATATAGAGGAATCAGGACCTCCTGGTGATCCTTCTAGTGATAATAACGATCTATATAGAGGAATCAAGACCTTCTTCCTCCTGCTGGTGATCCTTCTAGTGATAACTAAAGATTTATATAGAGGAATCAGGACCTCCTTCTGGTGATAATAAAGAACTATATAGAGGAATCAGGACCTCCTGGTGATCCTTCTAGTGATAATAAATATCTATATAGAGGAATCAGGACCTCCTTCCTCCTGTCGCTGATCCCTCCCATGTCTGTTGCCAGCCGGGTGCCTAAAAACGAACGCACCACCACCTTACTGCTGTGATAAAATGGTTGGTACACTTTTACCAGTAAACACTGCACTCAAAAGTGTCATGGTGGAACCTGCTACCCCTATGATCTAACAGTCTACTGCCTGGTTCTCAGACTGCTGTGTCTTTGATGGCCTTGCAATCAATGGACAAAGTGGTTCCTCCACCTACAAGGGGGGATGTCCCTGCATCCTATTGTCTGATTACTATAATGAAATAATACTTTGAAAACCCCATTAAAGATACAGCTGTCAATATCTCACCAACAATAGCAAACCCGCTCTAGCCCGTGAGAGCTGAACATTCCAAAAGCTTTTGTCATGCTGTGACAATCCAACAAACAAGCCGGTGTCACAAGGAGCAGCATATAGCTAGATGCTCACAGATGAAGAGATGAGCCGGTATTGCTTGTTAATGTTGATATTTGTGGTAATATTACCTCTCTCTATAGTAAGCTGGTATTACCAGTTATATTCACATGAAAGGTTGCCACTCACAGAGATGTTTGAATCTTTATTTCAAAGCAGGGAGCATGTTTATAGAATTCTGAAAGGTCCTATTTTCATCATATAGAGGGCTGTCAGATGTGGATACATATGTGTATAATGTCCGTAAGCCTGTGATTGAAGAGATGGGCTGGCAGAGCTATTCTCTCTGAGTATGATGTTTCTATGGTATTTACAGAGGGGAAGGGGGGTCACAAAAAATGTGGTGCTGAGTGTAAATGGAGGAACACATACACATTATTACCATCTATCTCTCCATCTATCTGTCTATAGTACTGTATAATACTTATTCATGGCATTTATCTACATATAACACTATCTACAGCGTCCGTATCTATCTAGCTATCTATTTATCTATCTATCAATTATAGAGATCTGCTGCCCTCTACTGTCAGCTGCTAGTATCACAAGTTAATGTATAATTATGTATGTCACTTCCTGACTCAGCCGTTGTTGGGAAAAGATCCTCGAAGGAGAAAGTATGTAGAGAGAAGGTCTCAGCCACATGTCCTGTCCATGCTGCTAATACCAGATCAGAAGAGGCGATTATGCAAGTATTCCTATGTTCTAATAGTTTAACTGCAGCAGCCCATAGCTTCTTGAGTGTATTGCTGAATGTGCTCATGACAAACACAGTATCTCTGTCCTATTACTATCTTGCATGCTGCCAGATTACTAGGACTGTGTTCCAGGCTGGTTGGTTAATGGCTGGAAGTCTCATCGCCACAGATCTTGTCTTCAGAGCTCTGACACAAAGACAGACGCTGCATCATCCTCAGGGGCCCCTGCAATGAGAATTTAATGCAACATTTATCTGGAGGTATCTCTATAAATACCTACAGTATATATACCCAGGTATATGTGCACATTCCACCAGGACTCCTATTGGGAGCAATGCTGATAATACCTGTTTGTACATTGGATGTATGTACTGTTATTAATCTCTTCTTATATAAAGCTTGTATTATTTCCATACTGGTGTGCATCTGTGTACTTATGGTTAAAGTGGTGTTGCCACCAAAAAAATAAATTTGGCTTAAAAATCTTAAAAAAAAAAATAAATAAAATAATTGGAAAGAAAAAGATTTTTTACTCACCTCTAAATGCCTGTTGCTAGGGGGTCCCTCGTAGTCTGCCACCTTCATTGCCCGGGCAATGACATCACTTCCTGTAGGCGCCGCACAGTTATCTGGGACCTGTCATGTGTCCCAGATGAGCAAGAGTCGTATCACGGCGCACGGTGCCGCTCGCGCATGCACAGTGGGTGCCCGGCTGTGAAGCCACAGCCGGGTGCCCACATTAACAATGCCAGCGCCGTGAGCGGAGCGGGGAATGAGGGGGGTCTCGTTCCCCCGCATCGCTGGACCCCGGGACAGGTAAGTGTCCGATTATTAAAAGTCAGCAGCTGCAGTATTTGTAGCTGCTGACTTTTAATTTTATTTTTTTTTTTGTGGGCACACCTCTTTAATGTTATATGCTGGTTGCAGAAGTTCTTCTGCTTTCAATTACTTTGATTATTCCCAGTAAGGGTTCCAGACTTTGGAAGCTTCAAAGAGCTTTGGGAGGGAGGAATTCTCCAACCCAATGTCCAGGTCTTGCTGGAGACCTGCAGGTGTGTGTATACAGGTTTGCACAGTCTTTATGATCACAGGCTTGGTCATTGGGGCTACTGTTAGGAGACAGGTGTGCTCCACTCAGGAGACAGTACTTCACACTAGACATGTGCATTTGTTTTCGTCCGAATGCATTTTCGGCCAAATTTCGGGTATTTTCGTTATCGTTTTAACAAAAAATAACGAATGTGCAGAATCCAAAAACCGAAAGATCTGACATAAACAAATGCTTTATTTTCGTTTTCATTGCAACAGTTCGATATAGATAGGAGATTCGACATGACGCTGACAATAGCGATCTGTGTCCATTGAACCTGTGGTAGACTGTGCCTAACCTTAGCTCTATTAGTCCAAGATTATTCTACATAGAGAGAAAAGATTTGACATGAAGATTTGACGAAGCAGTCGGTGTGAGTGGACATTTATGGTCAAATGCTCCGCCCATAGGCTATAGAAGAATTCTAATGTTGGTTGACTAGTAATAATAATTAATAAATATAATTATTACTATTGTCATACAACATTAGAATTCTACTATAGCTTGTAGGTGGAACATTCGACCAGAAATATACGATTGCGGCGTCCTACAGTTTAGCTGCTCCATCGAATCTTCTTAGAACATTCGACAGACACCATAAGCCTTCAATGACAGATTCGACCTTAATTATTTCGGGTTTTCGGACGAATGCATTTTTTAACGAAACAAAATAAATAAAAACAAATTTCAGGAGTAACTAAATAAATACATTTTTTGGGCGAAAACGAAATTCCGAAACAAAATATTTCAGTGTGCACATGTCTACTTCCCACTGGAGTCAAGAGGTCCCTTTCCAGATGACTGAGAGAGTCGAGATGACTCTGTTGAGTGAGTCTAGAGGACTGAGAGAGCCCAGAGAGATTGGATAGCTGAGAGAGAGAGAGAAATGAATACAGAGGGGCTGTGTAAGAGTGTCTGAGGGACCAGCCAAAGGCCCCAAAGTCAATGCTTGAGGCCTAAGCAGTGGACGAAAAACTCCAGTGTATTCCGCGCCATTCCCTTCCTCACCATGCTGGTTAGGGCTCCCCAGTGAGGGTACTTCATGCTTTTTTGGGGGGGCAAGTCACTGGCTGCAATCTACTTATGCTACACGAGTGTATTCTCACAAATATATTCCTTTCTTTTGTTTTTAGCTCTTGCAGTCCGAATTTGTCCTCCCTATTTTTGGGTGCCTTTAAAGGATTTCTTCCAGTGGTCCCTTTACATGGTGAAAGGCTATTTCTCAGATCTTGATGATAACCATTGGGGTCGAGGGAATGCTCTCTCTAATAATATAGTGGCTATATAAGTTTTGACTCTTTATAACTGTTCAAAATGTTCATATGGTATTTTGGGTTTCTAAATTTCATTTGTACTCTATACTTTCAGAAGTGGTATTAGTCCCTGAAGAAGATTTGAATTTATACACATTTCAAAAAGCGTTGGCATTGGTGATTTTTAGTTTTATAATCACAAAGATGTCAAGAATGGATTATTTCTTCACTTTTTCTGATATTTAATTGTGATTCATCACTTTTTTGTATATACTCACATTTATTTGGAATTATTATTCCTTATATTTATTTCTATAAGTTTGAACTTTATGGCTGCTTTCACACTTTGGTGGTTTTCAGGCATTTTAGCGCTAGAAATAGCCTCTAACTAATGCCTGAAAACCGCCCCCTATTCATTTTAGTGGGAGTCTTCACACTGGGGAGGTGCGCTTGCCGGACGTTCTGAAAAGTCTTGCAAGCAGTATCTTTGGGGCAATTTGGGAGCGCTGTATACACCACTCCCAAACTGCCCTGCCCATTGAAATGAATGGGCAGTGCTGCTGAAGTACCTGCAAAGCGCTTCGGCAGCGCCGCAACACGGCAGCTTTTAACCCTTTCTTCAGCCGATAGCAGGGTCTAAAAGCGTCCAGCAAGCAGCCGAAAAAGCGGCGGAAAAACAACAGTAAGGTGCCGCTAAAACTAGCAGTGTTTTACCGCCGACACCCGATGCTTTTAGTGTGAATGTAGCCTAAAAGTTATATGGCTATATACATAGGTATAACAATTTTCATATCAAGACGCGCACAATATTTTGTATACAAATTGTATCCTTTTGCCATATTGTGTCAAACTCCTGGCCGTAGGCGTACGTTAATGGCATCCCTGGATGTAAGCTGTAGGCCAAAGGGCTTTATATTCAAAAATAATATATTCAAATAAATGGGCTGGAATTGCACAGGAACACACAGCATGCTTCTCTGCGATTCATGGTGTGAACCAGCCCTGAAGTTGACCCTCTCCCCTCTTCTACATGGCAGTGTTTAGGCCTGGCAATTGGCTGCTTAGGTCCCAGTACTGCATTTTGGGAGAAGTAGGAAGAATTAATATGCTCACCAATACCTTAAAGTTCTAAGTACTCCCAAGAGTTTGATTCACATACAGCATGGTGAAGGAATAAGGCAAAGGTGATTATTAATGGGTGAGGGTGAGCTTTAAGATCCTATCTTAAATGGGCAAAATTACAGATTGTTTTAAAAGTGAACCTGTGCCCAGACTACGGGCATTAAACCATTTACATATTCCTACCAAGCAGTAAAACTGCTTTAAAACACGCCATCACTGAACACTCGCTGCTTTAAAGTGGTTGTAAACTCTGTTACACCACTTGTACCTACAGGTAAACCTATAATAAGGCTTACCTGTAGGTACTGTGAATATTGGCCTTCTGGCTAAGATCAAGTGTAGTATCTGTTCTTATCAGTTGCCAGAGGAGGCGCTATGCTACTCCCAAATGGGGAGGGCAGATGCAAATCTGATGGTGTAATTGTACCTGGACGGCCTGTCTCGGTGAGGGGCCACATTAAGGTGTTCTTAGGCTATAGAGGCCAATGATGGTCATGTCTGAGCAGGCTTGAAGAGTGCTCCTGGTGAGAATGGGTGCTGCATTTGGTCTGGTAGAAGGGCTGGGTTTTCCCGGCCGCCTGGCGAGGATTGGTGTGGTCGCTGTTCCTGTCAGCATCCAGTGGAGGAGCTGGCGTCACCCTGGAGTGGACACGGGGTGGTAGCAGCATTATGTTGTGCTTTTCTTCAGCAGGGACAGGGAAGCTGGTCATAGTTGGTGGGAAGATGAATGGAGCCAAATACAGGGCAATCTTAGAAGAAAACCTGCAAAAAACTTCAGACTGGGGCGGAGGTTCCCCTTCCAGCAGGACCACAACCCTAAATATACAGCCAGAGCTACAATTGAATAGTTAGAATGGCCCAGTCAAAGTCCAGTCCTAAATCCAATTGAGAATCTGTGGCAAGACTTGAAATTGCTGTTCACAGACGCTCTCCATCCAATCAGACAGAGCTAGAGCTATTTTGCAAAGAAGAATGGGCAAAAAATGTCACTCTCTATATGTGCAAAGCTGGTAGAGACATCCCCAAAAAGACTTGCAGCTGTAATTGCAGTGAAAGGTGGTTCTACAAAGTATTAACTCAGGGGGGCTGAATACAAATGCCCCCAAACTTTTCACATATTTATTTATAAAAAAAAAATTGAAAACCATTTATTTTCCTTCCCCTTCACAATTATTTGCCACTTTGTGTTGGTCTATCACATAAAATCCCAATAAAATACATTTACGTATATTGGTTGTAACATGACAAAATGTGGAACATTTCAAAGGTGTATACCGTATATACTCGAGTATAAGCCGAGTTTTTCAGCACATTTTTTTGTGCTGAAAGTGCCCCCCTCGGCTTATACTCGAGTCAAGCACTTTTCTGCAGCAAAAAAAAAATTTCCGACCCGACTTTGGGGCCCCGTATCTCGGGGCCACTTGGGTCTAGGAATCCCGAATTTGGTGTGCCAACCCAGTGGACCTAGGGTTGATATGGGGCCCCAAATTCGGTTCAGAAAATGTCATTCTCTGCTGCAGAAAAGTGCTTGACATTTTCTGACCCGAATTTGGGGCCCCATATCTCGGGGACACTTAGAGCTAAGAACCCCAAATTTGGCATTCAAACCCAGTTGAACTAGCACTACAACATATCCAAAGATGGGGTTCCTAGCACTAAGTGGCCCCGAGATACAGGGCCCCAAAATCGGTTCAGAAAATGTCATTCTCTGGTGCAGAAAAGTGCTTGAGATTTTCTGACCCGAATTTGGGGCCCCATATCTCGGGGACACTTGGTGCTAGGAACCCCAAATGTTGTATTACAACCCAGTGGAATTAGCACTACAACATATCCAAAGATGGGGTTCCTAGCACTAAGTGACCCCGAGATACAGGGCCCCAAATCGGTCAACTGTGTCCATCTGCATGGGCACAGTGAGGCTGCAAATGAGCATCGTTGACCCTCTTTTCCACTTACAGTAGCTGCGCATTTCTCACCCTAGGCTTATACTCGAGTCAATACATTTTCCCAGTTGTTTGTGGTAAAATTAGGTGCCTCGGCTTATATTCGGGTCGGCCTATACTTGAGTATATACGGTAAATGCTTTTTCAAGACACTGTACACATATTGCATTGAATTCACAGTGCTATGCGATTTGGTGTGGTGCATTTTTAAAAAGTAGTAAATGCATTACTTTTTGTACGGTCCAGTGTGATTTCAGTCCATTCCAATGAATGGGCTGAAACTCGCACCACACTGAGTCCCACAGGAATTACACAGGAATGCAGACCGGGTTGCTATGCGATTAAGGCATGAACCAGATAGATAAAACCTGCCGCTGTGTGTTTACATTAGAGGGCTGGCAGCTTGCCAAGATTCTGTTGTCATAGAATAAATGGTAAAGATTTTAATGCCGTGTTGTGGATTTTGAATATGAATTACTCTATAACACTTATAAATAGAGAGATGAATGAGGGCTGGTTTTTAAGTGTTTTTACTCCTTGTTCAGATTTCATAGTTTAGTGTGCATGCTCTGGACATAAGTACACTTCAAGTTCCTTCTCTGGCCATTGAAAATATTGGTTTGAACCAGATGTAGTTCTTACTTAAATGAGCAGGTCAAAAGCAAAAAAGAAATGACTTGCATTTGAGAACAGTTTGGGATGCTCCTGAAATGCACTTACTTGACTTTTATTGAAGAATAAAAGCAAAGAAATTGAATAAATGATACAAGCAAAAAAAATAATGTACTCAATTTAGTTGAAAAAGCTTTTAGGAATGCCATGTTTCTGCACACATGCAGCAATGCATGCACAGCAGGGTGACAATGCCACTGCTGCAATGTAAGGCAGTGGGTGAGTGTTGTCACCCATGAAAAAAGGAACAGCCAGGGCTGATAGCAGAAATAAAATAGAGCTATGATCAGAAATGTTATTCAACCTCAAATTAAAGCGGTTGTATACCCGCTGAAACTTTTTTTTTTTTATATACACCTGTAAGGGAAAAGGCATAATGAGCTAGTATGCACCGCATACTAGCTCATTATGAAATACTTACCTTAGAACGAGGTGTCGGTAACTCACCTGGTCCACGCCGAGGTAGCTGACATGTTGCCTCAGCGTGTCTTCCGGGTATCGCGACTCCATCGCTGTGAGTGGCTGGGGCCGCGATGTCGTCACTCCCGCGCATGCGTACGGGAAACTTCTTCCCGGCAAGGTTCGGATTCTGCCGGCCTTTCAGCCGAGAATCCTCCGTGCGAATGCGCCGCTGCAGTCAGCTTCGCATTGCACGTGGAATATCTCCTAAACCGTAAAGGTTTAGGAGATATTTTTTTTACCTACAGGTAAGCCTCATTATAGGCTTACATGTAGGTAAAAGTCAATTTTATGACTATACAACCACTTTAATTGCAATTAAGTAAAAGTGCTGCATTTCAAGTTATGTTCTTTCTATCATAGACAAAATATTGATTGATCCTGCAAGTCCACCAGTTTTCCTCCCGAAGAGTTACAACGCAGCAGAGCCTGCAGGGAATTTACTGCAATGCTGTCACATTGGACTGCTACGCACGTTGAGGAGAAGGGGTATTATTGTTACCACTGATAACTTCTGATAACTCCTATTGGCTGCTAATCAGAACTGGCCATGTAAACCAAAGGGACACCCTGTGTTTGGAGCAAGTGACCCAGAGTGTCCTCTAGAGTCCGGTGGAGACCTTGGTGGCTTCTATGATTATTTCACTGGTGCAAAGAGTACTGTCTTTTTTTTTTTTAATTTCCCCTAACATTTACATTTTTAGGACAAGTCTTCAAGGTGTACCCCCTTCTTCAAAGTCCTAACATTACTTAGATTTGCTGAAACCGATGCACTCAGAATCCGGTCTGTACATAGTTAACCAATCAGCTTCCAGGTTTTATTGTCAAAGCTTAAAGGGTAAGTTCACCTTAGCAGAAAAATATTTAAGTTGAACTTAAACAGGACCCCCTCCTCATCCCCCCCCCCGTCCCACTGACCTGGACTGTGGCAATCACCCGTTCTGACACCTTGTATAGCCACCTCACCGGTCTGAAATCCCCTCGGCTTAATCTCCAAAACATACCTCATCAGGAGGTACATTTAGGAGCATTCTAATTTCCCCGTGCTGTAACATGGGCGGCCCTGACCAATCAGAACCCACGCAGCCCATCCTGTCACCGCGGGCAGAGAGGAGAGAAAGCTGCAGGGATTTCAAATCCCCTGACTGGTAAAGTGGCAATGCGATATGTCAGAACAGATGAGTGTCGCTCTCCAGGTTAGCGGGACCAGAGGGATGGGAACAGAGTCCAGTGTGTGTTCACCTTACAGATTTTCTGTAAAGGTAAACTTATGCCCTGTACACACGATAGGATTTTCCGACAACAAAACCGTGAATTTTTTTTCTGAAGGATGTTGGCTCAAACTTGTCTTGCATACACACAGTCACACAAATGTTGTCGGAAATTCCGAACGTCAAGAACGTGGCGATGTACAAGACTTACGACGAGCCGAGAAAAATGAAGTTCTATAGCCAGTGCGGCTCTTCTGCTTGATTCCGAGCATGCATGGACTTTTGTGCGTTGGACTTGTGTACTCGCGCTCGGAAAATTTGAGAACCTGCTCTCAAACATCTGTTGGCGGAAATTCCAATAACAAATGTTCTATGGAGCCTACACACGGTCGGACTTTCCGACAACAAGCTCACATCCAACATTTGTTGTCGGAAAATCTGACCGTGTATACAGGGCATTACACTTTAATGGAACAAGCTGAAGTTAGAAGCTGATTGTTTACTATGCACAGCTGCACCAGATTCTGTCTTCTCCAGTTTTAGTAAATCCCCCCAAAGTTTTGGCCACAATCACCAGGGCGAAGAAAATTATTCAATCACAAGGCGGCACAGTGGTGTAGTGGGTAGCACTCTCACCTAGCAGTGAGAAGGGTCGCTGGTTCGAATCCCAACCATGACACTACCTGCCTGGAGTTTGCATGTTCTCCCTGTGCCTGCGTGGGTTTCCTCCCACAATCCAAAGACATGCAGGTAGGTTAATTGGCTTCTGTCCAAAAATTGGCCCTAGTATATGAATGGGGACCTTGGATTGTGAGCTCCTTGAGGGTAGGGACCGATGTGAGTGTGCAATGTACAGGGATAGGGACAGTTGTAGACACTCACTCAGGTTGAACTGGATGGACTGGTGTCTTTATTCAACCTTACTAACTATGAAACTATGAAACAAGTAAGTTAAAAAAAGTCTATTAGCATTTACTGGGAATAGGGAAGCTGCAATCGATTAAAAAAAAAAAAAACGATTGAACACAGAGGGACAGATAGCACACATGGAATGTATCAATATTACAAAGTACAAAATATAGAAACATGCACAGATCCATAGCTCCACTCAAAACTGGCCTCTTCTGCACATGGACAACCTGGGTGCCGGACATCACAGTCTGTCTCCACTCTTGAAAAATATATCAGCTGCACTCCATCTAGTTCTTCTTGCAATGTTTTTAATAATCAGTGAAGTGACTTCCCCTATCCTGGGGAGACAGGCCAGGAGTGGTGAAACGCGTAAAGGAAGGTCAGTTTTGGGTTGTAGACATCACTGTAAACACCCAAGTCACTGATTATTAAAAAAAAAAACACTGCAAGAGGAAGAGCTAATTGGAGTGCGGATGATATATTTTTTCTATTTTAAAGTACAAAGTAACCCATAGCAGCCAATTGGAATTAATCTTTCAGTGATATGATTAGCGGTTATGAGTAACTGCACTTTGAACACCTAACCTACCCTTTACACTGCTTTACTGAATAAACGAGTTAGAGCAGCTGTGTTACACATAGCAGAGGTGCGGAGCTATTCCTCTATAAAACTCCATAATGTTGTCTGTAAAGATTAAATATTCCTTGACCTTGGGGGTCATGTCATTTAGCTGAGTGCAGGCAATGCGCAGGCAATGTTGGCTAGACCGTCTCCAAGATCCAGGCAGAGAGGATTAAGGTCTTGTTTGGTGTCATGAAGTCAAATATGGAGATTGAAATACAGAGCTGTAACATCAAATGATCCTAACACGTCAAATTTATCAGCTGAACGTGTCAGAAAACGTATTACCATGATGGACTGTGAGGGTGAAGAAGAGATGGATGGTATTATACGGGATGTCCAATCTGTTTACTCTCTCTTTAGATTCTCTGTAGATGTGCAATATATGAAAAGCTTGTTTATGAGAAGCTAAAATGAAAAGGTAGTCTATAGCCTTTCAACTATGAACTGCTATGCTGGATACACACTTATTGATAAACAATCAATCAATCAGCCATAAATATGGCTGTTCCAAAGATCTTTTAGTGAAAACCACAAAAAAAAGGTTTTGGGTTCTCTGCCAGGACTAGTCATATCTGTTTGGTAGCAATATGACTGGTCATTGATGGAACTGATCCTTCACTACAATTGATGGTCTTAAATTGGTTGTAAAGGCAGAAGGTACATTCTATGCATTAAGATAAAAAACTTTCTGTGTGTAGGAGCCTCCCTCAACCCCCCCTAATACTTACCTGAGCCCCATCTCTGTCCAGCGATGTCCATGAGTGTCTTGGCCATCCAGGCATCTCCCTCCTGATTGGCTGAGACACA
The DNA here is from genome assembly GCA_028564925.1 of Lithobates sylvaticus. NCBI lineage: Eukaryota > Metazoa > Chordata > Amphibia > Anura > Ranidae > Lithobates > Lithobates sylvaticus. The sequence continues at coordinate 58,827,863 of CM053030.1, forward strand.
GCAGTGGCGCCATTGGCTTCCGCTGCTGTCAATCAAAATCAGTTAGCCAATCAGGAGAGAGACAGAGAACGGGGCTGCAGCACAGCTCCGTGTCTGAATGGACACAGTGAACCGTGGCTCGGTTCGGGTGCCCCCATAGCAAGCTGCTTGCTGTGGGGGCACTCGCCAGGAAGGAGGGGCCAGGAGCAGTGAAGAGGGACCCAAGAAGAGAAGGATCCAGGCTACTCTCTGCAAATCCACTGCACAGAGCAGGTAAGTATAACATGTTTGTTTTTTTTAAAGCAAAAAAACATGACTTTACAATCACTTTAAAGATATGTTCCCTTATAAATGACTTTGAAATTAAAGTATAATTGAATGTTTTACTTTACATTATCCAAAATAAAGAAAAGAGCATTTCTACCTTCAGTTCCATGTTAATTAAATAAAAAGACACATTTGAAATTATTATTATTTAACCCTCTCCCGTCCGTGCTATAGCCGAAAGACGGCTACAGCATGGACCTAATTTGCCGGTAGGGCGTCCATAGACGTCCACCAGTGCTCGAGCGGCCTGCGAGCCCCCTGCAGAGCGCGCCCAGCGCACTCTGTGATCAGCGAGTCTGTGATCCCGACCCCTTACCACGTGATAAGCTGTCAGCCAATGAGATGTGATGTAAACAGAGCCGGTAATTGGCTATTTTTTCTCCTAAAAAAAATAGCCGATCACTGTGGCTGTGACATGGATATCAGTCCGATCGTGGAGAGCCTCTGCAGAGGCTTTTGTGCCACCTACCAGTGCCCACAGTACCACCCATTAGTGCCCACAGTGTCACCCATCAGTGCCACCTATAAATGTCATCACCAGTGCTGCCTATCAATACCACCCATACCACCTATCAGTGCCACTCATCAGAGCCACCCATCAGGGTCCATCAGTGCCATCTTATTAGTGCCCATCAGTGCCTATATGTGTTGCCTTATCTGTGCCTATCAGTGCAGCCCATCAGTGCAGCCTCATCAGCTAATATCAATGACGGAGAAAAAATGACCCGTTTGCAAAATGTTATAACAAACTATGAAAAATGTTTTTTTTTGGTGATTAAATACGACCAAAAGAAAGCTCCATTTGGGTTAAAAAAAATTATAAAAATTTAATTTGGGTACAGTGTTGTATGACCGCGCAATTGTCATTCAAAATGTGACAGCGCTGAAAGCTAAAAATTGGTCTGGGCAGGAAGGGGATTTAAGTGCCCAGTAAGCAAGAGGTTAAAATCGTCAAACATTTTGATTGTTAATACAAGTGATGGTGTTGTTATTTTATAGCCAGCACGAGATATGTAATAAATGCTTTGGTAGTTTGGAATTGAAAAAAATATTTTGTGACGATCACGGTTTAGGACACATCCCGGTACAGAAGGCTTGGCTGCCTCCCACTAACTTTGGGTATTAGCTATAGCGGCTTGTGTCAGCAACTCATGGTGGGAGGTCTATCAGAAAATTGCTTGGGGGGAGATTTACTAAAACTGGAGCACTCAGAATCTGGTGCAGCTATGCATGGTAGCCAATCACTTTCTAACTTTAGCTTGTTCAATTAAAGCCGTCCATACATGCTTCGAATTTTGAAAGAACTTTCTTTCGAAAATCATAACTGAGAATTTTCGTTCGAATTTCGCACCATTAGTGGGACGATTTTTGTGTGGCCATCAGATTTGAGCGATTGGACATTTTTTTTTTAAAACAAACAAATTTCTAATCAATGATGGGAGAAATAATTGAAAAAGAAATGTGCATGAGCTGTTACCTGGAAATAAAAGAAGATTCCACGAACATTCTTTTCTATAGCAACATGAGGTGAAATTGAAGGCTTGGTTTGTTGAATCTTGAAATTAATGGTGGCACCATCAGATCACAAAACACAAGAAATTTCTGATTTTCAAAGTAAAATTTGTTCGGAATTCGACCCATGTATGGCCTGCATTCGTTTTTACTATAAAACCTGGAAGCTGATTGGTTTCTATGCAGAGCTGCACCAGATATTGCACACCCCAGTTTGAGTAATTAACCCTCTTGGTGTTCTTAGGCCTAGTGCCCCACACGGCCTGCAGAGCAACAATAGGATCATTTTTCCAAACATCATGTGCTGCAAAAACCCCAGAGAGGACTGGGAATTCCCCTTTAAATACCAAGGATGCTCTAATCCTCCACCCCTGCAGGACCTCTTGCAGTAAGGGTGAGTAAAGGGAATTTGCCCAAATAGATTTTGCAGGAAAATAACCAATTTATCCATTGGCAAAAAATTTTGCACAACCCTTATTTATACTCATTAAGTTGCTTTGTCAAAAATGAAAAACAAAACGTTCTCTTACATTGTTTGAAAGATGTGTTTGTTTCAGTATATTTACAGTAAAGTTAAATTATGGAAACGTGAGGTTTTGCTCTCAAAAAATTAACAATAAAAAAATATATATATATTGTTATAAAGCAAATGAGATCTACCCTGACTTCAAGGAATAAATCATATACCTGATACCTGAGAAACAATTTTGGAAGCTTCTGGTATCTCAAAGAATCTGTCAAAAATACTTAATAGAAAAATCTTACTTATCTAAATATTTTAACATAGAGTGAAAAATCCCTTCAATTTAAAGCAATTAAAAATAAACTGCCGTCCTTAAAAATTACCCTGATAAGTAGAAAAAAAAATGTTTTCATTAAATCATGCTGTATCCAGCATCAAAGAGCTTTGTACAAAAGTCGAATATATACGCTGGGTACATACCAAATGTATATATTTTCACAGCTTAAAACACGCCAGTCGGCAGTTGCTGAATCTTTGATTGTATCCAAGCAATTTAGAACAATTTGTTATCCAGCAAGTAAAGAAGTTTTGTAATGAACACTTTCAGCATTGGAAACAGCTTTATCTTGTACCTATTGGCTTTAAAGCGTATTTCCAATTTTGCAGCCAAATTGGGATAACACCGGCTTTATATACAGTATTACATGTTCCCATTCACATAGAATAATTTAATTTAAAAAAAAATAAAATAAATTACAGCTTACATGTTTTAGATGCTCTATTCTGTACCCTCCAGCAAGAAAAGAAAATCCTAGGTAGTTTTCTCTGTTAATGAGGACTGGGCAGCTGTGTTTGACATAAGTGACCCTGTCTGTACTGTGCAGGCAGATCTTCATTATCAGTTGTAGCTTGGTTTGAACATAGTCTGTCATGACAAAGGGTTAAAGATGTAGAGCAGTGGCAGTTGGTGGTATTTTTTTTGGGGGGGGGTGGTAAACAATACACCCGCCGCCATCTAGGTTGCTGGCAGCGCTTCCTGCGGATGGAGTCTCCTCCTCCTGGTGCTTCACAGTGTCTCCTCTCTCCTCCTCCTCGGTGGCCAATGGGATCTCTTCTACTCTTGGCCAACCGAGTGACAAGCTTTCTGATTGCCCAGGAGAAGAATCAGGAAGGCAATAGCAAATATCAATTCGCTATTGTCACACAACTGGGTGTGCTCGGGGCGCAGTGCACTGCGCCCCAAGCCCACCCTTTTTTGAAGCCTATTAGAGCCTCTGGCTCTAATCATGTGCTTCTAAAACAGGGGTAGGCAACCTCGGCCCAGCTGTTTTGAAACTACCAGTCCCATGAGACATTGCAAGACCCTGCCACTCACAGGCATGACTCCAAGAGGCAGAGGCATGATGGGATTTGTAGTTTCACCACAGCTGTAGGCCCGAGGTTGCCTACCCCTGTTCTAAAAAAAAAAAAGCCCCATTGAAATCCATGCATCCGGTGCCCGCATGTAGATTAGGGGGAAGGACATATGGATTAGGGGGGCTGTGCCCGGCATTACGAGCCGCCACTAGTTTAGAGACTAGGATTCCAACATTGTATGTTCATGAGGACAGACTTGGGACAGGCTCACTGTTCAAAAAAAAAGAAAAAAAACTGTAGGCAGCCATGACACCTCCTACTTAGAAACATCTAAAAAAGATAAGAAATATTTTTAAAAAGGTATGCTGTGTGAGTAGGTGAATAGGGACACATTACAAACGTACGATACAGTGGGGTTTTCTAAAATTTTACTGAAAAACCCTTTAAACCAGTTCCTGTTTGTGTTCAGACAAACCACTCATATGCAGTGCCTGTATTATATTATCCAAAAAAAAAGCTTTTATTTTTTTTTACCATGTAGACAGCCTTTAACATCAAAACCGACCACAAATTAAGCATGATATACAAAAACATAATCACGGTTGAACACACCTTTAGCAACAGAAAAAGTACCACGGAGAGCATGCCTCCCATATAAAGTGCTAACATATATAGGAACATTACATGACCATATCCCTATTACCAGCATAATAATACTAGGAATTTCAACCCACATTACACCCAACAAGCCTGTCCATGACCAGATCCCCTGGGGCAAGCCCGGGTACATCCAGCCATGGGTACCAGAGTTTTTCATATTTTCGTGAGCATCCCCTATATTGATATATAACCTTTTCCATCCAAAGTGTATTACCAACAGCAGAGATCCACTCCTTGACTGCGGGAGGCAGTGCCTGTACAGTGGAACCTTGGATTACGAGCATAATCTGTTCCAGGAGAATGCTTGTAATCCAAAGCACTCGCATATCAAAGCGAGTTTCCCCATAGAAGTCAATGGAAACTAAGATAAATTGTTCCGCATTGACTTCTATTGCATGCAATACCGCATGTTGCCAGAGGTGGGGGCGCTGGAGAGCCTCGGAAATACTCGGGACAGCTCGGCTGAACCCAGAAAGCATCGGAAAGGCTCGTAAAACGCTCTGAGTGTTTCCGAGTATTTCCGAATGGTTCCGAACCATTCCGAGTGTTACCGGTGCCCCCTCACCTCTGGCCAAATACAGTACTGCACACCCCATTAGCTTGAATTCTGCTCGTTTTGCGAGACAAAAACTTGCAAACCAAGTCAGAATTTTAAAAGAAAAGTTGCTTGTCTTTCAAAACACTCGTTAACCGCGTTACTCGTAAACCAAGGTTCCACTGTATTTAGATTAGCTTCTTTTTAAGAAAACAGGAAATAAATGGCTTCTCAAGATTATAAGGGGGCATTTCTTAAAGGGTTTGTAGATTTTTCCTGCAGTTGCATCTTGCAATATAAAGCTAAAGAAACACAAAATGATTGTTTCTGCATTCAAATAAAGAAACGTCCCCTTTTAAAGTCCAAAACTGGAAAAATTTCTATATTTGGCTTCAATACAAGCAATGTTTGGGGTTAAAATACAAAGGCTGACATGTCAAAACAGACTGTCTTGGGGGATAGCCCTGGAGCACTGATGAGCAAAAGTCCAATAAAAGTAATCCCACTTTGAATTGCAGGATATATTTTGCAGGTCCCAAGTCAGACAATATAGTCCGTATGTTCTATCATCAGATGTACATTGCAGATCATAGGCAAAATGCAGAGCCAGAGTGGCTTTGTGCCTTCCACGGCACCCAATCCCAAAAACCAAAGAGACAAGCAGGGAGAGACCTGATCCCGGAAAGAGGGAGAGCCCAGCAGCCGTGGGCTTGTATTGGGTGGGTTGATTAAATACTTGTGGATCGACCGCCCACAATGTACTGCGGATGGGCAGCCCGTACAGGCAAAGTGATGTACTGGTGTCCAAAAACAGCCGAGAGCCTTGTGCTGATTGTCAACTGTACAGAGGTAAAAATCTCTCTGTTTCTTATCCCTGAAAAGGATGCAGGGATAAGAAACAGAGAGATTATTATTAAAAAGCAGCACACATTACACACATTAACAGTTGTTAGGCAAACAGTTAACCCTTTGATCGCCCTAGATGTTAACCCTTTCCCAGCCAGTGTCATTAGTACAGTGACAGTATTATCTCTGATCACTGTATTAGTGTCACTGGTGATGTCAATGGCAGCTAGTTTCACATTGCCAGCCACACTATCACAGTCCCACTATAAGTCGCTGATCACCGCCATTAGTAGCATTAAAAAAAAAAAATTCCTGTATATATACCATAGTTTGTAGACTTTCATGCAAACCAATTTTTTACCAAAGACATGTAGCAGAATACATTTTGGTCTAAATTTATGAAGAAATTCGATTTTTTTATTTTTTTTTATTGGATATTTTGTAAAGCAGAAAGTAAAAAATATATATTTTTTTTCTAAATTTTCCATCTTTTTTTGTTAATATAATAAAAAAACTAAAAAACCCAGTGGTGATCAAACACCACCAAAAGAAAGCTATATTTGTGTGAAAAAAATGATATACATTTCATTTGGGTAGGGTTGCATGACTGCGCAGTTACCAGCTAAAGTAGCGCAGTGCTAAATAGCAAAAAATGGCCTGGTAATGAAGGGGGTAAAACCTTTTCGGAGCTGAGGTTGTTCATTTTTTGGTGAGCATGTTACACGGTTGTTGGTTTTGGGTTTATTAACATTTTTATGTAATTTTGATCATATATGCAGTAGACAGTATCTTGTGGCTAATTGTTTATTTTTTATACTTATTGATTGTTGTGGGTTGACTGGGGGTGTTCAGCGCCTGAAGGGATGTGTTTGGCAGTTTTGGTTAATGGGGTGAACCCTTTGTACTGTTCTGGCATTTTAGGGGCTCAAGGGATGTATCAGGCAGACAAAACAGCAGAGTTTTATTTTTTTTCGTTTTCAGTATTTTTCCTTTATTTAAAAAAAAACAAAAAAAACAATGGTAATTAAATACCACTAAAAGAAAGCTCTGCCTGTCTAAAATAATATGAAATTAATTTGGGTACACTTTTGCATGATCCAGTAATTGTCAGTCAAAATATCACAGCTCTGAAAATGGCCTTGAAAGGAAGAGGGTCTAACATGCTGATATTTAAGTGGTCAAAGGGAACCAGTTATTAACCCCTTGCTACCAGCTGCATGTACTAACAGCGGCTGGTATCAAGGGCTTGTATGCCCCTCCCCCCAGGCAGAAGTGTAATATTTATTTTATAATCTAAAACCTGAAGTGCTAGTTTTTCCTGCTCCTCACCACCTTATCAACATGCTTATGAAAAATCTGAAAAAAAAAAAACAACAACTTTATTTTAGACCCTTTGTCATCATCATTGGCTTTCTGTTCTCTCTGTAATGCAGGCAGGTCATGGCTGGTAGGAGGAGCTGGCAGGGTGCTATTCATAGCTTCCTGAAAACATCACAGCACCCTGCCCTCAGTTCCGATGCAAGCAGTTGGCTGGTTCTTGGGAGGAGTTATACAAATACAAAAATTGTTGATGGGTGGTTGTCAATTTGGACAGGGGCGATCCTTCCCGGGGTGCAGCGGGTGCACCGCACCCCAGCGCTGTGCCCATCAAACGCCGCCACTGTGCCCATCAAACGCTGTGCCCATCAAACGCCGCCACTGTGCCCATCAAACGCCGCCACTGTGCCCATCAAACGCCGCCACTGTGCCCATCAAACGCTGCCACTGTGCCCATCAAACGCCGCCACTGTGCCCATCAAACGCCGCCACTGTGCCCATCAAAAGCTACCACTGTGCCCATCAAACACACCCACTGTGCCCATCAAATGCAGCCACCGTGCCCATCAAACGCCCACCATGCCCATCAAAAGCAGCCACCGTGCCCATCAAAAGCTGCCACCGTGCCCATCAAAAGCTGCCACCGTGCCCATCCAAAGCTGCCACTGTGCCCAAATGCCCACTGTGCCCATCAATCGCCCACTGTGCCCATTAAAAGCTGCCTCTGTGCCCATGAAACGCCCACTGTGCCCATCAAAAGCTGCCACTGTGCCCATCAAATGCTGTCACTGTGCCCATCAAATGCCACCACTGTGCCCATCAAACGCCGCCACTGTGCCCATCAAATGCCACCACTGTGCCCATCAAACGCCGCCACTGTGCCCATCAAACGCCGCCACTGTGCCCATCAAACGCCGCCACTGTGCCCATCAAACGCAGCCACTGTGCCCATCAAAAGCTACCACTGTGCCCATCAAACACAGCCACTGTGCCCATCAAATGCAGCCACCATGCCCATCAAACGCCCACCGTGCCCATCAAAAGCAGCCACTGATCCCATCAAAAGCAGCCACTGTGCCCATCAAAAGCAGCCACTGTGCCCATCAAACGCCCACCATGCCCATCAAAAGCAGCCACCGTGCCCATCAAAAGCAGCCACTGTGCCCATCAAAAGCAGCCACTGTGCCCATCAAACGCTGCCACTGTGCCCATCAAACGCTGCCACTGTGCCCATCAAACGCAGCCACTGTGCCCATCAAACGTAGCCACTGTGCCCATCAAATGTAGCCACTGTGCCCATCAAACGCTGCCACTGTGCCCATCAAACGCTGCCACTGTGCCCATCAAACGCTGCCACTGTGCCCATCAAACGCTGCCACTGTGCCCATCAAATGCAGCCACTGTGCCCCATCAAATGCAGCCACTGTGCCCCATCAAATGCAGCCACTGTGCCCCCATCAAATGCAGCCACTGTGCCCCATCAAATGCAGCCACTGTGCCCCATCAAATGCAGCCACTGTGCCCCATCAAATGCAGCCACTGTGCCCCATCAAATGCAGCCACTGTGCCCCATCAAATGCAGCCACTGTGCCCCATCAAATGCAGCCACTGTGCCCCATCAAATGCAGCCACTGTGCCCCATCAAATGCAGCCACTGTGCCCCATCAAATGCAGCCACTGTGCCCCATCAAATGCAGCCACTGTGCCCCATCAAATGCAGCCACTGTGCCCCATCAAATGCAGCCACTGTGCCATCAAACGCAGCCACTGTGCCATCAAACGCTGCGACTGTGCCCAGCAAACGAAGGGGGGTTGAGCAGACGGGGAGGGGGGTAATTGTGCAGACTGGGGAAGGGGGGATTGTTCAGACTGGGGGGGGGGGGTAATTGTACAGACTGGGGGGAGGTGGGCTTGTGCAGACTAGGGGTATGGGGGATTGGGCAGACGGGGGTAAGGGGGATTGAACAGACTAGGGGGAGTTGTGCAGAATGGGAGGGGCTGGAGAACTGAGAGTAGCGCACGCAGAGGAAACTCCCAGAGTCTTGGAGGCAGGCAGAGGCAGGGCACACCAGGGAGTCATGACGCACGTGACTGGCTCAAGTTGTGGGGCTAGATGCTGGTTTGCAACAACTTGATCCCAGGACCAGGAGCATCAGCCCCCCAGGAGGCCATGCAAGGACTTGCTGAGCTGAGATGAGAGACCCTGACACAGCTGACCCGCCCACATCAGGCTGCATTGATGGGCACTGCTGAGGCGGCACTGATGGTCACTGATGAGGCTAAGCGTATGGGCACTGGTGAGCCTGCATTGATGGGCACTGATCGGGCAGTCTCCCACCATTTCTTGTATCATGTCTGCAGTCTCTGACCATCTCTTGTATCCTGCCTGCAGTCTTTGAAAATCTCCTGTAGTGTGTTTGCAGTCTCTGACAATTTCTTGTATCATGTCTGAAGTCTCTGACCATCTCCTGTAGTATTTCTGCAGTCTCTGATCATCTCTTGTACTATTTCTGCAGTCTCTGGCCATTTCTTGTATTATATCTGCAGCCTCTGACCATCTTCTGTAGTATGTCTGCCGTCTCTGACCAGCTCTTGTATCATGTCAGCAGTCTCTGACCAGCTCTTGTATTATGAAAATAGATGCATGAATTAGAGCGGCTCTATCAATTTGGGACTATTTAGCTTTGAATAGAACTCATCCAGATAATATTGTTGAATGTATTTGTTTATGAGTGTTTTTGCACAAAAATAATTTTCTTATCAAAAGAATAATGCACTTATCCTAATACTAGTCTGTTTCCCTGCGATTTCTGGTGAATCGCATGTAATCTATACATTCACGTTTTACTAGTTTTTATTTGTAAATTGCCTCTCTTGCGTTCAGGAGAGTTTTTTCACAGATTTATTTACCACACGGATAAGGGTCTGGTAATACATTTAAATTTTGGTATGTTCACATGATCATCCTGTTGATATATCTACACCTTTTTAGGTTTTAATCATTTACTTTTAGAGATTGTCACTATTTGTCATGTCATTTGACATGCTCTAATATTCAAATTCACTGGAAAAGTGTCTTTTCATTATTTTCTGCCACACACGGTCTGCTTGCAGGATTACATTGCCTGCACAGCTTCATGTGAAGCAGGGACATCTAATTTTATAAGCGCTGCACTATCTATTTTCATTTCTTCCATACAATTGTGTCTAATTGTTGTGCCAGCAGCTAATACTAGGCTGGTTTGGCGCAGTATTTCTCCTTATTTTTTATCTCTTGTATTATGTCTGCAGTCTCTTACCATCTTTTGTAGTATGTCTGCAGTCTCTGACCATCTTATGTATCATGCCTGCAGTCTCTGACCCTCTCCTGCATCATGTCTGCAGTCTCTGACCATCTCTTGTATCATGTCTGCAGTCTCTGACCATCTTTTGAAGTAAGTCTGCAGTCTCTGACCATTTCTTGTACTATGTCTGCAGTCTCTGACCATTTCTTGTATCATGTCTGCAGTCTCTGACCATTTCTTGTATCATGTCTGCAGTCTCTGACCATTTCTTGTATCATGTCTGCAGTCTCTGACCATTTCTTGTATCATGTTTGCAGTCTCTGACCATCTTTTGAAGTAAGTCTGCAGTCCCTGACCATCTGTTGTACTATGTCTGCAGTCCTTGACCATCTGTTGTACTATGTCTGCAGTCTCTGACCATCTCTTGTACTATGTCTGCAGGCTCTGACCATCACTTGTATTATGTCTGCAGTCTGACCATTTCTTGTATCATGTCTGCAGTCTCTGACCATTTCTTGTATCATGGTTGCAGTCTCTGACCATCTTTTGAAGTAAGTCTGCAGTCCCTGACCATCTCTTGTACTATGTCTCAGTCTCTGACCATCACTTGTATTATGTCTGCAATCGGCCCTGAGTGGGTGCTCCTAGGTAGGTTGTATTTGCATGCAGAAGGCCATAGGTAGCGTCCACATGTTGAGCCCCGATGATTGAAAGAACTAAAATATAATGAATGATGGGTGGGTCAGAGACAGCAAAGCTGGGGAGGAAAGGGCTAGATCAGCTTTTCTCAACCTTTTCATCAGAGAGAGAGAGGAACCCTTGAAATACCTTTACAGTCTCAAGGAATCCCTGCTAATATTACTATATCTAAAACTCATGATACATGAATCACCCCCTTACAGATAGCTAAAAAGATCAATGGTGTGAGTGGGAACTTATCTGAGAAGTAGAAATTGCTCAAGGAACTGCTACTAAATTCTGGAGGAACCCTGGTTGAGAAACCCACAGTGTAGTGAGACACCCCACAAAACTTAATACCTGGTGCATAAAAAAGTCAGCACACAAAAAAAGTACACATGGTCCTCCTCTGAAGAGAAAGGACCCTAGCTCTGATCCCCCAGGGCGCAAGGCTCCTGACAGGGACCAAGGTACTCACTGGCAGTGGCGTATCTAGGGTATGGCAGCCAGGGCAAGTGATTTGTGCAAGTAGTACCCGCTTTTGCACAAATCACTTTTATTACACTTTATTTATGATATCTATGGCTAAGCATATTTATTTAATCCATATTGAGCACTATATTTGATTGGCTGCTTGCTTCTGCTTGGGCCTGGCACACACAATCGCACAGGATGATGACTTAAAGTCATCATGTGTGATTCTGCATGTGTGCCAAGCAGACAGGGCCAGTGCTCTGTCGAGAAATGCCCGGCTATCGAATAGTGCCCAGGTGGAACTGCGCATGCGCCGCACGGAGCCGCAGAACAGTTGGGTTTACGATCAGCTGTTGTCCCGTGTGGCCGAGGCACGTTCATGTAGGTGAGGGCCGGATATTTACATGAAGGGGGCAGATATTTCAATGATGGGCAGTGCTGGGGGTGGAATTTGTATAGATGGCCAAAGAAATTTGCAAAATAAATCTTTATCTGCTATTCATTTTGAACACTGCGGGCGTGTTTAGTCAATTGAAGGGCAGATTTTTCTATATTACATAAAGGTTTCTTTACCAGATTTGTTTGTTCAGCGATAAAAATTCCGCCCCTAGCACTGGCCATCATTGAAATATCTGCCACCTTTATGTAAATATCCGTCCTCACCTACATGAACATGCCCCGGCAACGCGAAACGGCTGATCTTAAGCTCAGCTGTTCTGAGGCTCCGTTCTGCGCACGTGCAGTTCCGTCCCAGCATTTTTCGATAGGGGGTACTTCTCGACAGAACACCGGCATTACCACTAGGCAGCTGCCTAGGACACCTGGACACTGGTGATCCTACTCCCTCTCTACCTCTGTCCAATGTCAGAGGTGCTGGCGCAGCATTTATGGGTGCTGGTAAGGCCGCATTTATGGGTGCTGATGTTACTGCATTTATGGGTGCTGGTAAGGCCGCATTTATGGGTGCTGATGTTACTGCATTTATGGGTGCTGATGTTGCTGCATTTATGGGTGCTGATGTTGCTGCATTTATGGGTGCTGGTAAGGCTCCTGACAGGGACCAAGGTACTCACTGGCCACCCGACCAAAACCAGGCAGATCCCTTTCTTTGGGAGGCCTACCAAAACAGGCCAACCCAAGTACTAGGTGGGGCTCCCCCAAACGGAGACTCCATGGGAGGGGAAGAACCTGACCAAAAGGCCACGTGCCCTTCCCCCCAAGACTTTTAGGCCAGGCCTGAAAACCTATATCCTAGTAATTGGGAAGTGCAACCTTGCTGTGCAAAAGAAGTGCAGTGGCAAAAACACATAAAAAAGAGGAAAGGGGAATTTGATAAGTACATTTCTGCCATAGTGCAATACCATGGCTGGACCTTCAGCCAGGAATAAAAAATTCCTCTGGTCCTAGCCAAAAGGCCTGGCCTTAGGGGCAGGTGCGAAAAAAAGCGTGTGCAGAGTGGAGCGGCCATGGAGCCAAAAACCCAAGGTGAGCTCCCCACCGTGAGAATTACGGCCACTCCAGGGGCACCTACACCGCAGGCTTCTTTCACAGCACGGCTTTCAGCCAGAGAAGTGCAGCCCCACCCCTATCAGGAAAGCATTAGAACTTAGGAAGAGCCCTGCCATCAATCGGGGGAGAAAAAGGAACCCTCCCACTGCTCCACACCTAATTACATGGTTGAGAGACCCAGCTAGATGATGCTGGGGGTCCTACAACCAAGAAATGAAGTGGGCACTATTTAACTTTCTGCAGGTTCTAAAGCACATTATGAGAAGCTCACAGTGTGCAGTGAAATCAGAGTAAGCAATTTCAGTATAGGAGAGGAATGATGGTATTGCTGGAGTTCAGCTTTAATTTAAAGCCCTTGAAAAGCTCATGAAATCGCCATAGAATTACCACCTACATGGCCAGTATTAGAGGACTGCAGGTTGGCTATTCCTGTTCTCAGTGATACTGGAAACAATTTTCTACTGAGAGTCTGCCGTGAGAATGCAGTGTTTGAAGTTCATATCTGAAATACACTTGTATGAAAGTAAATCTCCTTTTATCTCCCTGTTCTGATATGTTCTTAGATGGAGTAATCCTGGCAGCTCTCGGCAGCCATGTTCCCGGCTTGTCAGATGCTCTTCCATCATGTTATCTTTCCAGACTCTTAACAATCCACTTCTTCAATCAATAGTGAGAAATGACACGTGCTATGACCGAGGAATACAACATCCCGGCTACACCATAATATCCCGCCTTTCTCTCCATGATACAATATAACAGCTACACTTACAGAGCCTAAGTGCCAGTATTATTTTATAACCGCTTTCCAGGGACCCTCTGAGATCCAGTGTTAATTTTGACATCAAATTTGATTTAGTTTTTTTAGTCTTTTGACTAAAATGGCGTTTTTAGTTTTTGTCGTATTTCATTCATCTGAATTGTTTTAGTTTTAGTCGTTTTTTAATCAACTTAAATCTCCAGTATATTTTAGTCGACTAAAATCGAATGAGTTTAGTTAAATTTGAATGCATTATTTAAGCCTTTTTTTAGAATTGCCAAACTCCTTATAGTGTATACTCCTGGAGTAAAAATCTAATAACATGTTATTATTTATGGTACAGTATTAAAGTTTTGAACAAACTACAGACACAGATTTAGCCGTTGCAATATATAACGTCTTTATATATGTAGCGGCCATAGCCCTCAATGGGGCGTTCTTGACTTTTGTGCTTACCAGTTAACTCTGCTTGGCTTGTTAATCCATGTTCAGGGGTTCCCAGGGTTAGTACCCAACAACTTTGGATGCTGACACCAAAAAAGTCCTTTTAGAAGGTTTTTATTTGTAGGGGTAACATCCAACAACACCATGTCTCGAATGGGAACAGAGGGCAAGGGTGAAGAAACTCAGGCACCTTGAACTGCTGACAATTAGAATGTCTCTAACAAAAAGCCAGAGAGTAGCCACTGAACAAATCTCTAGCCAGAGATCATGGCAGTCAACACTTGTAAAGTCTCTGACATTGAATAAACTTTCAACTGAAAGTGAATAGGAACCTTTTCTCAGTACCTGGAACGTTCTCTGTCTCCTTGGCAGTACTGCAAAACTTGTGGATTCGTTAGTGTCCATAACAACCCAGCAACCAGGCACTTCTTGGGATGCCAGCTTGTTGGCCCTCCTCCGAAGAGTCCTCCCCCGGTAGCTTACACAAGCTGCGGTGCCCCTCCAAGGTTGAGAGCACACCCGGACGCCTGGAATCCTCCCTCAGTTACTGCGCCTCAGACAGGCCGGTTCCGAGACTTGGAACAGATGGATCCTTTGCCCCAGACCAAGCGGGTCTATGGGGCTAGTCAAACTGACCATGTTGCGGGACAGCAAACGCTCCCGGGCCTGGGACCCCTCGTGGGGCTACCCCGGTCCAGATTCAGGAACAGGCAGCTACGTCCGAACCCTGAACACGTGACTTCAACATCTTAAGTACCCTTCCCCAGACTGGCAGTGCTCGGTAGGCAAGTGGTTAAGAGTAATGTCCTGTACACACGATCGGACATTCCGACAACAAAATCCATGTTTTTTTTCCGACGGATGTTGGCTCAAACTTGTCTTGCATACACACGGTCACACAAATCTTGTCGGAAATTCCGAACGTCAAGAACGTGGTGACCTACAACACGTACGACGAGCCGAGAAAAATGAAGTTCAATAGCCAGTGCTGCTCTTCTGCTTGATTTCGAGCATGCGTGGCACTTTGTGCGTCAGAATTGTGTACACACAATTTTGTTGTCGGAAAATTTGAGAACCAGATCTCAAATTTTGTGTGACGTAAATTCTGATGGAAAATGTCCGATGGAGCCTACACGGTCGGAATTTCCGACAACAAGCTCCTATCAAACATTTTCTGTCGGAAAATCCTATCGTGTGTACGGGGCATTGGAATCAGCACATTAGTTGTGCTGCATTGCCAATATGCTAATATAAAAAGGAAAGTCTGCCACTTCTTTCACTGTCCAGTCACAGCCTGAGAGAGGGCAAATACGTGCAAGAGCCATTAAAGGGCAGCAAAAAAAAAGAAAAAAATTGGGTCTTTTGTCCTGCCAAGCAGAGTCAATTTTAAAACTGGATGGACAGGAATACAAATCTTTTGGCAGGTAAATCATTCCCTATATACCGTAGGTATTTCTTCTGTGTATTTAGCTGTTTGCCTAAAGTTCAGCTTAAAATCTTCACAATTAAACCTCTGAAACAGCCCAGCCGGACAAAAAATATCACGATTTAAAAATGTCCCTTCTGTCTGTATTAAAATGTCACTGCTGTCTAGTGACCTATTCACAAAATGAATTTAATTTCTTTTTTTTTCTTTTGCTCCTTAAAAAAACAGATCCGTCAAGTTTATATTTTGGCATGTCATTGCCAGTTAGTCTTAAACTTTGCACATTTTCATAAAGGAAGTGTAACAATTATTATGCAGCACCTACAGCCCAGTACTGATAAAGCATTGATATAAAATACATAATTGCCTCTTTGTCATTTTAGGCACAGTGCGTAGCATGAGGATGCTGCACTTAGGTGCAGGCGGAAGGCATAGGTGCACCACCCAGCCCCACTGCCGGCAGCCTGTTAAACTCAAGAGAGGCTGATAGCTGCTGCGGCTTGGCGGTGTACTGATACTACTAAAGTATGCACCCAGTGACAAATGCCCAGAATGCACAAGGCCTGTGTTCCAGGCCTTAGTCCCCGGGGACACAATGCTGTAAAAGTACCCCCCTCCTCCTTCTACAGTAGTGTCCTGTACCCCCTCCAGAGAGGCAGAGCTGTGGTCACAATCCATCTGTCACCCCCCCCCCCCACAATCGAGGGCTTGCCAACCTCCAGTATAGATGGAGGCAAAGCAAAGAGGCAGGTTCAGGGGCAGACTGGGCCGGGGGGCAGGGTGGCAATTTCCCCCCAGGCCGTTCCAACTTATATGCAGAATGGCCAGCGGCCGCCCGCTACCCATTGATGATTTTTTTTTCTCTGAGGAAGTCGGCGGCTGCATCCGGCGTTGCCCAGTCTGTAGATCCGGCCACCGCTGCCCACAGCCAGTGAGGTGCCTGAACAGTGGCGGAGTGATCTGCAGCCGTGTGTGCTGCGCCAGAATCTGGGAGCCAGGATGTGTCAGACAAGTGGGAACTCCCACCAACTGCCCCACCATGCAGCACGACATGCCGCCCAGACTCCGGAGATGAGCAGCCAGGAGCTGAGGGTACCATTGAAGGGGAGAGTGGGGAGGAGTGTATGGCAGGCAGCCAAGGAGTGAATGTTGGGGGTGGACGGCTGTGCAGTCTCCGGGTGCCGTGTGTGGAGGACTGGTGGCAGCCTGCTCTGCTGAGACTTGTAGTGCCCTCTGTGGGGGGCTGAGATATGAAAGCCTCCTATGCTGGGACTTAGTGTCCTAGACTGTGGGGGGCTCTAAAAGTCCCAGCAGAGTGGGCTGCCATTCTTCAGTCCCCTGTAGTCTAGGGCACTACAAGTCCCAGCATATCAGTCTGCTCTTACAGAACAGGAGAAGGAGCTGGGGGAGGGGGGTTGTTCTGGGAGGGGAGAGAAGGAGGCACAGGTTTGAGATGGGGGAGGATTTTTGCTTAGGGGGGATTTCTGCTGGGAGCGGGAGATGGGGGAGGATTTTTGCTAAGAGGGGGAATTTATTTTTGGAGAGGGAGAGGCTTTGTGATGAGAGGTGGGATCTATGCTGGGAGGTGAATATGGGGGAGGACTTTTTTCTAAGGGGGGGAATTTATGCTGGGAGGGGGAGACGGGGGAATATTTTTGCTAAGAGGGGGGATTAGCACTGGGAAAGGAGGCGGAGGCAGTGGTTTGTACTGAGAAGGGGATTTGTACTGGAAGGGGTTATATGAGGGTGAGGATTTGTGCTGAAAGGGGGGATTTTTGCTGCTAGGGGGAAGATGGGGGGGCGGGGTCTCTGCTTAGAGGAGAGGGGTGATTGGGAGTAAGAGAATTTGTGGATGAAGGGGTTTTAGGGGGATTTATGCTGTAAGGGTGATGTGGGGAGTGATGATTTCTGCTGAGAGGGGGGATTTGTGCTAGAAGGGGGTACATAGGTAGTGAGGAGTTTTCCCTGGGCACTGGATGATCTTGTCCCGGCATTGACGTACTCGACTACAAATTGCAAGGGCGAAGCTGTGAAGAGAGAAAGCTGGGTGCCGACGTGAGGACTGGATTGGAAGCTGCTCCAGCCTGTACTGACGCGGTGGCGGCCTGGAACAGCAGACTCATGAGTACCTGGTGGCCCTGCTGATTGGAGTGGCACACACACACATGTTTCTTTGGTACTGGTGGGTGGCAAAAATGTAGCTCAACCACACCACGGTACAACATGCAGCCACTGGTGTCTTCTGTTATTTTGTGGCAGTGCATTGTTAACATGTATGTGGATGGGCTCTATACAGTACAAGGCCTTTTTCCTTTTTTTCCCTCTATTAGTGTACTGATGACAACTTAAAATTTTGTATTTTCCCTTAACTGTAATAGTGGTCACCACGATAAACAAAAGGGATGCAGGCAGCAACAAAAAGGTATCAGGGTTCTAACCCTTCACTATTCCACCCAAAACTAACAAAAGCAAAAAGGATACTTTAGATATAATTTAACTGTAAGGGCCACTTCACATGGGGCAGTAAAAACAGGTGGCTGATTGTTGCCCCCTAAACACCCAGCTGAATTTTAAAATTGCAGCAGGACTGGGTGGTAAACATACCATGGCACATTTAAAACGAAGCTCCACCCAAAAGGGAAAGCTCCCCTTGCCTGCCTCCCCCCCGCTCCCCCATCTGCTGCCACATTTGGCACCTTTTGCAGGGAAGCGGGTGCATGGTTTTGACAGCTACCGCCTCCCACTTCCAGGTGAGTGCAGCCCAATCAGAGATCGCAGCTCACTTCGCACATGCGCAGTAGGAATCCGGCTGTGAAGCCACAAGGCTTCACTGCTGGTTTCCCTTAGTGGTGGCGGCAGCACCTGATAGCCAATTGAAAATCTACATGGGTGAAGACACTTTGGAATTCCAGGACAGGTAAGTGCCCTGATACTAAAAGTCAGCAGCTACAGTATTTGTAGCTGCTGACTTTTAATTTTTTTTTTCTGCAGAAGCCCGGAGCTCCTCTTAAACTCGGCTTCCAGAGATTGACAGGTGGCACCACCTGTCAAACTCGCCCACTGGGGTCAATAGGACCACGCCACAACAGGCATGAGATAAAAAAAAAAAAAAAAGCACTGGCATTCAGGAGATGGCAGGATCGCTTCCTGAATGCCTGGCAAGTGATCCACTGCTGTAGAGACTACTTCCCGAGGAAAAGAGCCCTAAAGGAGAAGAGAAAAGGATCACTATACTGAGCATAGCTGCCAACTATCCCTGATTTCAAGGGACTGTCCCTGATTTCGAGGGACTGTCCCTGATTTGGAGCAATGTCCCTCATTTCTCCTCATTTGTCCCTCATTTTGGTCTGATCTATATAGATGTATATAAAATTTACTTTTTATCTATCAAAAAATGTTATCCAGCGCTAAACCTTTCATCTGATTTCTAAATTGCTGCATTTGTAAATTCCAAAAGCCAATATAAAGGAATAGTAGTGGTAAAAAAAAGCACTTGTGGGTTTAACCAATCTTGTTTTTTTGTATAATGCTCCTTTAAGAGGGTGTGGCAAGGGGTGTGTCCTATGCCTGCATACTTTTGCTGATAGGTGTCCTTCATTCCCATCTCAAAAAGTTGGGAGGTATGTACTAAGCATCTGAGCATCATCCAGAATATAAAAAAAACAAAAAAAGTAAAAACCTTCTTATGCAATGACAGGGGCCCCCTTTAATCACAAATAGGATAAATAAGTAATTGTAATTTCCTGTCCATTATGCTGACCAAGGGGACCAGACTTTGATCCATCCTTCCCCATGCACAGGTTTGTCACTGGCTGTGCATGGAAGTCTACAAGTAATTCCTATAAATTATTTCCAGGGCATTTTCCCAGGCCTCGAGTTCAATCGTCCCTTCAGTTTAGTATTTATATTTTAATAACATTTTATGGGATAATATTCTGCTGCCGTTTCACAAGTTCTGCTTCTTGCTTGAAATTCCCTATTGATCGCCTCCGCTCTGGGCGTCATTGTGGCATATATCTCGCCTTGTACAGCTGACAGGACATCTATACAGCGGAGAGAAAAGAAAGAAAAAAAAAAACAATCACCTCAACAGATCCGCAGTGAAATTAGGCCGGAGTGGGCCTCATCTATCAAAGTGGAAGGATCTGTGTTACTCCCAACAACCAGCTTCTCCCCTCCGTTACACCATAGGGGGGATTGTGATTGGTTGCTATGACTGGGGCAGTTCTGGGTTCAGAGGCTTTATTCCTAGAAGATGTTAGCCTCTGGAAATCTCAGCACCAACCAAACCAACTACAGAATACCACAAAACTTTTTCTATATTTTTTTTTTCAATGATTCCCCCCCCAATAAATATACAAAACAAATATATGAGAACAAGACACAGGCAATCCAATTTTTTTGCATGGTAAAATGTTAGATCTAAACAATAATAATATTTCCCCGAAAATAAAACCTAGCGCGATTGTAGGTGAGGGCTGCAATATAAGCCCTACCCCCAAATAAGCCCTAGTTATAGGGCCTTGTAGGTCTTATTTTCAGGGTAGGGCTTATTTTCGGGGGAAACAGGATAGGGCTTATTTGGGGGGTAGGGCTTATATTGCAGACATCACCGACAATCACACTAGGTCTTATTTTCGGGGGAAACAGGGTATATATATCCTGCCTTGAAAAAGTGCACTGTAAATTTTTAATACATGGTAGATTTATAAATGTATCCCCAGTATTGGGTATTGTGCTTTTTCTTATATAAAGCACATAATATAGTGCCTTCAAAAAGTATTTATACCCCTTGAAATTTTCCACATTTTGTCATGTTACAACCAAAAACATAAATGTATTTTATTGGGATTTTATGCGGCACATAACTGTGAAGTGGAAGGAAAATAAATGGTTTTCAATTTTTTTTTATAAATAAACATGTGAAAAGTGTGGGGTGCATTTGTATTTGGAATCAATACTTTTTAGAATCACCTTTCACTGCAATTACAGCTGCAAGTCTTTTTGGGGATTTCTCTACCAGCTTTGCACATCTAGAGAGTGACATCTCTGCCCATTCTTCTTTGCAAAATAGCTCAAGCTCTGTCAGATTGGATGGAGAGCGTCTGTGAACAGCAATTTTCAAGTCTTGCCACAGATTCTCAATTGGATTTAGGTCTGGACTTTGACTGGGTCATTCTAACACATGAATATGTTTGATCTAAATCATTCCATTGTAGCTCTGGCTATATGTTTAGGGTCGTTGTCCTGCTGGAAGGTGAACCTCCACCCCAGTCTCAAGTCTTTTGCAAACTCTGTCAGTGATGATCAGGATTCAGGAACCAACATGGTTCCCGATCATGTGAACATTATGTCCGCTCTGGCATAGTCATCAAATGCAGTTTGGAGGTTCCATTGAAAAATAATAAAAAGACTTCAGCTTGCAGATGAACACTGCCTTCACGTTAAACCACTTGACCTCCAGACGATTTACCCCCCTTTAGAGGCAGACCAGTTTTTGCGATACGGCACTGTGTTACTTTAACTGACAATTGTGCGGTCATGCAACACTGTACGCAAATAAAATTGATGTCCTTTTTTCCCAACAAATAGAGCTTTATTTTGGGGGTATTTGATCACCACTGCATTTTTTGGGGGGGGGGGGGGGGGGGGGGGTTGCGCTATAAACAAAAAAGTGCCATTTACTTTCTGCTATAACACATATCCAATAATAAAAATCATCAAAATAAAATCTATTTTCTTCATAAATTTAGGCCAATATATATTCTGCTACATGTTTTTGGTAAAGAAAATTCCAATAAGCGTATATTGATTGGTTTCACAAAAGTTATAGTGTCTACAACTATAGGATATATACTGGAATTTTTTATTTTTTTTAATAGTAATGGCGGCGATCAGCAATTTATAGTGGGACTGCGATATTCGGTGGAGAGTCGGACACTAACTGTCACTTTTGACACTTTTTTGGCAAAAACTAGTGACCTAATAGAAAGTCTATTGGAAACTGTGGGTTAGCCACACGAAAACTGTGGGTAAACCTGCGCTGAGGCCAAACCCCAGTGAAAACCAGCCTAACAAATCAACATTTAAAGCTGAACTTCGTGGATAATATATTTTGTATCCTTACCATGGCACAATGTAAGTATGCATATGTTATACCTGATCAGCCTCTGTGGAAGCTGTAAATCACTGAAGTAGCCCAACCTTCTGGGTGGAGGCGGCACTAGACTTTTTGCCTTATACAAAACTTAGAAATGAGGCCCCACTCACGCCCATGATGGGAAAAATAATTCAAGTGATCCGATAGTTATCATTAGTGGATAAGACAATAGAGTCGGGGGTGAGTCTAGGCTAGGATGGGAGTCCCACAACTACTGGGGAGTCTTGACAGGCTTGAGAGGATCAGGGATAAGACAGGAGTCCCACCACTACTGGGGAGGCTTAATGGGCAAGAGAGGGATCAGGGATATGACAGGAGTCCCATCACTACTGGGGAGGCTTGACAGGCTGGAGAAGGATCAGGGATATGACAGGAGTCCCACCACTATTGGGGAGGCTTGACAGACTGGAGAAGGATCAGGCATATGACAGGAGTCCCACCACTACTGTGGGGGCTTGACAGGCTGGAGATAGATCAGGGATATGACAGGAGTCCCACCACTACTGGGGAGGCTTGACAGGCTGGTGAAGGATCAGGGATATGACAGGAGTCCCACCACTACTGGGGAGGCTTGACAGGCTGGAGAAGGATCAGGGATATGACAGGAGTCCCACCACTACTGGGGAGGCTTGACAGACTGGAGAAAGATCAGGGATATGACAGGAGTCCTATCACTACTGGGGAGGCTTGACAGGCTGGAGAAGGATCAGGCATATGACAGGAGTCCCACCACTACTGTGGGGGCTTGACAGGCTGGAGATAGATCAGGGATATGACAGGAGTCCCACCACTACTGGGGAGGCTTGACAGGCTGGAGAAGGATCAGGGATATGACAGGAGTCCCACCACTACTGGGGAGGCTTGACAGGCTGGAGAAGGATCAGGGATATGACAGGAGTCCCACCACTACTGGGGAGGCTTGACAGGCTTGAGAAGGATCAGGGATATGACAGGAGTCCCATCACTACTGGGGAGGCTTGACAGGCTGGAGAAGGATCAGGGATATGACAGGAGTCCCACCACTATTGGGGAGGCTTGACAGGCTGGAGAAGGATCAGGGATATGACAGGAGTCCCACCACTATTGGGGAGGCTTGACAGACTGGAGAAGGATCAGGCATATGACAGGAGTCCCACCACTACTGTGGGGGCTTGACAGGCTGGAGATAGATCAGGGATATGACAGGAGTCCCACCACTACTGGGGAGGCTTGACAGGCTGGAGAAGGATCAGGGATATGACAGGAGTCCCATCACTACTGGGGAGGCTTGACAGACTGGAGAAAGATCAGGGATATGACAGGAGTCCTATCACTACTGGGGAGGCTTGACAGGCTGGAGAAGGATCAGGCATATGACAGGAGTCCCACCACTACCGGGGAGGCTTGACAGGCTGGAGAAGGATCAGGGATATGACAGGAGTCCCACCACTACTGGGGAGGCTTGACAGGCTGGAGAAGGATCAGGGATATGACAGGAGTCCCACCACTACTGGGGAGGCTTGACAGGCTGGAGAAGGATCAGGGATATGACAGGAGTCCCACCACTACTGGGGAGGCTTGACAGACTGGAGAAGGATCAGGGATATGACAGGAGTCCCATCACTACTGGGGAGGCTTGACAGGCTGGAGAAGGATCAGGGATATGACAGGAGTCCTATGATAGGACTCCTGTCATATCCCTGATCTTTCTCCAGTCTGTCAAGCCTCCCCAGTAGTGATGGGGCTTGACAGGCTGGAGATAGATCAGGGATATGACAGGAGTCCCACCACTACTGGGGAGGCTTGACAGGCTGGAGAAGGATCAGGGATATGACAGGAGTCCCACCACTACTGGGGAGGCTTGATAGGCAGGAGAGGGATCGGGACTATGACAGGAGTCCCACCACTACTGGGGAGGAGAAGGGTCACAGATGGGATGTGAGTTTATTTTACAGATGAGTAGTACAAAGATTTCAGTTGTAGTATAGAGTAGGAGATGGGATGTGTGCTGTGCTGGTAATGAGTGCAGTGCTGTTCCAATAGAGATAAGCAGGAGGGTGTAGAGGCAGCGCTGCATCCTGGGGAGGATGGAGGCTCAGGTACCCTGCCAAATGTGCTCATCAAGTGGGTGTCAAATTCAGCTACCTGATTTCTAGTGTCTGCTAGCACATGCTCCATATTAGTAGCTGGGAAATCCCCTAACACTCCATATCAATAGCCAACATATGCTCCTGATGTGCGCATGTGAGAGGGGAGGGTGACCATCGTCCACGTGACTTTATTTTTTTTTGTCCAATTCTGCTAACCTGGCCCCCCTGCCTCCCATCTAGCTCACAACTCACAGCATAAGACATCAGGACCCACCCCCTCCTCTGCTGAGGGGGGGACGCAGGAGGTGAGAAGGACGTGGGAGCCGATTGCAGGGTCAAAGCCGCGGCTGCACGGGTCACATCACTGCGGAGCATACACTCTTTGCGGCAGTTTTAAGAAGCAACCTCCCCCACTCCTAACCAGCCAAGAGAAGACTCAACTAGCTTTAGATCAACTGATTTTTTTGTCCCCAATAAATAAATCAATACACACTGACCCCCTTCCTCCCCCTGCTCCTCCAGGGATCGGTGGATGCTCCAGCTGGCTGCCCTCACTAAAGTCAGATGAAGGGAACTCCAGGGCCAGAAAAAGTAGAGGGAGATAAAAGATAGGGCCGGTGCAAGGATTTTCGTCTAAACAGTGAAGGTGCATTTTGCCCCCCCCCCCCCCATCATCCTCCTGCTAACCCTCCCTTCTCCTCCACAGTGTAATGCACAGTGTAGCGGTAAGGAGAGTGCAAATGCCCCCCCCAACTTTACTCTTTTTGCAAAAATCACCACTCCCATCTGTCCAAAAAAAAAAAAAATCCAGCACTAATTTTATGCCCCCCCCCAGCACAAATCCTCCTCCACCCTCCCCAAATACCCAGTCCCAGCACAATTCTTCTCCCTCCTAGCACTTATCCTCGCACCCCTCAATTCCCCCTTCCAGCACAAATCCTCCCTCCCCCCCCCCCAATACCCCCAATACCCTTCTCAGAATTCTCTTCCACTGCCCCCCCAAATCCTCCTACTGAAATATATCACCCTGTGTGTAATAAATCTATATAAAATATATGCGTTTCACTTTTTGAATTGAATTACTGGAATAAATTAACTTTTTGATGACATTCAAATTTTTTGTGATACTCCTGTATGTATAATAGCTGTGACTCTGTGAAATTGAAATGGACTCACCAAAGCCAGTCTGTATACTCAGCATTATCGACCCTTCAATGGTCAATTTATTTTGTATTTTTCTGTCCATCTTTTTTATTGATATCCTGGGGCTATATATCATTTTCAGACTGCCTATGTCAATGCCAATGAATGTCTCAGTTCCAGTCAGTCTACCAATGCCCATTAGTATCAGTCCTTGTGTTTCTTTTTTCAGTGTGTCTTTATGTTTGTCTCTGTCAATGCCAATTACTCTGCTGGGTACAAGTGCCAGTCAAACTGGCCATCAATTTGAATTTGTTTGAGTCGGTGCCCGTTTGTCATTCCATCCATGCCAGAACTTCCATCAATAATCTCAATATCTGTCTATGACTGTGCGTCGGTCTGGTTCAATGACAGGGGGTCTGTCCTTCGATGCCAATGAGTTAAAATGTCTCTCTGTATCTATTAATTTAGAAGGTTTGTGTTTTTTCTGTCCTAAATTTAGTTAGTGACTCCTTCGAAACTAATCCTGACAATCTATTTTGACATCTGTCTCTTTTTCTGGGACAATGACAATCGTTCTGGCTCTTCATGACAACCCATCAGTTAATCACAGCCAGTCATTCTATGTCCACCAATGACTGTGGCAATGCCAGGCAATCTGTCCATCTCTGTACAGTATGTTCATATATGTTTGCCCATTGTCATTCTGCCTCTCTCTATTCACCTGGGCCAATGCCAATCCACGCATGTGGATGATGTGAAGGAAAAAAGGGAAAGGGAGGAGAGAAAATGGAGAGAGCTGAATATTACACAGAGGAATAGATGCAGAATCCATGGAAGATACTGACTTCCGGATGGAATGTTTAAACCTTTTGAGGTATAACTAGCTGAAATGTCTCCAGGGGATTACTTAACCACCCTCTGGACCCAAGGATCAGTGAGTCCAGATACTGACCCAATTGAGCTCCGGACATTGGTGAAATAGCTATAATGGCTGAAGCTTCATGTATGGGGCTCCTCAAGCCAATGTTGTTGAGAATGATTGTCCTTTTTAATGAGTTTGCAATTTATTTAAATGTCTCTTTTGCTTACTACAACAGTCAGAGAACTAGCTAACCTGTCACCTGGACTGGGAGCATGCAAGAGAGGGTGGCGATGTTTCCAAAAATATGTAGAAGAATATATATTGGCCTAAAATGATGAAGAATTTCGTTTTTTACATTTATTTCTTTGGGATATTTATTATAGCAAAAAGTAAAAAATATTGTTTTTTTTTATTTTTTAAATTGTCTTTTTTTTTTTTTTTTGCGCTATAAACAAACAAAAAAAAAAAAATAGCAGTGAGGGGATGAAATACCACCAAAATAAAGCTCTATTTGTGGGTAAAAAAAGGAACATACATTTTGTTTGGGTACAGTGTTGCACCAGAGCCATCTTTAATATTGATTGGGCCCTGGGCAAACATTTTCTTGGGGGCGCCCCCTACATTCTGAGACATACAAAAAAATAGCAGGTCGGCTCAAAATCAGTTTACTGCAGCAGATCACGCAGTGATTGAAATTGGTTGCCAGAGATTACAGCCTATCCTTACCGCTCACTGATTGGTTGCGAGAGATTACAACAGATCACTACTGTTCACTGATTGGTTGCTGCAGGTTACTGCACACCATTACTGCTCACTGATTGGGTTGCTAGAGGTTACTGCACACATTACCGCTCACTTATTGGGTTGCTAGAGGTAAATGCACAGCGCACACCCTTACCGCTCACTGATTGAGTTGCTAGAGGTTACTGCACACCATTATCGCTCACTGATTGGGTTGCTAGAGGTTACTGCACTGTGCACACCCTTACCACTCACTAGGTTTCTAGAGGTTACTGCACAGTGTACACCCTTGCTGCTCACTGATTGGTTTGCTAGAGATTACTGCACAGTGTACACCATTACTGCTCACTGATTGGGTTGCTAGAGGTTACTGCACACATTACCGCTCACTGATTCGGTTGCAAGAGGTTATTACACACCATTACCGCTCACTGATTGTGTTGCTAGAGATTTCTGCACACCATTACCGCTCACTGATTGGGTTGCTAGACGTTACTGCACACTATTACTGCTCACTGATTGGGTTGCTAAAGATTACTGCACACCATTACCACTCACTGATTGGGTTGGTAGAGGTTACTGCACAGCATTACCGCTCACTGATTGTGTTGCTAGAGGTTACTGCACACCATTACCGCTCACTGATTGGGTTGCTAGAGGTTACTGCACACCATTACCGCTCACTGATTGGGTTGCTAGAGGTTACTGCACAGTGCACACCATTACCGCTCACTGATTGGGTTGCTAGAGGTTACTGCACAGTGAACACCCTTACCGCTTACTGATTGGGTTGCTAGAGGTTACTGCACACCATTACTGCTCACTGATTGGGTTGCTCGAGGTTACTGCACTGTGCACACCCTTACCGTTCACTGGGTTTCTAGAGGTTACTGCACAGTGTACACCCTTACTGCTCACTGATTGGGTTGCTAGAGATTACTGCACACCACAACTGCTCACTGATTGGGTTGCTAGCGGTTACTGCACACATTACCGCTCACTGATTGGTGCAAGAGGTTATTGCACACCATTACCACTCACTGATTGTGTTGCTAGAGATTGCTGCACACCATTACCGCTCACTGATTGGGTTGCTAGACCTTACTGCACAGTGCACACCCTTACCGCTCACTGATTGAGTTGCTAGAGGTTACTGCACACCATTACCGCTCACTGATTGGGTTGCTAGAGGTTACTGCGAACAATCACTGCTCACTGATTGGGTTTCTGGAGATTACTACACACCATCACCGCTCACTGATTGGGTTGCTAGAGATTACTGCACACCATCACCGCTCACCCATTGGTTGCTAGAAGTTACTACACACTGATTCCTGTAACTCATTCACAGTGTCCCCCTCTGTAAGCTGCTCCGATCCAGCCGCTGCTTTATGAACCCACCCCCCTCCGCTGCTAACAGAAGGGTGAAGGAAAACAAATTACAGCCCGCTCTGTGTCTTTCATCTTAGCCCTGATGACCAGGGAAATGGCTGGGGCGAGCGGGGGGAACACTGACCGTGCCTGGAGAAGGGGCGGGGCGAGCGGGGGGAACATTGACCGTGCCCGAGAAGGGGTGGGGCGAGTGAGTGAAACGATGACCGTGACCAGAGAAGGGGCGAGTAGGGGGAACATTGAATGTGACCGGAGAAAGGGTGGGGGTGAGTGGGGGGAACACTGAGCGTAATCGGTGAAGGGGTGAGTAGGGGGAACACTGACTGTGACCGGAGAAGGGGCTTGGGTGAGCAGGGGGGAAACTGACCGTGACTGGAGAAGGGGCGAGCGGGGGGAACACTGACCGTGACCGGAGATGGGGCCGGGTGAGCGGGGGGAACACTGACCGTGACTGGAGAAGGGGCGGGGCGAGTGGGGGGGACATTGACCGTGACCAGAGAAGGGGCGGGGGTGAGCAGGGGAACACTGAGCCGCTCTGCCTCACTTTCTGTAACAGCCGCTGGTGACCGACATAGGGAGAAGCTGGATGAGTGGGCTCCGTCACATACAGCCCACAGCTTGCCTCTCCCCTGTCACACTCAACCGGCGAGGAGAGCAAGTGGGAAATCGGTTGCACCCGCTACACGGGACGAATATTTGCGGGCAGCGTGGGCTCAAGGAGCAGTATATTTTGGGGCCCCCCCAACAATGATTGGGCCCTGGGCAACTGCCCTTTTTGCACCCCCGTTAAAGACGGCCATGTGTAGCACGACCGTGCAATTTTCAGTTAAAGTGACGCAGTGCCGTATTGCAAAAAATGGCCTGGTCAGGAAGTGGCTAAATCCTTCCGGTCCGGTTAAGCAAATTATAATAATAGGTATAACGAAAAAATAACTCCAACTGCCTCTTTAAATGAAAAAAGTATATTGTAATTTACCATGACATGGATGATTATAAGTCTATGTAGTATTCCCAGCCAGTATTTTGTATTATAATCTTAGTCTCTCTGGATGCGTAAGTTTTCCCTGGAAGCTAAATTAAAATGCTGGCTCCGATGCTGGTGTTACTTATCAGCATGAACATTCTATATTGTAGAGGAAGACCTTCCCTATACCGCACATACATTTCAGTAGGATTCTGGGACACTGTCCCCTGCAGCCTTCTACATTACAATTCAGCAGGCTTGTGCTATGCATGTCAATCACAGAACATGATTTGACAGCCAGTACATGTACAGTACTAAGTTATTCATTTAATTATTTATCAACTCTAATGGCTTCTACATCTTGGCACGGTGACACCGCTGCTGCCTTGCTCTCTTCCCTCTGCTCTATAGCACTGTGAAGATTTGTAATGCTGGATCCTGGCAAGATACTGGGTATGTACCACTATGCAACCTATGCCAATTCCAGTAACTACAAATCCCAGCAATGCCATTCTAGCCTTTTCTTACCCCCTGTATCAGAATGTGGAGAGGTAAGTATCCAAGTGGGAAGAAGAAACCCCTTAAAAAGTTTCTAGACAGACAGGAAACATAGGCTTCATGCACATGGATGCAAAAAAAAAAAGAAATGTTTGCTTTCAGGGCGTTTGGCATTTTTCTGCATGTTAGCTAATGCGCCCATTCACATGCAGATGTTTTAGCACGCTTTTATGCAGTGGCAGAAAAAAAAGGTCCAGGCATGCATTCCCATAAAAGTATTTTTGCGTTTTTCTGCGCAAACACACATAAACCTGCCTAAATGTGTAAAAACATGCATAAATGCATGCTTATGTGTGTTAGTTCGTTCTAATGGCTAAAATACATGAATATTCTAGCCCGGGGTCTCGACACGTTCTAAACAAAGGGCCAGTTTACTGTCCTTCAAGCTTTAGAGGAGCCTGTGGCCATTGGGAATAGACATTGTTCTGGTGTCAGTGGGGGGAATCGTGTCCTATCGGTGGTGTCAGTGGGAGAAATAGTGCCCCATTGTTGATGTCAGTGGGAGAAATAGTGCCCCATTGTTGATGTCAGTGGGAGAAATAGTGCCCCATTGTTGATGTCAGTGGGAGAAATAGTGCCCCATTGTTGATGTCAGTGGGAGAAATAGTGCCGCATTGTTGGTGTCAGTGGGAGAAATAGTGCCCTATTGTTGGTGTCAGTGGGAGAAATAGTGCCCCATTGTTGGTGTCAGTGGGAGAAATAGTATCCCATTGTTGGTGTCAGTGGGAGAAATAGTGCCCCATTGTTGGTGTCATTGGGTGAAATTGGGCCCCATTGTTGGTGTCAATAGCAGGTATTATGCCCAATTGTTGGTGTCAGTGGGAGGAAAAGTGCCCCAAGGGCCAGATAAAGGCAAGCAAAGTGCCGCATCCAGCCCCCGGGCCGCAGTTTGGAGACCACTGTTCTAGCCAATAGAATAGGTTAACGCACAAACGTGCATAAACACCATAGCCATGCAAACGCGCATAAACGCACTTAAACTAAAAAAAAGTGAGATTAGAGACATTTTTCTGCCCCCTTCTGGCAGCATACATTTATACGCCTGTATGAATGAGGCCATATATAGTAGCCTTGCTCATAATTTTTAACACAAAGGGCCCCCTTATATAGTTTTCAGGTCTCCCTACTGTGATTAGTATGTTGTAGAGAGTTTTAATTTAATTAAAGAATAAAGGATAGGGTGAAGAATGGGCTGCCCTATGCATGTTTGTCGCCCCAAAAGAAGCTCCTGCTCCTTTTTGGGAGACAAGCTCCCCGTGATTTTTTTTTTTTTTTTAACCAGGTATTTATTGATTGAGATGTCACAAATTTGTACAACCAGGCATTAAAAGTACATGTAGTTCACATCAGATATCAATTCTGCAGTGCCCATAACTGCCACCCATCAGTGCCCATCCCTGCCACCTATCAGTGCCACATATTAGTGCCCTTCAGTGCCACCCATCAGTAGCGAAACATATATGGCAGCACCATCTTGAATTTAAACGCATTGGTGAGTGCTTCCCAAATATGTTTTTGTATGTTGTAATAAACCCCACCCATCAGTGCCCACCAAAGCCACCTCATCAATGTTCACGGGCAGAATCGCAGCGATTCCAGATCACAAAGTATGGATGGGACCTCAAGGCAAATAGACTGTCCACTTTGCAAGTGCAGTTACACTAATTTTTCTCAGTGCTTAATGAATCTGTGATGCCGCGTACACACGATCGGAAATCTCGTCGGAAAAAGCTCTGACGGTTTTCCCGATGGAATTCCGCTCAAACTGTCTTGCCTACACACGGTCACACCAAATTCCGACCGTCAAGAACGCGGTGACCTACAACACTACAATGAGCCAAGTTCAATGCTTCCGAGCATGCATCAAATTGTTTCCGAGCATGCGTAGGAATTTTGCGCGTCAGAATTGCTACAGACGATAGAAACCTTTTCCGTCAGAAAAATTGAGAACATGCTCTCAATTCTTTGCTGTCGGAAATTCGGCCAGCAAAATTCCGATGGAGCCTACACAAGGTCGCATTTTATGATGAAAAGCTCTCATCTGTCTTTTTCTGGCCAGAATTCCGATCGTGTTTACGCGGCACTAGAGTGGGGTGGTGATGTCACGTTCTCCACCTCGCCCAGACAGCGAACGCCTGCAGCTTCCACAGGGATGGCTCAGGTATGAGATATGCGTACTTATTTTGGTCCAAGCTGGACAAATATAACTCTGCATTAAAAATAATACCTAATCTTCAGCTTTAATAATAATAATAATACTGTAATAATAATTATATACTGCATAACTATAGCAGCATTTTTTCCCACACAAGAGGTCTCCTTTAACCGCTTCCCGACCGGCCACTGCATATATACGTCAGCAGAATGGCTCGGGCAGGCAGAATCACGTACCTGTACGTGATCATGCATGTGCCTGCCCGTGGGTCGCGCGCGCGCCGCTAGCGGCGCGCTCGCGACCCGGTCGGGAGCTCCGTGACCCCGGCCGCGGGACCAGCGGACCCAATCGCCGCTGGTATCCCGCGATCGGGTTACGGAGCGGAAGAACGGGGAGAGGTCTATGTAAACAAACCTCTCCCCGCGCTTCCTACACTGACTGTCAGTGATCGGCGGTTCCCTGTCATCGGGAACGCCGATCAATGACGTCACACGTACAGCCACGCCCCCCTACTGTAAAAAAAACACAACACGTCACACTGACTCCTCCCCGCCCCCTAGTGGTTAACCCCCTAACTACAACTGTCATTTACATAGGAATCAGTGCTATTTAAATAGCACTGAAAAAATATTGTTTTTTTTTATTTTTTAAATTGTCTTTTTTTTTTTTTTGCGCTATAAAACAAACAAAAAAAAAAATAGCAGTGAGGGGATGAAATACCACCAAAATAAAGCTCTATTTGTGGGTAAAAAAAGGAACATACATTTTGTTTGGGTACAGTGTTGCACCAGAGCCATCTTTAATATTGATTGGGCCCTGGGCAAACATTTTCTTGGGGGCGCCCCCTACATTCTGAGACATACAAAAAAATAGCAGGTTGGCTCAAAATCAGTTTACTGCAGCAGATCACGCAGTGATTGAAATTGGTTGCCAGAGATTACAGCCTATCCTTACTGCTCAATGATTGGTTGCGAGAGATTACAACAGATCACTACTGTTCACTGATTGGTTGCTGCAGGTTACTGCACACCATTACTGCTCACTGATTGGGTTGCTAGAGGTTACTGCACACATTACCGCTCACTGATTGGGTTGCTAGAGGTAAATGCACAGCGCACACCCTTACCGCTCACTGATTGAGTTGCTAGAGGTTACTGCACACCATTATCGCTCACTGATTGGGTTGCTAGAGGTTACTGCACTGCGCACACCCTTACCACTCACTGGGTTTCTAGAGGTTACTGCACAGTGTACACCCTTACTGCTCACTGATTGGGTTGCTAGAGATTACTGCACAGTGTACACCATTACTGCTCACTGATTGGGTTGCTAGAGGTTACTGCACACATTACTGCTCACTGATTCGGTTGCAAGAGGTTATTGCACACCATTACCGCTCACTGATTGTGTTGCTAGAGATTACTGCACACCATTACCGCTTACTGATTGGGTCGCTAGACGTTACTGCACACCATTACTGTTCACTGATTGGGTTGCTAAAGATTACTGCACACCATTACCACTCACTGATTGGGTTGGTAGAGGTTACTGCACAGCATTACCGATCACTGATTGTGTTGCTAGAGGTTACTGCACACCATTACCGCTCACTGATTGGGTTGCTAGAGGTTACTGAACACCATTACCGCTCACTGATTGGGTTGCTAGAGGTTACTGCACAGTGCACACCATTACCGCTTACTGATTGGGTTGCTAGAGGTTACTGCACAGTGCACACCCTTACCGCTTACTGATTGAGTTGCTAGAGGTTACTGCACACCATTACCACTCACTGATTGGGTTGCTAGAGGTTACTGCACTGTGCACACCCTTACCGCTCACTGGGTTTCTAGAGGTTA
The DNA here is from genome assembly GCA_028564925.1 of Lithobates sylvaticus. Classification (NCBI taxonomy): domain Eukaryota; kingdom Metazoa; phylum Chordata; class Amphibia; order Anura; family Ranidae; genus Lithobates; species Lithobates sylvaticus. The sequence goes on from CM053030.1 coordinate 58,861,333, forward strand.
CTGCACAGTGTACACCCTTACTGCTCACTGATTGGGTTGCTAGAGATTACTGCACACCACAACTGCTCACTGATTGGGTTGCTAGAGGTTACTGCACACATTACCGCTCACTGATTGGTGCAAGAGGTTATTGCACACCATTACCGCTCACTGATTGTGTTGCTAGAGATTACTGCACACCATTACCGCTCACTGATTGGGTTGCTAGACCTTACTGCACAGTGCACACCCTTACCGCTCACTGATTGGGTTGCTAGAGGCTACTGCACACCGTTACCGCTCACTGATTGGGTTGCTAGAGGTTACTGCAAACAATCACTGCTCACTGATTGGGTTAACGGAAGATTACTGCACACCATCACCGTTTACTGATTGGGTTGCTAGAGATTACTGCACACCATCACCGCTCACCCATTGGTTGCTAGAAGTTACTACACACTGATTCCTGTAACTCATTCACAGTGTCCCCCTCTGTAAGCTGCTCTGATCCAGCCGCTGCTTTATGAATCCACCCCCCTCCGCTGCTAATAGAAGGGTGAAGGAAAACAAATTACAGCCCGCTCTGTGTCTTTCATCTTAGCCCTGATGTCCAGGGAAATGGCTGTGGCGAGGGGGGGGGGGGGGCAACACTGACCGTGCCGGGAGACGGGGCGGGACGAGCGGGGGGAAACACTGACCGTGCCCGAGAAGGGGTGGGGCAAGTGGGTGGAACACTGACCGTGACCAGAGAAGGGGCGAGTAGGGGGAACATTGACTGTGACCGGAGAAAGGGTGGGGGTGAGTGGGGGGGACACTGACAGTGACTGGAGAAGGGGCAGGGCAAGCGGGGGGAACACTGAGCGTGACCGGTGAAGGGGTGAGTGGGGGGAACACTGATTGTGACTGGAGAAGGGGCTTGGGTGAGCAGGGGGGACACTGACCGTGACTGGAGAAGGGGTGAGCGGGGGGAACACTGACCGTGACCGGAGAAGGGGCGGGGTGAGCGGGGGGAACACTGACCGTGACTGGAGAAGGGGCGGGGCGAGTGGGGGGACATTGATCGTCACCAGAGAAGGGGCGGGGGTGAGCAGGGGAACACTGAGCCGCTCTGCCTCACTTCCTGTAACAGCCGCTGGTGACCGACCTAATGAGAAGCGGGATGAGTGGGCTGAGGGGGGGACGCAGGAGGTGAGAAGGACGTGGGAGCCGATTGCAGGGTCAAAGCCGCGGCTGCACGGGTCACATCACTGCGGAGCATACACTCTTTGCGGCAGTTTTAAGAAGCAACCTCCCCCACTCCTAACCAGCCAAGAGGAGACTCAACTAGCTTTAGATCAACTGATTTTTTTGTCCCCAATAAATAAATCAATACACACTGACCCCCTTCCTCCCCCCTGCTCCTCCAAGGATCGGTGGATGCTCCAGCTGGCTGCCCTCACTAAAGTCAGATGAAGGGAACTCCAGGGCCAGAAAAAGTAGAGGGAGATAAAAGATAGGGCCGGTGCAAGGATTTTCGTCTAAACAGTGAAGGTGCATTTTGCCCCCCCCCCCCCCCCCATCATCCTCCTGCTAACCCTCCCTTCTCCTCCACAGTGTAATGCACAGTGTAGCGGTAAGGAGAGTGCAAATGCCCCCCCCCCCCCCCCCAACTTTACTCTTTTTGCAAAAATCACCACTCCCATCTGTCCAAAAAAAAAAAATCCATTTTTATGCCCCCCCCCCAGCACAAATCCTCCTCCACCCTCCCCAAATACCCAGTCCCAGCACAATTCTTCTCCCTCCTAGCACTTATCCTCGCACCCCTCAATTCCCCCTTCCAGCACAAATCCTCCCTCCCCCCCCCCCCAATACCCCCAATACCCTTCTCAGAATTCTCTTCCACTGCCCCCCCAAATCCTCCTACTGAAATATATCACCCTGTGTGTAATAAATCTATATAAAATATATGCGTTTCACTTTTTGAATTGAATTACTGGAATAAATTAACTTTTTGATGACATTCAAATTTTTTGTGATACTCCTGTATGTATAATAGCTGTGACTCTGTGAAATTGAAATGGACTCACCAAAGCCAGTCTGTATACTCAGCATTATCGACCCTTCAATGGTCAATTTATTTTGTATTTTTCTGTCCATCTTTTTTATTGATATCATGGGGCTATATATCATTTTCAGACTGCCTATGTCAATGCCAATGAATGTCTCAGTTCCAGTCAGTCTACCAATGCCCATTAGTATCAGTCCTTGTGTTTCTTTTTTCAGTGTGTCTTTATGTTTGTCTCTGTCAATGCCAATTACTCTGCTGGGTACAAGTGCCAGTCAAACTGGCCATCAATTTGAATTTGTTTGAGTCAGTGCCCGTTTGTCATTCCATCCATGCCAGAACTTCCATCAATAATCTCAATATCTGTCTATGACTGTGCGTCGGTCTGGTTCAATGACAGGGGGTCTGTCCTTCGATGCCAATGAGTTAAAATGTCTCTCTGTATCTATCAATTTAGAAGGTTTGTGTTTTTTCTGTCCTAAATTTAGTTAGTGACTCCTTCGAAACTAATCCTGACAATCTATTTGGACATCTGTCTCTTTTTCTGGGACAATGACAATCGTTCTGGCTCTTGATGACAACCCATCAGTTAGTCACAGCCAGTCATTCTATGTCCACCAATGACTGTGGCAATGCCAGGCAATCTGTCCATCTCTGTACAGTATGTTCATATATGTTTGCCCATTGTCATTCTGCCTCTCTCTATACACCTGGGCCAATGCCAATCCACGCATGTGGATGATGTGAAGGAAAAAAGGGAAAGGGAGGAGAGAAAATAGAGAGAGCAGAATATTAGACAGAGGAATAGATGCAGAATCCATGGAAGATACTGACTGCCGGATGGAGAGTCCGGATGGAATGTTTAGACCTTTTGAGGTATAACTAGCTGAAATGTCTCCAGGGGATTACTTAACCACCCTCTGGACCCAAGGATCAGTGAGTCCAGATACTGACCCAATTGAGCTCCGGACATTGGTGAAATAGCTATAATGGCTGAGGCTCCATGTATGGGGCTCCTCAAGCCAATGTTGTTGAGAATGATTGTCCTTTTTAATGAGTTTGCAATTTATTTAAATGTCTCTTTTGCTTACTACAACAGTCAGAGAACTAGCTAACCTGTCACCTGGACAGGGAGCATGCAAGAGAGGGTGGCGATGTTTCCAAAAATATGTAGAAGAATATATATTGGCCTAAAATGATGAAGAATTTCGTTTTTTACATTTATTTCTTTGGGATATTTATTATAGCAAAAAGTAAAAAATATTGTTTTTTTTTATTTTTTAAATTGTCTTTTTTTTTTTTTTGCGCTATAAACAAACAAAAAAAAAAAATAGCAGTGAGGGGATGAAATACCACCAAAATAAAGCTCTATTTGTGGGTAAAAAAAGGAACATACATTTTGTTTGGGTACAGTGTTGCACCAGAGCCATCTTTAATATTGATTGGGCCCTGGGCAAACATTTTCTTGGGGGCGCCCCCTACATTCTGAGACATACAAAAAAATAGCAGGTTGGCTCAAAATCAGTTTACTGCAGCAGATCACGCAGTGATTGAAATTGGTTGCCAGAGATTACAGCCTATCCTTACTGCTCACTGATTGGTTGCGAGAGATTACAACAGATCACTACTGTTCACTGATTGGTTGCTGCAGGTTACTGCACACCATTACTGCTCACTGATTGGGTTGCTAGAGGTTACTGCACACATTACCGCTCACTGATTGGGTTGCTAGAGGTAAATGCACAGCGCACACCCTTACCGCTCACTGATTGAGTTGCTAGAGGTTACTGCACACCATTATCGCTCACTGATTGGGTTGCTAGAGGTTACTGCACTGCGCACACCCTTACCACTCACTGGGTTTCTAGAGGTTACTGCACAGTGTACACCCTTACTGCTCACTGATTGGGTTGCTAGAGATTACTGCACAGTGTACACCATTACTGCTCACTGATTGGGTTGCTAGAGGTTACTGCACACATTACTGCTCACTGATTCGGTTGCAAGAGGTTATTGCACACCATTACCGCTCACTGATTGTGTTGCTAGAGATTACTGCACACCATTACCGCTTACTGATTGGGTCGCTAGACGTTACTGCACACCATTACTGTTCACTGATTGGGTTGCTAAAGATTACTGCACACCATTACCACTCACTGATTGGGTTGGTAGAGGTTACTGCACAGCATTACCGATCACTGATTGTGTTGCTAGAGGTTACTGCACACCATTACCGCTCACTGATTGGGTTGCTAGAGGTTACTGAACACCATTACCGCTCACTGATTGGGTTGCTAGAGGTTACTGCACAGTGCACACCATTACCGCTTACTGATTGGGTTGCTAGAGGTTACTGCACAGTGCACACCCTTACCGCTTACTGATTGAGTTGCTAGAGGTTACTGCACACCATTACCACTCACTGATTGGGTTGCTAGAGGTTACTGCACTGTGCACACCCTTACCGCTCACTGGGTTTCTAGAGGTTACTGCACAGTGTACACCCTTACTGCTCACTGATTGGGTTGCTAGAGATTACTGCACACCACAACTGCTCACTGATTGGGTTGCTAGAGGTTACTGCACACATTACCGCTCACTGATTGGTGCAAGAGGTTATTGCACACCATTACCGCTCACTGATTGTGTTGCTAGAGATTACTGCACACCATTACCGCTCACTGATTGGGTTGCTAGACCTTACTGCACAGTGCACACCCTTACCGCTCACTGATTGGGTTGCTAGAGGCTACTGCACACCGTTACCGCTCACTGATTGGGTTGCTAGAGGTTACTGCAAACAATCACTGCTCACTGATTGGGTTAACGGAAGATTACTGCACACCATCACCGTTTACTGATTGGGTTGCTAGAGATTACTGCACACCATCACCGCTCACCCATTGGTTGCTAGAAGTTACTACACACTGATTCCTGTAACTCATTCACAGTGTCCCCCTCTGTAAGCTGCTCTGATCCAGCCGCTGCTTTATGAATCCACCCCCCTCCGCTGCTAATAGAAGGGTGAAGGAAAACAAATTACAGCCCGCTCTGTGTCTTTCATCTTAGCCCTGATGTCCAGGGAAATGGCTGTGGCGAGGGGGGGGGGGGGAACACTGACCGTGCCTGGAGAAGGGGCGGGACGAGCGGGGGGAAACACTGACCGTGCCCGAGAAGGGGTGGGGCAAGTGGGTGGAACACTGACCGTGACCAGAGAAGGGGCGAGTAGGGGGAACATTGACTGTGACCGGAGAAAGGGTGGGGGTGAGTGGGGGGGACACTGACAGTGACTGGAGAAGGGGCAGGGCAAGCGGGGGGAACACTGAGCGTGACCGGTGAAGGGGTGAGTGGGGGGAACACTGATTGTGACTGGAGAAGGGGCTTGGGTGAGCAGGGGGGACACTGACCGTGACTGGAGAAGGGGTGAGCGGGGGGAACACTGACCGTGACCGGAGAAGGGGCGGGGTGAGCGGGGGGAACACTGACCGTGACTGGAGAAGGGGCGGGGCGAGTGGGGGGACATTGATCGTCACCAGAGAAGGGGCGGGGGTGAGCAGGGGAACACTGAGCCGCTCTGCCTCACTTCCTGTAACAGCCGCTGGTGACCGACCTAATGAGAAGCGGGATGAGTGGGCTGAGGGGGGGGGGGACGCAGGAGGTGAGAAGGACGTGGGAGCCGATTGCAGGGTCAAAGCCGCGGCTGCACGGGTCACATCACTGCGGAGCATACACTCTTTGCGGCAGTTTTAAGAAGCAACCTCCCCCACTCCTAACCAGCCAAGAGGAGACTCAACTAGCTTTAGATCAACTGATTTTTTTGTCCCCAATAAATAAATCAATACACACTGACCCCCTTCCTCCCCCCTGCTCCTCCAAGGATCGGTGGATGCTCCAGCTGGCTGCCCTCACTAAAGTCAGATGAAGGGAACTCCAGGGCCAGAAAAAGTAGAGGGAGATAAAAGATAGGGCCGGTGCAAGGATTTTCGTCTAAACAGTGAAGGTGCATTTTGCCCCCCCCCCCCCCCCCCATCATCCTCCTGCTAACCCTCCCTTCTCCTCCACAGTGTAATGCACAGTGTAGCGGTAAGGAGAGTGCAAATGCCCCCCCCCCCCCCCCCCCCCCCCCCCAACTTTACTCTTTTTGCAAAAATCACCACTCCCATCTGTCCAAAAAAAAAAAATCCATTTTTATGCCCCCCCCCCAGCACAAATCCTCCTCCACCCTCCCCAAATACCCAGTCCCAGCACAATTCTTCTCCCTCCTAGCACTTATCCTCGCACCCCTCAATTCCCCCTTCCAGCACAAATCCTCCCTCCCCCCCCCCCAATACCCCCAATACCCTTCTCAGAATTCTCTTCCACTGCCCCCCCAAATCCTCCTACTGAAATATATCACCCTGTGTGTAATAAATCTATATAAAATATATGCGTTTCACTTTTTGAATTGAATTACTGGAATAAATTAACTTTTTGATGACATTCAAATTTTTTGTGATACTCCTGTATGTATAATAGCTGTGACTCTGTGAAATTGAAATGGACTCACCAAAGCCAGTCTGTATACTCAGCATTATCGACCCTTCAATGGTCAATTTATTTTGTATTTTTCTGTCCATCTTTTTTATTGATATCATGGGGCTATATATCATTTTCAGACTGCCTATGTCAATGCCAATGAATGTCTCAGTTCCAGTCAGTCTACCAATGCCCATTAGTATCAGTCCTTGTGTTTCTTTTTTCAGTGTGTCTTTATGTTTGTCTCTGTCAATGCCAATTACTCTGCTGGGTACAAGTGCCAGTCAAACTGGCCATCAATTTGAATTTGTTTGAGTCAGTGCCCGTTTGTCATTCCATCCATGCCAGAACTTCCATCAATAATCTCAATATCTGTCTATGACTGTGCGTCGGTCTGGTTCAATGACAGGGGGTCTGTCCTTCGATGCCAATGAGTTAAAATGTCTCTCTGTATCTATCAATTTAGAAGGTTTGTGTTTTTTCTGTCCTAAATTTAGTTAGTGACTCCTTCGAAACTAATCCTGACAATCTATTTGGACATCTGTCTCTTTTTCTGGGACAATGACAATCGTTCTGGCTCTTGATGACAACCCATCAGTTAGTCACAGCCAGTCATTCTATGTCCACCAATGACTGTGGCAATGCCAGGCAATCTGTCCATCTCTGTACAGTATGTTCATATATGTTTGCCCATTGTCATTCTGCCTCTCTCTATACACCTGGGCCAATGCCAATCCACGCATGTGGATGATGTGAAGGAAAAAAGGGAAAGGGAGGAGAGAAAATAGAGAGAGCAGAATATTAGACAGAGGAATAGATGCAGAATCCATGGAAGATACTGACTGCCGGATGGAGAGTCCGGATGGAATGTTTAGACCTTTTGAGGTATAACTAGCTGAAATGTCTCCAGGGGATTACTTAACCACCCTCTGGACCCAAGGATCAGTGAGTCCAGATACTGACCCAATTGAGCTCCGGACATTGGTGAAATAGCTATAATGGCTGAGGCTCCATGTATGGGGCTCCTCAAGCCAATGTTGTTGAGAATGATTGTCCTTTTTAATGAGTTTGCAATTTATTTAAATGTCTCTTTTGCTTACTACAACAGTCAGAGAACTAGCTAACCTGTCACCTGGACAGGGAGCATGCAAGAGAGGGTGGCGATGTTTCCAAAAATATGTAGAAGAATATATATTGGCCTAAAATGATGAAGAATTTCGTTTTTTACATTTATTTTTTTGGGATATTTATTATAGCAAAAAGTAAAAAATATTGTTTTTTTTTATTTTTTTAAATTGTCGCTTTTTTTTTTTGCGCTATAAACGCAAAAAAAAAAAATAGCAGTGAGGGGATGAAATACCACCAAAATAAAGCTCTATTTGTGGGTAAAAAAAGGAACATACATTTTGTTTGGGTACAGTGTTGCACCAGAGCCATCTTTAATATTGATTGGGCCCTGGGCAAACATTTTCTTGGGGGCGCCCCCTACATTCTGAGACATACAAAAAAATAGCAGGTTGGCTCAAAATCAGTTTACTGCAGCAGATCACGCAGTGATTGAAATTGGTTGCCAGAGATTACAGCCTATCCTTACTGCTCACTGATTGGTTGCGAGAGATTACAACAGATCACTACTGTTCACTGATTGGTTGCTGCAGGTTACTGCACACCATTACTGCTCACTGATTGGGTTGCTAGAGGTTACTGCACACATTACCGCTCACTGATTGGGTTGCTAGAGGTAAATGCACAGCGCACACCCTTACCGCTCACTGATTGAGTTGCTAGAGGTTACTGCACACCATTATCGCTCACTGATTGGGTTGCTAGAGGTTACTGCACTGCGCACACCCTTACCACTCACTGGGTTTCTAGAGGTTACTGCACAGTGTACACCCTTACTGCTCACTGATTGGGTTGCTAGAGATTACTGCACAGTGTACACCATTACTGCTCACTGATTGGGTTGCTAGAGGTTACTGCACACATTACTGCTCACTGATTCGGTTGCAAGAGGTTATTGCACACCATTACCGCTCACTGATTGTGTTGCTAGAGATTACTGCACACCATTACCGCTTACTGATTGGGTCGCTAGACGTTACTGCACACCATTACTGTTCACTGATTGGGTTGCTAAAGATTACTGCACACCATTACCACTCACTGATTGGGTTGGTAGAGGTTACTGCACAGCATTACCGATCACTGATTGTGTTGCTAGAGGTTACTGCACACCATTACCGCTCACTGATTGGGTTGCTAGAGGTTACTGAACACCATTACCGCTCACTGATTGGGTTGCTAGAGGTTACTGCACAGTGCACACCATTACCGCTTACTGATTGGGTTGCTAGAGGTTACTGCACAGTGCACACCCTTACCGCTTACTGATTGAGTTGCTAGAGGTTACTGCACACCATTACCACTCACTGATTGGGTTGCTAGAGGTTACTGCACTGTGCACACCCTTACCGCTCACTGGGTTTCTAGAGGTTACTGCACAGTGTACACCCTTACTGCTCACTGATTGGGTTGCTAGAGATTACTGCACACCACAACTGCTCACTGATTGGGTTGCTAGAGGTTACTGCACACATTACCGCTCACTGATTGGTGCAAGAGGTTATTGCACACCATTACCGCTCACTGATTGTGTTGCTAGAGATTACTGCACACCATTACCGCTCACTGATTGGGTTGCTAGACCTTACTGCACAGTGAACACCCTTACCGCTCACTGATTGGTTGCTAGAGGCTACTGCACACCGTTACCGCTCACTGATTGGGTTGCTAGAGGTTACTGCAAACAATCACTGCTCACTGATTGGGTTAACGGAAGATTACTGCACACCATCACCGTTTACTGATTGGGTTGCTAGAGATTACTGCACACCATCACCGCTCACCCATTGGTTGCTAGAAGTTACTACACACTGATTCCTGTAACTCATTCACAGTGTCCCCCTCTGTAAGCTGCTCTGATCCAGCCGCTGCTTTATGAATCCACCCCCCTCCGCTGCTAATAGAAGGGTGAAGGAAAACAAATTACAGCCCGCTCTGTGTCTTTCATCTTAGCCCTGATGTCCAGGGAAATGGCTGTGGCGAGGGGGGGGGGGGGGGGGGGGGGGGGGGGGGAACACTGACCGTGCCTGGAGAAGGGGCGGGACGAGCGGGGGGAAACACTGACCGTGCCCGAGAAGGGGTGGGGCAAGTGGGTGGAACACTGACCGTGACCAGAGAAGGGGCGAGTAGGGGGAACATTGACTGTGACCGGAGAAAGGGTGGGGGTGAGTGGGGGGGACACTGACAGTGACTGGAGAAGGGGCAGGGCAAGCGGGGGGAACACTGAGCGTGACCGGTGAAGGGGTGAGTGGGGGGAACACTGATTGTGACTGGAGAAGGGGCTTGGGTGAGCAGGGGGGACACTGACCGTGACTGGAGAAGGGGTGAGCGGGGGGAACACTGACCGTGACCGGAGAAGGGGCGGGGTGAGGGGGGGGAACACTGACCGTGACTGGAGAAGGGGCGGGGCGAGTGGGGGGACATTGATCGTCACCAGAGAAGGGGCGGGGGTGAGCAGGGGAACACTGAGCCGCTCTGCCTCACTTCCTGTAACAGCCGCTGGTGACCGACCTAATGAGAAGCGGGATGAGTGGGCTCCGTCACATACAGCCCACAGCTTGCCTCTCCCCTGTCACACTCAACCGGCGAGGAGAGCAAGTGGGAAATCGGTTGCACCCGCTACACGGGATGAATATTTGCGGGCAGCGTGGGCTCAAGGAGCAGTTTCTTTTGGGGCCCCCCCCAACAATGATTGGGCCCTGGGCAACTGCCCTTTTTGCCCCACGTTAAAGACGGCCATGTGTAGCACGACCGCGCAATTTTCAGTTAAAGTGACGTAGTGCAAAAAATGGCCTGGTCAGGAAGTGGGTAAATCCTTCCGGTCCGGTTAAGCAAATTATAATAATGGGTATAACGAAAAAATAACTCCAACTGCCTCTTTAAATGAAAAAAGTATATTGTAATTTACCATGACATGGATGATTATAAGTCTATGTAGTATTCCCAGCCAGTATTTTGTATTATAATCTTAGTCTCTCTGGATGCGTAAGTTTTCCCTGGAAGCTAAATTAAAATGCTGGCTCCGATGCTGGTGTTACTTATCAGCATGAACATTCTATATTGTAGAGGAAGACCTTCCCTATACCGCACATACATTTCAGTAGGATTCTGGGACACTGTCCCCTGCAGCCTTCTACATTACAATTCAGCAGGCTTGTGCTATGCATGTCAATCACAGAACATGATTTGACAGCCAGTACATGTACAGTACTAAGTTATTCATTTAATTATTTATCAACTCTAATGGCTTCTACATCTTGGCACGGTGACACCGCTGCTGCCTTGCTCTCTTCCCTCTGCTCTATAGCACTGTGAAGATTTCTAATGCTGGATCCTGGCAAGATACTGGGTATGTACCACTATGCAGCCTATGCCAATTCCACTAACTACAAATCCCAGCAATGCCATTCTAGCCTTTTCTTACCCCCTATATCAGAATGTGGAGAGGTAAGTATCCAAGTGGGAAGAAGAAACCCCTTAAAAAGTTTCTAGACAGACAGGAAACATAGACTTCATGCACATGGATGCAAAAAAAAAAAGAAATGTTTGCTTTCAGGGCGTTTGGCATTTTTCTGCATGTTAGCTAATGCGCCCATTCACATGCAGATGTTTTAGCACGCTTTTATGCAGTGGCAGAAAAAAAAGGTCCAGGCATGCATTCCCATAAAAGTATTTTTGCGTTTTTCTGCGCAAACACACATAAACCTGCCTAAATGTGTAAAAACATGCATAAATGCATGCTTATGTGTGTTAGTTCGTTCTAATGGCTAAAATACATGAATATTCTAGCCCGGGGTCTCGACACGTTCTAAACAAAGGGCCAGTTTACTGTCCTTCAAGCTTTAGAGGAGCCAGACTGTGGCCATTGGGAATAGACATTGTTCTGGTGTCAGTGGGAGGAATCGTGTCCTATCGGTGGTGTCAGTGGGAGAAATAGTGCCCCATTGTTGATGTCAGTGGGAGAAATAGTGCCCCATTGTTGATGTCAGTGGGAGAAATAGTGCCCCATTGTTGATGTCAGTGGGAGAAATAGTGCCCCATTGTTGATGTCAGTGGGAGAAATAGTGCCGCATTGTTGGTGTCAGTGGGAGAAATAGTGCCTTATTGTTGGTGTCAGTGGGAGAAATAGTGCCCCATTGTTGGTGTCAGTGGGAGAAATAGTGCCCCATTGTTGGCGTCAGTGGGAGAAATAGTGCCCATTGTTGGTGTCATTGGGTGAAATAGGGCCCCATTGTTGGTGTCAATAGCAGGTATTATGCCCAATTGTTGGTGTCAGTGGGAGGAAAAGTGCCCCGAGGGCCAGATAAAGGCAAGCAAAGTGCCGCATCCAGCCCCCGGGCCGCAGTTTGGAGACCACTGTTCTAGCCAATAGAATAGGTTAACACACAAACGCGCATAAACACCATAGCCATGTGTAAACGCGCATAAACGCACTTAAACTCAAAACAAGTGAGATTAGAGGCCTTTTTTCTGCCACCTTCTGGCAGCATACATTTATACGCCTGTGTGAATGAGGCCATATAAAGTAGCCTTGCTCATAATTTTTAACACAAAGGGCCCCCTTATATAGTTTTCAGGTCTCAGGGAACCCCCACTGTGATTAGTATGTTGTAGAGAGTTTTAATTTAATTAAAGAATAAAGGATAGGGTGAAGAATGGGCTGCCCTATGCATGTTTGTCGCCCCAAAAGAAGCTCCTGCTCCTTTTTGGGAGACAAGCTCCCCGTGATTTTTTATTTTTTTTTAACCAGGTATTTATTGATTGAGATGTCACAAATTTGTACAACCAGGCATTAAAAGTACATGTAGTTCACATCAGATATCAATTCTGCAGTGCCCATAACTGCCACCCATCAGTGCCCATCCCTGACACCTATCAGTGCCACATATTAGTGCCCTTCAGTACCACCCATCAGTAGCGAACATATATGGCAGCACCATCTTGAATTTAAACGCATTGGTGAGTGCTTCCCAAATATTTTTTTGTATGTTGTAATAAACCCCACCCATCAGTGCCCACCAAAGCCACCTCATCAATGCTCACGGGCAGAATCGCAGCGATTCCAGATCACAAAGTATGGATGGGACCTCAAGGCAAATAGACTGTCCACTTTGCAAGTGCAGTTACACTAATTTTTCCCAGAGCTTAATGAATGTGTGATGCCGCGTACACACGATCGGAATGCTCGTCGGAAAAAGCTCTGACGGTTTTCCCGATGGAATTCCGCTCAAACTGTCTTGCCTACACACGGTCACACCAAATTCCAACCGTCAAGAACGTGGTGACGTACAACACTACAACAAGCCGAGTTCAATGCTTCCGAGCATGCGTCGAATTGTTTCCGAGCATGCGTAGGAATTTTGCGCGTCAGAATTGCTACAGACGATCGGAATTTCCGATAGAAACCTTTTCCGTCGGAAAAATTGAGAACATGCTCTCACTTCTTTGCTGTCGGAAATTCGGCCAGCAAAATTCCGATGGAGCCTACACACAGTCGCGTTTTACGATGAAAAGCTCTCATCTGTCTTTTTCTGGCTAGAATTCCGATCGTGTGTACGCGGCACTAGAGTGGGGTGGTGATGTCACGTTCTCCACCTCGCCCAGACAGCGAACGCCTGCAGCTTCCACAGGGATGGCTCAGGTATGAGATATGCGTACTTATATTGGTCCAAGCTGGACCAATATAACTCTGCAATAAAAATCATACCTAATCTTCAGCTTTAATAATAATAATACTGTAATAATAATTATATACTGTATAACTATAGCAGCATTTTTTCCCACACAAGAGGTCTCCTTTAAGTAAGAGAAATCATTCTGTTGAATTTTGCACAGTTGCTGGATGGTCCTCACTGTACATCAGTGTCAATGTGAACTGCGGTCTGCTCCCTAGTTGGCTTATATTTATAATCCCAGTATCCTCTCAGTAAGACGCTGCTGGTTTAAGAATGTGACAGCCCCACGGGTACAGAATGCCATATGTCAGTGACTTTGCCTCCAGGAAGAGGCTTCTCTATGAATAGATAGCTTTCAATACAAGAAACACTTGGTGCTTAGTATAACCCTTTATATCTTCTCTGGGCTTTCAGACACAGAAACAGGGAGTAAAGTGTTGCTACACAAAGATGTTGATTTACTAAGAGCCGGTTCACACCGGGGCAACGCGACTTCCAGCGAGACTTTTGGAGGCAACTTGGACACGACTTGAGTATGAATAACAGCGTGACTTGGGGCGACTTCAACACGATTTTTGGCGACTTACAACACGACTTTAAGTCACCCCAGGCCAGGCGAATTTGGCCGTGGCCAATCAGAGAATAATCAGCTCTGGAGGGGGAACGCCACGCCAAATTTTAAATAAAAAAACGGCATGGGTTCCCCCTCCAGGAGCATACCAGGCCTTTAGGTCTGGTATGGATTTTAAGGGGAACCCCCTACACCGAAAAAAATGGCGTGGGGGTCCCCTCAAAATCCATACCAGACCCTTATCCGAGCACGCAGCCCGGCTGGTCAGGCAAGGGGGTGGGGACGAGTGAGCACCCCCTCCTCCTGAACCGTACCAGGCCGCATGCCCTTAACATGGGGGGGTGGGTGCTTTGGGGAAGGGGGCGCCCTGCGGCCCCCCCACCCCAAAGCACCTTGTCCCCATGTTGATGAGGACAAGGGCCTCTTCCCGACAACCCTGGCCGTTGGTTGTCGGGGTCTGGGGGAGGGGGGCTTATCGGAATCTGGGAGCCCCCTTTAATAAGGAGGCCCCCAGATCCCGGCCCCCCACCCTATGTGAATAAGTATGGGGTACATCGTACCCCTACCCATTCACCTGGGGAAAAGAGTCAATAAAAAAAAAAACACACTACACAGGTTTTTAAAGTAATCTTTTAGACAGCTCCGGTGGTCTTCTTCTGATTTCGGGGGTCTCTTCCGACTCCTTCGCGCTTTCCGGTTCTTCTCCCACTCTCTCCGGCCTCTTCTCCTGCTCTCCGCTTCTTCTTCCGGGCTCCTCCGCTATCTTCTTGCAGCTCTTTTACTAGCGGAGGAGCCCGGTCTCCTCCGTCCATCTTCCATCTTCTCTCTTCTTCCGATGTTGACACAACGCTCTTTCTCGCTGTAATAGCTTCTGCGACGTGCGCAGCAACTTATATAGGTATGGGGCGTGGTCACCGGATGATGTCACATGGTGACCCCGCCCCTTATGATGTCAAGTCACGGGGCATGCTGGGACTGTGACTCGCTCATCCCCACCCACTTTCCTGACCGGCCGGGCTGCATGCTCGGATAAGGGTCTGGTATGGATTTTGGGGAGACCCCCAAGCCTTTTTTTCGGTGTAGGGGGTTCCCCTTAAAATCCATACCAGACCTAAGGGCCTGGTATGCTCCTGGAGGGGGAACCCATGACGGTTTTTTATTTAAAATTTGGCGTGGAGTTCCCCCTCGAGAGGCGGCATTGTCACTTCAATATAGATGGAGATCCGACTTGGAGGTGACTTCCATTGAAATCAAGGGGTACAAGTCGCCTAGAAGTCGGATTGAAGTCGTACAGGAACCTTTGTTGAAGTCGGAGCGACTGCTGTAGTGTACATTAAGACAGCTCCATTAACTAACATTGATTTTCTCAACAGCGCAACTTGGGGCGACCTGAAGTCCGATCCCGAGTTGCCCCTGTGTGAACCGGTTCTAAAGGTAAATAGACTGTTCACCTTGCAATGGAAGTTGCACTTTGCAAGGGAATTAAGCTTAGTAAATGCAGTAAAGCTCTGTGACTTCCATCATTCCATCATGTACAAGCAAAAATTAAGTTTTTTTTCCCCTTGTATATGATTGAGTATTCTTTGCAAAGTGCACTTTCACCACATTCAGTAAGCTCTGGGGTAAATTCCCTTGCAAAGTGAACAGCCTATTTGCATTTAATAAATCCACCCCAAGTACAGAATTGTCATTAAAGTGATTGTAAAGGAAAACATTTTATTAAAAAAATAAAAAATAAACATGTCATACTTACCTGCTCTATGCAAAGGTTTTGACCAGAGCAGCCCCGATCCTCGTCTTCGCTGATCCCCCGTAAGTGCTCTGGGCCCCTCCCCCTTGCTGAGTGCCCCCATAGCAAGCCTCTTGCTAAGTTGGCACTCATGCGTTCTCGCTCCCGAACCGGCTCTCTGCATCCATTAGACCCCTTTCACACCGAGGTACTTTGCCGGCGCTACAGCGCTAAAAATAGCGCCTGCAAAGCGCCCTGAAAGAGCCGCTCCTGTGTCCCCAATGTGAAAGCCCGTGTATACCGCTCCTTCACTGCTCCTGCCCATTGAAATCAATGGGCACCTTGGCTATACCGGTGGCAAAGCGCTGCTCCAGCAGCGCTTTGCGGGTGGTTTTAACCCTTTCTCGAGCGCTAGCGGGGGTAAAGGCGCCCCCGCTAGCGCCGAATAGCGCGCAAAATTTACGGTAAAGAATTTATGCTAAAAATACCATCGCTTTACCACCGACACACCCACCGCCCCAGTGTGAAAGGGGCCTAAGACCCAGAGAGCATGGCTCAGCCCCTCCCCCCACTCCCGCCTCACTGGCTGTGATTGACAGCAGCAGGAGCCAATGGCTCCTGCTGCTGCATCTCAGCGAATCAGGAGGTAGAGACTTGGGAGAGCCTTGGGTCTTGTGCACATTGCTGGATCGAGATCGGGCTTAGGTAAGTATTATGGAATGCATGAAGGTAAAAAAGCTTCAGCATTCACAACAACTTTAAACAAGAACTCTGCTAAGCACTGTTTGAATCTACATTGTAAACCATTCACATAACATAACAACAAAGCAGACAAAATGGTAACCCTTTATGTAAAAAAACACTGATTATGGAAATCCTATTCCACTAACTAGGCCCATAAGTAAGAGATAAAAAATGAGAGCCTCCTATATAAAACACATACCTCCAAACTTTTTGAGATGGGAATGAGGGACACCTACTAACAAAAGCATGTCGGCATAGGACACGCCACCCGGCCACGCCCCCTTAAAGTAGAATTAACCTAAAAAAAGATTAGTTAAACCCACAAGGGCTTTTTTTTTTTACCACTACTATTCCTTTATACTTGCTTTTGAAATTTACAAGTGAAGCAATTTACATTTTAGAAGGTTTAACACTTTTTAAAAGATAAAAAGTGCATTTTCTATACATCTATATAGATCAGACCAAAATGAGGGACAAATGAAGAGGAATGAGGGACAGCAGGACATTGCTCCAAATCAGGGACAGTCCCTCGAAATCAGGGACAGTTGGGAGCTATGAAAACAACATACAGTGAATGTCTTCTTCAGTAGTCCTTTAGAAGAAAACTACCAACTGTTGTTTTGCTTTGATATGCCTACTTCCCAACTTTGTGAGATGGGAAAAAGGAACACTTATTAACACCACAGTTTTCATACTAAAGCACATCCCAAACAAATATCCCCAATCATACTCCCATCATTTCAGATAGAAAATATCAGGCAGACTTATACCATGGTACTATATGAGGAAAAGGTCAATTCCTCTTGGAAAGAACAGGAGGTTTTTACAAGGATCTTTAGACATCCCAAGGTCTAAAGACTGTTGTGTGCAGTGGACTTCTGACCCATCAGGAGTTTTTAATCTCAAGCAAAAAAGATAATGAGGGACATGGTGGGTATAAGTGTTGGAGACGTCACACTAAACAATTTCCCAGAGCCCAAAAGTCATGTAGGCTAAAAAGTATGTACCCACAGACAGACGTAGCATTACCTTTAGTCAGGGGCGGACTGACAACACATGGGGCCCCCGGGCAATCTGAGATTATGGGGCCCCCAGGCAATCAGAGATTATGGGGCCACACAGTATACACACACACAGTATACAATCACACAGTATACACAAACATGTTTCTATTGGCTGAGAAGGTACTGGAGAGGTGGCGCAGCTATAATCTCGGGATTTTTAGACCAAAAGGATGTCGGTAAGGGACATTTCAAAAACAGATGTAAAAAAAACACAGATTTTTACATACTGTCCCTGGTTTTACTGAGGCTGGCAGCCCTGATGGGGCCTCCTAGTGGCCCGGGGCCCTCAGGCAGGGCCCGAGTGGCTGAATGGTCAGTCCGCCCCTGCCTTTAGTTTAAATACTGTATTTATCGGCATAAAACACGCACTTTTTCCCCCCGAAAATACTACACAATACTAGTAATGTGATGCGGTCCCACAGCCTGAGCTTTGTTTTCTCACTAAAGTTAAAATACAGCTTGAACAAGGACCCATCTCAACTTGTGATTGGATGAAGTAATCCTTGTGTTCTCTTTTCCCCGGGTTAGATTGATACCCTTGTGCAATGCAGTATAACCTAAATGCGTACAGTACTGGCCTTCCCTCTTCCAATCGAATGGATTAAGGTACTTTTGGGGAAAAATACACGCAAGGATTTTTCAATGAATACATAACTGGAATAAAGAAAGATGTTTTATTTTCACCTACGGTTCTGCTTTAAATGAAGGAAGACCACAGGCTAGGGTAAACTCTTTGGAGGCTATTTATGAAGTGGCAGACTAAATCTGACTTTTCATTTTGCAGCTTTTGCTTTTTGCTGCCAGTTTTGGGAAGCGGTGAAAATGAAGTGTTGCTACACTAAAAATAAGATGAAAATGTAGCACAAAAGTCTTTCATGGTCTAGCATATGCTCAAAGTACGTTGTCTAAGGATGACATACCAGAAGAAGACCCATAAGAATGGGTACACAAAAATGATTGGTTGACTTGCCATTAAAGCCAGAACAAGCAATTAGCTTCTTCATTACCCTAAGACCCCTTTCACACTGAGACGCTTTTCAGGCGCTTTTACACAAAAAATACGATTGGATTACAAGCATGTTTCTGGAACAAATTATGCTCGCAATCCAAGATTTTATTGTACCATTAAAAGCTCGGCCTTGAGAATAGGGCCGGCTAGAAGGAGGAAGGGGTAGCCTCCCCACAACAACAATAAATGTGTGCACCCTGCATTTCAAACATAGACAAGAGAAAATGATGATTGTATAAATGCTGAATACATAGATATGGGTACTCTTGTCCAATAGACGTTCTGGGATGTGTAGTTTTAGGAGAGTGGCGTGCATGACCACAATACGTAAACTTCTTGACATAAACCTTTACTTTACTTACTAGGTCGGCCCACTGGTGTCAACCCTTTCTGAGTCACCAACCATCAATTTTTAAAGGGCAAGAATTTTATGTACCGTATTTATCGGCGAATAACACGTGCCGGTGTATAACACGCACCCCAATTTAAGAGGCAAGTTTCAGGAATTTTTTTTTTTTTTTTAAATAAACCATGGTAGAGATATCCTCCTGTTCATACAAAATAAAATAAAAATAATGACTTAATATTGATATGTCGTCAACCCCCCCCCCCCCCCCCCCCCCCCCCCAAGGAGATGGGCGCCCTTACCTTTTTTTTTTTTTTTTTTACCCCTTTTGTTGTCTATGGCACTGCATAGCACCCTCTGCATGGGGTCGGCACTGTAGAAGCTCTGGCTGTCAGGATGCCATAGATGAAGGAGTTCAGGCGACTTGGATGCCGGCACTGACCGGGTTAATCAGGAAGCCCGGTGTCCGGTCTCAGAGGTATCCTCTACTACTTCAGCCAGACTGCATCTCCACCACACATGCTTGTTATCCTCCCACGGGCTGGTAGGGGCTGAGGGGAGGCTGGGAGCGCTTTTCTGAACTGAGCATGCAGCAGGCATACCGGAGCGATCAGTACTGGCTCCTTACTCTCACGCTGTAGAGCCTGCGCACCCCCACTGCATTCCTGTCCAGAGCTCCGCCAATATCCTTCAGAGGTTACAGAGCCGGCGCTTCTATAACAAGCCATGTGTCCTCTATGAAGAGGGCAGAGGCTAGGAGTTTCCCCCTTTCCTTATCCGCCCACGATTTTCAATACGTAAACTTTTCCTGGCAGATAAAACCCTATATATAGTGGATGTATACCATAGGCGTGCACAGCCTATTACATTAGGGTGTGCACCCCAAAGCTCAAACACGCGTGTGGGTGTGAGTATATAATATATCTCTATCTCATCTCCCCACCCACATAGTGAAAGAGAAGAGAGGGAGAGCTTTCCCATCACCCCACACGCACACAGAGCGACAGGGCCATTGTCAGAAATCATGGGCCTGATACAGTCTACCTGACAAAGCTCCCTCCACCTGACAGAGCTAGGACCTAAGCCTGACAGGGGCGCAGTGTTCTATGAGTTGGGTGCAGGGTGTATAGTGAGGGGTGTATAGTGAGGGGTGCAGGGTTCTGTGGGGTGGGTGGAGGGTGCACAGTGAGGGGTGCAGGGTTCTGTGGGGTGGGGGCAGGGTGCACAGTGAGGGGTGCAGGGTTCTGTGGTGTGGGGCAGGGTGCACAATGAGGGGTGCAGGGTTCTGTGGGGTGGGTGCAGGGTGCATAGTGAGGGGTGCAGGGTTCTGCGGGGTGTGGCAGGGTGCATAGTGAGGGGTGCAGGATTCTGTGGGGTGGGTGCAGGGTGCACAGTGAGGGGTGCAGGGTGCATAGTGATAGGTGCAGGGTTCTGTGGGGTGGGGCAGGGTACACAGTGAGGGGTGCAGGGTTCTGTGGGGTGGGGGCAGGGTGCATAGTGAGGGGTGCATGGTTCTGTGGAGTGGGGGCAGGGTGGGTGCAGGGTGTACAGTGAGGGTGCAGGGTCCTATGGGGTGGGTGCAGGGTGTACAGTGAGGGGTGCAGGGTTCTGTAGGGTGGGGGCAGGGTGGGTGCAGAGTGTACAGTGAGGAGTGCATTGTTCTGTTGGGTGGGTGCAGGATGTACAGTGAGGGGTGCAGGGTTCTGCGGGGTGGGGGCAGGGTGGTACAGGGTGTACAGTGAGGGGTGCAGGGTTCTGTGGGGTGGGTGGAGGGTGCACAGGGAGGGGTGCAGGGTTCTGTGGGGTGGGTGCAGGGTGTACAGTGAGGGGTGCAGGGTTCTGTGGGGTGGGGGCAGGGTGCACAGTGAGGGGTGCATGGTTCTGTGGGGTGGGGGCAGGGTGCATAGTGAGGGGTGCAGGGTTCTGTGGGGTGGGGCAGGGTGCATACTGAGGGGGGAATGGTTCTGTGGGGTGGGGGCAGGGTGCATAGTGAGGGGTGCAGGGTGCTGTAGAGTAGGTCAGTATAGGGTGAGGGGTGCAGGGCAGATGGAAGGCACAGGGTCAGGAGAGGAGCAGAGAACAGTGTCAGAGGGGACCCCAGATAGCCTCGCAGGGTTAGAGGGTTAGTTGGTACTCATGATTTGGGCAGCCAGCAGTGTAGCCAATCTCTTCCTGCAGCACATCCACTTGAGAGTTGAGGGGGGTGAGTCGGCATAGCGAGGGAGGGACACGGGACACACTGGAGGGATCCACACAGCCAGCCATCCTCTGCACTTGCGCCCGCTGCTCCATGTCAGTCACAGAGAGCCAGGCACAGCATTGATCACTGGGATTTACCATCCCAGACCCACTACTTCATCCACTGCACTGCTCTGTGCTGGGCACTGGAGTCTGGGGCCAAAGGAGGAGAGGTAGATTGTTATAGAAGAAGTGGGAAGCCAGGACTTTAATTTAATTGTTGGGAACCACAGTGCAGTAGATCACTCCGCCTGCATCTGAAAGTGGTTAAATAGTCCCCTTTTGGCCCCGCCAGGCAGATAAACAATGGGGCTGTTTTTTCTTTTTAAATAGCTGCAGAACAGAGGTGCCCAGAGTTTGTGAGTTGGGCTCCTCTCTCTGCTGCCGGGAACCCATACAGAATTACCAAGGCCAGGCAGAGCGATGCACATGGGTGGTGATTAGGGTGTGCCCAGGCACACCCCGTGCACACGCCTATGATGTATACTGTACACACACAAAAAAGGATGAGACACAGGTACTCTTGCTCATTTTTTATTTTTTACTCACAGGTTTTTTAACAGCATCATACAATAGCTTAAATCACACAACAAAATGTAAACATGACAGTTTTAAACTGATATTACCTTTGATTTAAAAAAAAAAAAAAAAATATATATATATATATATATATATATATATATATGTAGCACTGGAATTTTTGCCATGTAATGCTATTAATAGGACTATGTTAATAGATTGGTATTTGGCTCCCTCTGCTGGTATACAATGACAAAGACTTGTTTAGCTTTCGCATAACAGCTAAGCAGGAAGTGCCTTAATTGTTTACTTTGTAAAAGGACTCACCTACCCACAATGCCCACTCACCTACCCATGAACACTGAGTGGTTGAACTGCATACTGGGTAGGTAATAAAAGGCCCAGCGCGGCCATTTTCTGTTTCTCTTCCTGCTGGGACACATGGGATCTGGGGGATCTGTGTGTGGGCGTCTGGAAGAGCCGTGGCCTACATCGTGCGGAGCAGAACAGCAATTACTGCAGCCTCATCACAGTGTGCTGGAGCAGCGGTGCGATCTGACCGGAGGATCCAGAGTGCCTGATGGAGCCAGACCCAGGTCCCGGTCATCTTGCGGAGTGGTGCAGCGTGACGGAGCTGACTGATAGCAGGACGGAGACCATCTGAGCGGAGGCATCCATCCAGGCCTGGTGTGGTGGGAGGACTGTTGCCCAGAAGTTTAATACCGCACTTCACACACTTAGACTGATCGCATAGTGTTGCTGGGACCGGTAGTCCCACAGAACAGTTCAGTTCAGTTGAATTGCGTCATATAGGCCTTAAAGCCGTGACTGACGCTGGGAGTACATATCCAGGAAAGGAGTTCACAAATATATTGCACAATCAAAGTTACTGTTGCATACTATTCTACACTACATTACTGCTTGGAAATCCTGTGGAATACAAATACTGCAGTATAATGGCTAGCTGAAGAAACGAAGACAAGAGACTATATCTTTTACTGTAAGGCCTTACAGTGTTACTACTCCATACTAGGAACTGCAGGGGGAGCTTTGAGTAATTATACTGCATTATATCATCTTGTTAAATACTGTGTAGGATATTACAGATCTTAGTGTCCACACGGCTGTTGCTGGAGGTGGGAAGGTGCCCAGTGCTGAGATCTTATTGCCTGAGCATTAGTCCCACTTGGAGACACGCCATAGGGGTCGTTCAGGTAACCCTGGTGTGATGGTCACTCACAACTATTTGCCTCAGTACTATGTCAGACTTGTATGCCAATTACGGTTCTTGTGTGTTTAATGTTTGAACCTGTTCCAGTAAACTTATATTTTGGTTTAATACAATCTGTTGTGAGGCTTGTTCATTCTCCAGACAGGTGTAGCAGTGTATACCCAGGTGACAAAACAATTCAATTGTCCTATTATTATTGGGTTTCACACCAACACTGTTACACAGCTGTGTCAAGCGGGTTGAGTCAAACCATTGGGAGTGGGAAGAGCAGAGTACATGCCCAATCAATTACCAGCAGCTCCTTCGGAGGTAAGTGCTACATATATCTATTTATATATACATATATATATATATATATATATATATATATATATATATATATATATATATATATATAAATAGATAGATAGATAGATAGATAGATATATGGAGAGAGAGCAAGGATTTTTATCAGATATGATATCATCTAGGGCAAGTGGGGCTTTGGAGATGTATGCATTCTGGTTAGTAGTATTATAAGGACTACTGTAAATGAGATATCAGATAAGCTCAGTTTGTGCTTTGCATCTCAAATGCACATAAACACATATAAATACATACATTGAAACAAGTGATGCCATGCAATAAATAGCAATAAATAAGTTATTTTCCTGTACAATTTTTCAGTCTACAAAGTGGGCATAAATCACATGCTAATATTACATCGATATAGTCACTTACTGCCAATTAAGAAATTAATGACACCTTTCTTCTGCAGCCCCAGAGGGTTCATGAATTAATAGGCTAGCTAGAAACCATTGCCATTAATAATTAGTGAATTTCTACAATACTGATGGTAATGGATGGGGAAAAAAACCAATGTGACTCAATATACAATTTTATTCAAAGGTCATTTATAGGTTTTTTTTTTTATTAAGTTTTACCATCGTGTCTACATTCAGTTTATAAAGGAATATGTAGGAAATGGAGCAACATTTTCTTGCAAGTCTATCAGTTTTACTAGACTCACTGTGTGGTCTGTGCTTTTTACATTAGCAGTTCTACAAGGATATTAAAGTGGTGTTTCCCCCTAAAAAAAAAAAGGCTTAAAAATCCTAAAAAAAAAAAAAAAGAATTGGAATTTTTGTTTTATTTACATACCTCTAAATGCCTGTTGCTAGGGGGCCCCTTATAGTCTGCCTCCTGCGTAGCCTCGGCTGGTGACATCACTTCCCCTCGGCGCAGGATGGGCTCCCCAGTCACCTGGGACGTGTCACATATTACTGTGCGGCCAATCACGGCCAATCAAGTGCGCAGTGGGTGCCCAGCTGTGAAGCCACAGCCGGGTGCCCACAGTTTCAATGCTGGTGCCGCCGAGCGGATCGGGGGGCTAGCGGAGCTTCGACCCCCGCATCGCTGGACTCTGGAACAGGTAAGTGTCCCATTATTAAAAGTCAGCAGCTGCAGTATTTGTAGCTGCTGACTTTAATTTCTTTTTTTTTTTAAGGGATACACCTCTTTAAAGGATAACTTTACTGTTAAAAGTTTTTTTTTTTTTGTTAACCCCTACTCCTCACTGTCTATACCTCTTATACTCTTATGCCACATACACACGAGCAGAATTTCCGTTGGAAAAATCTTGGATGGTTTTCCATTCCACTCAAGCTTGGCTTGCATACACACGGTCACACAAAAGTTCTCTGAACTTTCGACCGTCAAGAACGCGGTGACGTACAACACTACGACGAGCCGAGAAAATTAAGTTCAATGATTCCAAGCATGCGTCTAATTGTTTCCAAGCGTAGTAATTTTGCGCATCGGAATTGGTACAGACGATCGGAATTTCCAATCTGAACTTTTTCCGAACGAAAAATTGAGAACATGCTCTCAATCTTTTGCTGGCAGGAATTCCGCCAGCAAAAGTCTGATGGAGCATACACATAGTTGGAATTTCTGACCAAAAGATCACATCGGACTTTTGCTGGCGGAATTTCCGATCGCATGTACGGGGCATTACTAGAGAAGGACACCCATACCAAGAGAGTTTTGAAGGCTGTCACTGCTGACCTCATCTTCTTACAGTGCCTTGAAAAAGTATTCAAACCCCTTGAAATTGTCCACATTTTGTCATGCTACAACCAACAACGTAAATGTATTTTATTGGGATTTTATTTGATAGACCAACACAAAGTGGCAGATAATTGTGAAGTGGAAGGAAAATGATAAATGTTTTTCAAATTTTTTTACAAATAAATATGTAAAAAGTGTGGCGTGCATTTGTATTCAGCCCCAATACTTTGTAGAACCTCCTATCACTACAATTACAGCTGAGCGTCTTTTTGGGGATGTCTCTACCAGCTTTGCACATCTAGAGAGTGATAGTTTTGCCCATTCTTCTTTGCAAAATAGCTCAAGCTCTGTCAGATTGGATGGAGAGCGTCTGTTAAAAGCAATTTTCCATAAAGACATGGATGAGTGAGTTTGGGGTTGAGGAACCTGACTGGCCTCCTGACCTCAACCCGATAGAACACCTTTGGGATGGATTAGAGCGGAGAGTGCGAGCCAGGCCTTCTCTGCCAACATCAGTGCCTGACCGCACAAATACATCTGGAAGAATGGTCAAACATTCCCATAGACCAGGGATCCTCAAACTACGGCCCTCCAGCTGTTGCAGAACTACACATCCCATGAGGCATTGCAAAACTCTGACATTCACAGACATGACTAGGCATGATGGGGATTGTAGTTCCTGAACAACTGGAGGGCCATAGTTTGAAGACCCCTACCATAGACACAGTCCTAAACCCTGTGGACAGCCTCTTTAGAAGAGTTGAAGCTGTTTGAGACAGCTCAATATTTAACCCTACGGACTAAGACTGGGATGCCATTAAAGTTCATGTGCGTGTTAATGCAGGTGTCCCAATACTTTTGAAAATATAGTATAGCTTCTCCATACATCTATAAGTAATATATACTTACAAGAAAAAGTCATCCTACTTGTATCAACTCAACCAATTTTTCTCCACTGGGGAAAACAAGAAAGGAATAGATTGGGTGTGGACAGAGAACATTCTATAGAGAAGAACAAGTGGCCAGCATCACAGTAGAGGATTTATCCAACTCCCCATGGACAGGCTTCAACCAAACACAGCGGCAAACACTGCTTACCAGGGCCCAAAGGAGGACCTGTCATAAGATGTTAGATGAAGGTCATCAGTCGGTGTCACCGTTGGTAGTGTCCCAGGTAAGAGGGACATCACATGCCTGACACCAGCCATTTATATCCCCTGCCTTTCTCCCATTAGTCCTAAAGCTGACATACATCAGGCCCCAAATAATCCACACTCCCTAGGGCTCAGCATTTATCATTATCCTCTTAGAAGAAGGCCTGGAAGTATGGAGGTTTCGATTTTTCTGGCTTGTTCTGCTTAAGGCAGTATGACTTTCTAGAATATTTAATAGAACTGTGAGCAATATACTATACTGTATACACACATTGTGCTATGTCTGTGATGAAACTGTCTTGACTTACTTCCCCAGATGGCGGCATTAAACATTGTACCTGCGTTCCAGACTCTGCATTTTATTGGCTGATGAATCAGGTCCTGTTTCCTGGCCCAGTATGACAGACACATATTTTTCAGTCTGCAGAAATCATGCCCACAAAATGTTCTATGGATGTAAAATTGCTAGCTCATCCATCACGGCGCGGCCCCCCCTCCTCGGCTGCGGTGCACACCTTAAAACGTTCAACAGTTTTTATTCCTGGAATGGCGTGAAATACGTCCAGCTATTTAACTTCAGCCACATCCCATTAATATGTTTAACTTGGAATGCATTTATCAGCCTATCGTAGCCACCGGAACATTGTTTGAGAATAAAAAAGAATATTTCGCTGTGTGAATAAATACAAATGCGTGTTTGGGACTGTTCTGTTTATGAAAAAAAGATGAGTTAAAGTCGGACAGGTGCTGACTATGATAAATGTAAAAGGTTTTATGATTAAAATTAGAAAATTGCTAATTTATTACAGTGTCTGAAGTAAGGACTGTCTGGATTATGCCCTATCAGGCAATCAGATTCACTGGACTTTAGGCAAACAGCTAAATGCACAAATAAAATACATACAGTTTATTGGAGCTGTTTTACATGCCAATGGATTGTCATTTTTGTCCATCCAGTCCATGAGATTGTCAAAGAGCACAGCCCTGTCTAGCCTTATGCCGCGTACACACGGATGGAATTTCCGATGGGAGCTTTTCATCGGATTTTCCGACCGTGTGTATACCCATCGGTCTTTTTCTGTCTGCATTTCCGACGGACTTTGGATTGAGAGCCTGTTCTTAATTTTTCCTACGAAAAACCTTTCTATCGGATTTTTCGATCGTGTGTATGCAATTCCAACATACAAAATTCCGACGCATGCTCAGAAACAATTTGACGCATGCTTGGAAGCATTAAACTTCCCTTTTATAGTGCTGTTGAACGTGTTGTATGTCGTGGTGTTATTGACCGTCGGATTGGTGTGACCGTGTGTAGGCAAGACAGTTTGAGCGAAATTCCGACGGGGAAACCATCAGAGCTTTTTCCGACGAGAATTCCGATCGTGTGTACGTGGCATTACAGTTGATCCAGGTGAGCCCTTGAACAAGGAGAAGGGGGAAGTGGCCATGGTTGGAGTTACCATGACATCTTGTAAACTTACTTTTTTGCACCCAATTCTAAGTTGTTTCAACCCTTTTTTTTTACTTTTTTCACTTTGGCAATAAAAATAGGTTGCTGATCAGCATTTTTGCCACCCCTCTCTGGATGCCTACCTTAAAATAACATTAGAATTTAAGACGTGGTGGTTCAGGAAGGTCTGAGGCCTTGGATCCTAAAGGACTGGCATTTGGTTCAGCATGGGGTATCCACTGGAATAGAAAAGAGGGAGCCAGGAGAGCCATTATAGTGTAGTTGGTTGGCCCAGAAATGATGATAATCAGATAGTTGTTAGATGCAACACAGGCAGAGGGACCTTTCTCCATATCTGGTAGTTCTCTGAACTTTCGACCGTCAAGAACGCGGTGACGTGCAACACTACGACGAGCCGAGAAAATGAGGTTCAATGCTTCCCAGCATGCGTCTAATTGTTTCCAAGCGTAGGAATTTTGCGCATCGGAATTGGTACAGACGATCGGAATTTCCGAACTGAACTTTTTCCGACCGAAAAATAGAGAACCTGCTCTCAATCTTTTGCTGACCAAAAACTCACATCCGAATTTTGCTGGTGGAATTTCTGATCGTGTGTACGGGGCAGTAGTGTACATATACTTTAATTGCTACTGCATGCTACTTGTGTATTTTACACTCATAGGGACCTTTTTGTTCAACCTATTGAGTGGTCAAACGCTGCTCACAAATGAATCACTAGTTATTTTAGTAGCATAGCCAAGCCTGTGCAGTGCTACCCTTTAATGAAAAAATAAAAATGAATAAAGGAAATTAGCAGGTCCTAATTTTTCCTTGATGTGAGTAGTGACTAAGTGGATGTCTAGCATGTTAAACAAAAATCAATGTCGGGACTGCCTTTGTTAATTAGATGTTAAGTCTTTTGGTCAGGTAGGGTTAGTGGAAGTTTACAGATCGAGCCTCGCTGATTTAGTCACACATTACCGCCGCTCTTCCCTTCACTGCCAACGAAGAAGGATTTTTTTTTTCTCCCTGTTGTTTTGCAAGTTACAATCCACGCACAAATAAAGAAATAACAGAAGCAAACAAATGATTGCATCTGCCGAAAAAAAGTGCACTAACTTTATTACCATTTAAGTGAACAATATTATATCTCCACAGCACAACACTGACGAAGAAAGCCATTCCACTGTACCCACTGATGGATGCAATATCCACATTTATTGTGACTGCTTTTTAATACATTTTATGATGCAGTGAAAAAAGTACTGTTTACTTCTATGTCTTGCCACATTTATTTTATATCAAATTTTATTACTGCTTAATGTCTAAGGCTTTCCAGAATGCAAGACAGAAACAAGAGGAAAAATATACATCCTGCTGTCTTTGGAAACTGTATTATATGGTAGGTGAGTCACCCCGTATTTCTAGGCACTGAATAGACCTTGGCACTTTTGCAATGGTTAATTACTCTGCCAAGGTACTTAGCCTGTTGTGTAGGTGTTTTGGATTTAAAGGGTTATTCATTTTACCTCCTAGATGTATGAAATACTGCCAGTTCCTGCAGGATTTAAATTGTTTTGTTACCATTTACAACGTACGTTAAACCGCTTCAATAACGGGCACTTTCCCCCCTTTTATGCCCAGGCCAATTTTCAGCTTTCAGCGCTGTCACAATTTGAATGACAATTGCGCAGTCATGCAACACTGTACCCAAATTAAATTGTTAGCATTATTTTGAGAAAGATAGAGCTTTCTTTTGGTGGTATTTAATCACCACAGTTTTTTTTTTTTTTTTAATGTTTAAAAAACAAAAACAAAGACTGAATATTTTGTGAAAAAATGTTTGGTTTCCATTTCTGTTAGAAAAATTTGTAAATAAGTAACTTTTCTCCTTCGCTGATGTGCACTGATAGGCTGCACTGATGGGCACTGATAGGCTGCACTGATAGGCTGCACTGATGGGCACTGACGAGGCGGCACTGATATGCAGCATTGATGAGCACTGATAGGCTGCACTAATGGGCACTGATAGGCAACACTTATGGGCACTAACCGGCGACACTAATGGGCACTGATAGGCAAAATTAATTGGCGGCATTGATGGGCGGCGCTGATGAGCAGGCACTGATTGGCATCACTGATGGGCACTGACTGGCATCACTGATGGGCACTGCTGGGGCAATGATTGACTCTCCTGTCCTCACACGCTGTCAGTTTGAGGAGAGGATAGCTGATAACGGGCTTTTCCTTGTTTCCAATGATCAGCTGTGATTGGACACATCTGATCACATGGGTAAAGAGCCATGTTATCGGCTCTTTACCAAGATTGGGGGTGCACCGTGTCCCGGGTGCCATTTGTCTATACGGCAGGCGGGAGGTGGTTAATGACTTTTACAAAAACATCCCCAAGTATTACAGCGTCCTTGGTACATTACTATGTGGTCCTCCATTTTGTAAAATAATGCTTAATTTTTCAGCTGCTCATCCCTTTTCTGTTCTGCAGATGGCAAGACGTACCGCACATTGGATGTGCTCTTATTACATATAGTTACATAGTTAATCAGGTTGAAAAAAGACACAAGTCCATCCAGTTCAGCCATAAAAAACACACAAATCGAAAACCTCCATATAAACAAACATATACTCACAGTTGATCCAGAAGGCAAAAACCCCCAGCAATACATGATCCGATTTGTTTCAGCAGGGGAAAAAATTCCTTCCTGATCCCAGAGAGGCAATCAGATATTACATGGATTAACTTTAACCATAAATATTGGTATCTAGTTATATTATGTACATCTAGGAAAGAATCCAGGCCTTTTTAAAGCAATCTACTGAGCCGGACAGAACCACCTCTGGAGGGAGTCTATTCCACATTTTCACAGCTCTTATTGTGAAGATGATACCTTTCCGTATTTGGAGGTTAAATAGCTTATCCTCTAGACGTAAAGAGTGTCCCATTATCCTCTATGATGACCTTAAAGTGAATAACTCAACACCAAGTTCACTATATGGACCCCTTATATATTTATACATGTTGATCTCCTCTTCTCAAGAGTGAATAAATTCAGTTCCTCTAATCTTTCCTCATAGATGAGCTCCTCCATGCCTCTTATCAGTTTGGTTGCCCTTCTCTGCACTTTCTCCAGTTCCCTGATATCCTTTTTTGAGAACTGGTGCCCAAAACTGAATGGCATATTCTAGATGAGGTCTTACTAATGATTTGAACAGGGGCAAAATTATATCTCTCTCTCTGGAGTCCATACTTAAACATACATAAACACAAGGGTCTACAACCCCTTTAATACAAGAAAGGACTTTGCTCGCTTTGGAAACCGCAGCTTGGTATTGCATGCTATTATTGAGCTTATGATCTACCAAAACCCCCAGATCCTTCTCCACTACGGATTCCCCCAGTGATACTCCTTCTCCCAAACAAGCACTTCTGGCTTTGTTACACACTCTTTTCAAGCTGCTTATACCTTTACCCTCTCCTCAAAGCCCTGTAGATGGGATCATGTACCAATCGTTGGATGTGTGGCCCCAGGTACTCATAAAGAAGAACTTGTTTCGTTTTCCTACCCATGCATGCACAGTCTGCCCTCTCTTGCAACTCAGCAACCTGAGCATGCATGGGTAGGCAATGAAGCCAAGTGCTCATTCATGAGTTCTTGGGTCACAAATCCAACGCTTGGTACATCATGCCATCAGCAGGACTTACAGGAGAGGGTAAAGGAATAAGCAGCTTGAAAAGAGTGAAGGAGAACGTTAGTAAAAAGTGAAAGAGAGAATACTGCGCATGCCTGGCACAGCACAAAGCTGAGTGCTTGTTTGAAAATTTTTGGAGCAGCGCATAAAACACACGGATGCAGTAATGTCTGTGTTGGTGGGGGAATCAAGGGAATTTCTTTCCGGCAACCCGGGGTATGGCCGGCCTTAGTGGAGCATCCCTCGAAATATAACTCTTTATGTTGTAACTCATCTGCCTAATCCTCACTAATCTTCCCTCTCTACTAATTTGGAAACAAGCTAACATTTCTCAACTTGTCCTTTTATTTACTATGTCAGTTATCTTATTATGCTAAACCACTTCAGCCCCGGAAGAATTTACCCCTTCCTGACCAGAGCACTTTTTGCGATTTGGCACTGCGTCTCTTTAACTGACAATTGCGCGGTCGTGCGACATGGCTCCCAAACAAAATTGACGTTTTTTTCCCTCCACAAATAGAGCTTTCTTTTGGTGGTATTTGATCACCCCTGCGGTTTTTATTTTTTGCGATATAAACTTAAAAAGAGCGACAATTTTGAAAAAAAAAACGCATTATTTTTTACTTTTTGTTATAATAAATATCCCCAAAAATATATAAAAAAAGTTTTTTCCTCAGTTTAGGCCGATACGTATTCTTCTACATATTTTTGGTAAAAAAAAATTGCAATAAGCCATTGTTGATTGGTTTGCTCAAAAGTTATAGCTTTTACAAAATAAGGGATAGTTTTATGGCATTTTTATTAATAATTATTTTATTTTTTTTAAATGGCAATTTTTATCGTGACTGCGAACATTATGGCGGACACATCAGACATTTTTGACACATTTTTGGGACCATTGTAATTTATACAGCAACCAGTGCTATACAAATGCACTGATTCCTGTGTAAATGACACTGGCAGTGAAGGGGTTAACCACTAGGTGGCAGTGTAGGGGTTAAGTGTGTCCTAGCGGCGTGTTTCTAACTGTGGGGGGGGGCGTGGCTATGTGTGACACGTCCCTGATCTCTGCTCTGATCACAGAGATCAGTGACACTGTCACTTGGCAGAACGGGGAGATGCTTGTTTACATTAGCATCTCCCCGTTCTTCCTCCCTGTGAGGCGATCGTGGGTATCCCTGCATCGATCAAGTCCGCGTGACCTGCGATCCGACCCACGGAGCCTGTCACGGGTGCGCCCACTGGCCGCCTCTTAAAGGGCCAAGTACAGGTACGTGATTCTGCCTGTACGAGCCTTTCTGCAGACGTATATCGGCGCAAGGCGGTCGGCAAGCGGTTAAAGCGTAACTCCACTTTTGTTGAGAAAAAACATTCCCCTCTGGATGATCTACTGTATGTACATTGTAAGGATTTTACCAAACTTTGATGCTGATTCCTACCTCTTGTTATTCTGAAGAAATCCATGTGTGTTTGTCTGTGTCCATGTGGGAAAGTCAATCTAATGGGAGCGGTTTCTTAATTATCAATCAGCTGCTTCACCTGCAGGGCTCTAATGAGGTAAGCTGCTGGGCCTGCATCCCTTTAGACGTGATTTCCTATTGTGAGTATCTCACCAAAAATGACATTTAAATTGCAGGGGATGCCTGAAATCTAACTTGTATCTTAGTGTAGACTTCTGGGAAAATCAGTGAGCCAATCACACAAGCAGGAAATGACATATCTGGGAGGTGTTCTGAACACACTCTGTGTACAGAACACCTCCAGGTAGCCATATTGCATTGCATTTTACAGAAAATGACAGTGCTGCAGATTGAAAAAGAAAGGTAATTTTTAATAACATTTAAACACAATATGACTTGTGTCGCAATTGTATACGCTATATTATTTTTTCTTTATTTGCTATTTAAATCTTTACTTGGTAGACTTTCTGGAAACATTTATGGTCTAACATAATCTATTGCCCGATGCAGTCTGTGCCAAAATGATATATAACGCACTTATAAATATTTGGAATGACCCTTAAATTTTACAGCTACATGTTATTTCCTTGAATTATGTTTTCCATAAATTTGAATTATATCCTAAAATAAAGTCTCTGTTTCAAAGCCAGAATGACTGTTGGCATTTTATATATTGTTTTGAGTTGTCCTCTGTGATCTCTGTCTATGTATATTTGAAAATGATCCCAGATGGGGATCATTACCTCGATTACAAGGTATTGGGGGCCCCTGATATCTTGAAAGGGTCCCCAATATAAAATATAAATATATATATATTTATTTTATGTAATGTTACAAAATACAGTAATAGTTTGAAGACTTACTAGAGGACATGGTCAGAGACTGTTCTACAGGAGTGGTTGGAGACTGAAGGATTGCTGTAGGAGACAGTCAGAGACTAAAGCCTCGTACACACGATCGGATTTTCCGCAGACAAAGCGTCAGACATTTGGGCGTTGGCCATTAACTTGTCTTGCATACAAACAGCACACAATTGTCGGCCAACAAACACGAACGTAGTGACGTACTACGTGGCTCTTCAGCTCTTTAGCGCCACCCTTTGGGCACCTTCTGCTAATGTTGTGTTTGGTGAGCATTAATTCCGAGCATGCGTGTTTGTACTTTGGACTTTTGTCTGACGGACTTGTGTACACACAATCCGAAAATCAGATCGTTGTCCGCCGAAAATTTATAAGCCTGGCATCCAACATTTGTCCGCGGAAAATCCAACAACAATTGTCTGATGGGTGACTGGTGGCCTTGGTACAGTTTGAGAAAAAGAACAAATTAAATTCAGCTGCCCCTGCGTGGGTAGCTTTACATATGTTCAAGGATGTCCTGCCATTTATTATCACTTACATGCTCCGTGAATCATTGATGCACATACTGTATATATCCAGGTCATGGAACACTTCCAAGTTAAATGGAAGCATGGATGGCAAGGCGTTCCAGTCCCAATCCTCCGATAAAGGCCAACTGACAAAGGATAAATATCCCAACTTTTACGCATTAAAGATTTCAAAATAATTTTGATATTTACTGATACTTCTTGTGTATCTGGCTCCAAGTAATGGTCAATTAGTGTCTGTGCTGGCCTAGCTCTCCGATCCTACCCCCACCTTCCTACATAACCTTTTATGTAGTTGTGTGGGAAGACACTATAGACTAGAGCAGGGATCCTCAAACTACGGCCCTCCAGCTGTTGCGGAACTACACATCCCATAAGGCATTGTAAAACTCTGACATTCACAGACATGACTAGGCATGATGGGAATTGTAGTTCTTGAACAACTGGAGGGCCATAGTTTGAAGACCCTTGGACTAGAGTATCATTTGAGTGATAGCTATGAGGCTTCTGGATTAGGGATGGGCCCGGTGTTCGATTCAAACCCATGTTCGAATCGAACATCGGCCGTTCGTCCGCTCATCGAAACCAGAACTCTGAGGGGCGTTCGCATCAAATTAGTGTGATGCGAACGGTCCACAATGCACTGCGCCAGTCGCAGTGCATTGCTGGCTGATGATTGGCCAAGCATGCACTGTGACCCCGCATGCTTGGCCAATCATAGAGCCAGCGGCGAGGAGAGAAATAATTGGCCACAGGCAGGATGCCTGTGGCCAATTATATCTCAGGGGGTTTAGTACACGCCCCACACTATACAAGGCCGCCGCGCCAGCGGCCTCGTGTAGTGTGTTCCGGCGTTAGGAACAGTGACAGACTGTACTGTACAGTGTACACACTATATGAGCTTGTGATTCATTTCTGTGTGGGGAATAGTGTAGGGAAAGATGAAAAATAGGCAGGGATAGTTTATTCTTCTCAGTGCTGTTCTCTAATCTCTACCAATCCAGCCATCTGCAGGAGTTAGTGTGTGTTCGTGCTGTGTGAGTATAGCACAGCAGTAGCACACTAAACACCCTTACCCTGTATCTGCCCTTCTGCCCCGTTGTCATCTAAGGCAGCCATCTGCGACATGACATTAAAGCCGCAAGCAGTTTTAAATGGCTTCTTTTTTTCCTTTACAAATGTCATTTTGTGCAGGGACAGTTCTAAACACGGGAAACACATGCCACTTCACAGGCATACTTTAGACACCCCCCAGGTACCATATTTAAAGGAATATTTCACTTTTTTTTTTCACTTTATGCATCATTAAAATGACTGCTCCCGAAAAAACGTCCATTTTTAAAACCTTTTTTTGCATTGATACATGTCCCCTGGGGCAGGACCCGGGTTCCCAAACCTGTTTTATGACAATAACATGCATATTGGCCGTTATAATTAGCACTTTAGATTTCGAACGTTCGCGTCCATTGTAACGAATAGGGTTCTAACGTTCGCGGAAACTTTAGGTCCGTTCGCAGGTTCTGGTGCGAACCGAACCCGTGGGTGTTCGGCTCATCCCTATTCTGGATATGCAAGGAAGGTTTTTACAGGTAAATGACATACATAAAACACATTACATGCACATATCATATTATGGGAAGCTGAGTTATTGTTGTTGAAATAAATAGCTTGGTGACAGGGTCACTTTAAAGCACTATTAAACCAACAAGCATACATTTATTATATTGTAGCTTACCAATCCTTATGCCCCGTACACACGAGCAGAAATTCCGTCAGCAAAAGTCTGATGAGAGCTTTTGGTCCGAAAATGCGACCGTGTGTATGCTCCATCGGACTTTTGCTGGTGGAATTCCAGCCAGCAAAAGATTAAGAGCATGTTCTAAATTTTTCGGTCGGAAAAAGTTCCGAACGGAAATTCTGATCGTCTGTACCAATTCTGACTCGCAAAATTCCTATGCATGCTCGGAAACAATTCGACGCATGCTCGGAAGCATTGAACTTAATTTTCTCGGCTCTTTGTAGTGTTGTACATCACCACATTCTTGACAGTCGAAAGTTCAGCAAACTTGTGTTTGACCGTGTGTATACAAGACAAGCTTGAGCGGAATTCCGTCGGAAAAACCATCCAAGATTTTTCCGACCGAAATTCTGCTCGCATTAGATGTGATGGCTTTCTTTCTTCTATTTTCATCTGGTGATACAGCCAGCAAGTCTGTTATTTTTCAAAAGAACAAGTTCTCCAGCAGAATGTATCAGTTACAGAGATGAGACAAACCATTTAACACTAGCATGGGTACTTACAATGGTCAACTTTTATTTATTTATGTAAAACCTTTATCCCAAAAGGAAAAACTGTTTAATATGTAACTGTTTTAATATAAACATGCTAATATACTAGCATGTTTTGCTAGAATATCTAACACCCCCCTCCCACTAGACTAACAATGCCAGTTTACTGGGATGAGTTAAACCACTTATAAAGTGTGAGCTGGAGTTTGGCTTCAATGTGTTAGTGTATGTAAATCTGCTAATACAGTTAGCACTACCCTCCCCCACAGACTGGCAATGCTGGAGTCTGCTGTGCCTCCTGTGTCATTCATCTAGAGTTGTGTCTCACTAATACATAAGGTGTGTTACTGGTAGGATCATCAGGAGAAAACAGAGAGAAAATGCCTTAAAAATAAAATGGAAAGTCGCAACATCTAATTATTGGTAAGTTGCATCTTAATAAATTTTTTGTTTCGGCTTTAATACCGCTTTAAGGATTTTACTTGGGTGCCATATTATGCTTTTTTATTCCTCTTTTTGTTCAGTACACCTAAAAACTGCAACTAAAATTGCCACAAGTAAAAAAAATTAATAAATCAATAGCCCAGCAAATGGAAATTATGTAACCATGCACTATTAATGTGAGGAAATTCTTATAACCGACAGTCCACTTAACAAAAATCTATTCTGTGCTCATTACAAGTTTCAGCTTTCATTTTCTCAGGTCCACATAAACCTTAATGAATCTCTGAAGGTCCTATTACAAGTCAACAGCCAGAAAGAAAGCAAAGAGTTCCATTAAGAAAATGGGAAAGAGAAGTACATAAATTTTCGTTGTCAATAAAGTTATTATAATTATAAACGGTAAGGATACTATTGACCTTCCTGGCCCGGTTACACTGTAAGGACAATTACAAAAAAATTACTTACCTAAGTAAGGTTTTCAAGAGCAGAACATACTTGTATACGCTGTGTATCTGTGCTAAATACACTGTTAAAATATGTCAGTAGGAACTGTTTTATAGAGAATTTCTAGTTCTGTGCAACCGATTTGGGTCTGGTTTCCAACACAGCCAGAACCTCTACCTATGCTGGACCAGTTTGGACCTCTACTGCAAAAGCAACAGCATGGCTTGGTGAAGATCACTCCCCCACCCTAAGGTTATCACTCTACTTCTCTCCTCCTGTCAGCATGTCCCCTGTCCTGCATTCACTGCATGTTCCACTGCCTAAATGGTGAGGGAGCTTGGGGAAAGTAAATTTAACCAACTTGTGGGGCCCTTTATGAAGTGAACCTGATACTTTGCCTAGTATGTGCCAGCACAGGCAGGTTCTTGACCTCTACTGCACAAGCAACAGCATGGCTTGGTCAAGAACACTCCCCCACCCTAAGACCATCACTCTACCTCTCTCCTACTGTCTGCATGTTCCCTGTCCTGCATTCAACGCATGTCCCCCTGCCTGGTTGGTGGGTGTGATTGGGGAAGGTAAATTCAACTTACTTGTGGTGCCTTCTACAAAGTAAACCTGATACTTTGCCTAGTATGTCCCATCATGGCAAGGTTTTGGACCTCTACTGCATAAGCAACAGCATGGCTTGGTCAAGAACACTCTCCCACCCTAAGGCCACCACTCTACCTCTCTCCCCCTCTTAGCATGTTTCTCTTCACGGCTGGCAAGCGTGCTTAGGAAAGGTAAGTTCAACCTACTTGTGATGGCTCCTACGAAGTGAACCTGCTACCTTATCAAGTATATGCCAGCACAGCCAGGTCCTGTACCTCTACTGCACAAAAATCATCATGGCTTGGTCAAGATCACTCCCTCACCCCAAGGCCATTCTTCTTCTTCTCTCTTTCTGTCAGCATGTTCCCCGTCCCGCATTCACTGCATGTTCCCCTACCTGGTTGGTGAGAGAGCTTGGGGAAGTGAACTTCTTTGGGGCTCACCTTGCCTAGTATGTGCCAGCACAGCCAGGTACTGGACCTCTACTGCACAAGCAATAGCATGGCTTGGTCAAGATCACTCCGCCACCCTAAGGCCCTCACTCTACCTCAATCCTCCTGTTAACAGGAGGATTTGGTCTTAATGACATCAGGATATTAGACCACTGGAGCATGGGAGAGAAGACGCTGCATGGACTGGTTTAGCAGCACGGAGGAGTATTTACAAGTCCTCTAGACCTAAATGGGCAATGAACCCTTGCGCTGTGGGCACAGACCCACCAAAAAGGGTTTTATTAAAGCTTCCTGGAGTTGAGCTATAATGAAAATCTGTGGCAACAGAAAATGTATAAAAGTACAAATTACCTTGTATAGCAGGCAGCTCCAAATACATGCACATGGGTTTTATTCTCTGCAAGGCCATTGATAGCTTCCATCTGATTAATAAGGCCCCCCATCGGAGTGATGGGCCAACAGGATGCAGGATGTAGGAACTGATTTTCATATCAAGCCCCTCAAGCTATGGAAAGAATGAGACCAGATGTGCATGCACCTGGAAGTGCCAGCTCTAGTGTTAGTATCTGAGATCAAAGAGCTGTACCAAGAATTAATTGTCCATTCCGGTATATTAGAATACAGGATGGACCCAACAAATTTTGGGTGCTCCAAAATCATCAGGGCTTCTCCAGAGTGATAGGATCACAAAAATGTTATATATATATATATATATATATATATATATATAATGTCTACACTATATTACCAATTCATGTGCCATTCATGTGCCTTTACACGCACATGAATGCCTGGCTCGCAGTCCCCACTCTAAATTCATCCCAAAGGTGTTCTATCGGGTTAAGGGTTTTGACTCTGTGCAGGCCAGTCAAGTTCCTCTACCCCAATTGTCTTTATGGACCTTGTTTGTGCACTGGTGTGCAGTCATGTTGGAACAGAAAGGGGCCAACCCCAAACTGTTCCCGCAAAGTTCGGACCATGAAATTGTCCAAAATTTCTTGGTATGCTGACACCTTAAGAGTTCCCTTAACTGGAACTAAGAGGCCAAGCCCAACCCCTGAAGAACAACCCCACACCTTAATCCCCCTCCACCAAATGATTTAGACTAGTGCACAATGCAAAGTCCATAAAGACATGGATGAGCGAGTTTGGGGTGGAGGAACTTGACTGGCCTGACCTCAACCCGATAGAACACCTTTGGGATAAATTAAAGCAGAGACTGCAAGCCAGGCCTTCCCGTCAACATCAGTGCCTGACTGTCACGTACCTAGTGGCGAGTCTGGCTTGCAGTGGGAGACCTCTCTTACGTCCCAGACTTGCAGCCCCTGATAGTGGAGACAGGGGGCGCAAAAGTCAAAGGAGGCACGAGTGTCTGGCAGGATCAACCAGTTGCGGATGGATGAGCAGGACTTGACAAGGGATGACAGGAACCAGCAGACAGCAGGTGGCAGGAACCAGCAGACAACAGGAACCAGCAGACAACAGGTGACAGGAACCAGCAGACAACAGGTGACAGGAACCAGCAGACAGCAGGTGGCAGGAACCAGCAGACAACAGGAACCAGCAGACAACAGGTGACAGGAACCAGCAGACAACAGGTGACAGGAACCAGCAGACAGCAGGTGGCAGGAACCAGCAGACAACAGGTGACAGGAACCAGCAGACAGCAGGTGGCAGGAACCAGCAGACAACAGGAACCAGCAGACAACAGGAACTGGCAGGTAAGTGGTCACAGGAACTGGCAGGCAGCGGACTACAGGAACCAGCATGCAGCGGACAACAGGAACCAGCAGACAACAGGAACTGGCAGGTAAGTGGTCACAGGAACTGGCAGGCAGCGGACTACAGGAACCAGCATGCAGCGGACAACAGGAACCAGCAGACAACAGGAACTGGCAGGTAAGTGGTCACAGGAACTGGCACTTCAGGACAGGTGCACAGAATGGTCAGACAAGCCGGGTTTGGTAACTGTGGAGCACACTGCGGATAAGCCAAGGGGATAAGCAAGAGGATGGTCGTGGGCAAGCCGGGATCGGGGCGGGCAGACAGCAGAGCAGGTAAACAGACAAGCCGGGTCACAGGTGCAGAGACAGAGAAGTTCAGGGTTTAGCAAGCGGAACGCTGTAGATCAGGCAGCAAGGGTTGTATGGAGATGGCTGGTTTAAATAGCCCGCCCGGCGCCAATGACTGTGCGCGCGCCCGTCCGTGCCCGCGCACCCGCTCGATTCCGCGCATGCGCAGTAGCTCGCGCACCCGCTCGAACCCGCACACGCGATCGCAGCGGTGAGGAACTACTAGGTCCAGCAGGGCTTTCCTTACATTGCCCCCCCCCAAGGGGCAGCCTCCGGATGCCCAACTGGGACAGCTTTTCAGGGTGAGATCTCTTGAAGGCCTGGATCAGGTGTCTGGCATGTAAGTTGGCTTCGGGTTCCCATGAGTTTTCTTCTGAACCGTATCCCTTCCACTTGATGAGGTACTGTATCTGGTTATTCCTTTTCCGGCAGTCCACAATTGTTTCCACCTCAAATTCCTCTTCCCCATTAACCATTATAGGAGCTGGAGGATCCGTGGAACGTCCAGGGAAGGAATTGGGAACTGCTGGCTTCAGGAGCGAAACATGAAAAACCGGGTGTACCCGAAGTGATCCCGGCAACTCCAGCTCGTATGCCACCTCGTTAATCTTCCGCTTAACTGCGAAGGGGCCCAAGAATCTGGGGCCTAGCTTCCTAGAAGGGCAAGCAAGCCGGAGATTGATTGTGGACAACCATACTTTGTCTCCAGGTTCCAGGACCAGTTGCCCCCGTCTGCCCCTGTCGAAGACTTCCTTATTGAGGTCTTGCGCCCGGGTCATAGTTTCCTGCAACAACTTATTGTTAGACGAAAAGAAATCCACAGTCTCGAGAACAGCAGGGACGGAGCATTCTGGTACTGAGTTAGGCAGGAATGATGGATGGTAACCATAGTTGGCAAAAAACGGGGTCTGCTTGGTAGTGGAATGGGTAGAGTTGTTGTAGGCGAATTCCGCCAATGGCAACAGAGGGAGCCAGTCCTGTTGAGAGAAGGATGAGAAACAACGCAGGTATTGCTCAAGTGTCTGGTTCGTTCTTTCTGTCTGCCCGTTCGTCTGTGGATGGTATGCGGAGGATAAGGACAGTTCGATGCCAAGAGAATTGCAGAGAGCCTTCCAGAACCGGGATGTAAATTGGACGCCCCTGTCTGAGATGATGTTCGCTGGAACCCCGTGAAGTCTAACAATACCTTTAATGAAAGCTTGGGCTGTCTCTGGTGCCGAGGGAGTCCCTTTCATGGGGATGAAATGAGCCATTTTGGATAGCCGGTCCACTACCACGAAGATGGCCGTATGGCCTTCGGAGGGAGGAAGTTCCACAATGAAGTCCATGGTAATTAGTTTCCACGGCCTTTCCGGAGCAGGTAGGGGTTTGAGTAGCCCCCAAGACTTAGTTCTGCAGCTCTTGTTGCGGGTGCAAACAGTGCATGACTCCACATATTTTTGACAGTCCTTTGCCAGCTGGGGCCACCAGAATGTACGCTGGACCAGGTCTGTAGTTTTGGCAATGCCAAAGTGTCCCGCCAGTACATGGTCGTGGCAGAGCCCAAGTATAGTGACCCGGAGACTTTCTGGAATGAAAATTTTACCATCGGACCAGAATAGACCATCTTTGGCTGAAACTCCCGACTTGGCAGGTGGCGGGTCCTCTCTGGACGCCTGCTTGATCCGGCTTAATAAGTCTTCCTGAAGAAGAAGGAAATTCTCCGCATTTAAGATGGTGTCAGGTGGGTCAGGCTCCTTAGGGTCAATAAACATCCGTGACAGGGCATCGGGTTTGGTATTCTTGGAGCCCGGCCTATAGGTGACATGAAAAGCGAACCTGGAGAAGAACAGCGCCCACCTGGCCTGACGTGGTTTTAGCCTCTTTGCGGCCTTCAGGTACTCCAGGTTCTTGTGGTCTGTATATATGAGAATTGGGTGGGCCGCACCTTCCAACAGGTACCGCCATTCCTCCAATGCCGCCTTGATTGCTAGCAGTTCTCGATCGCCTACGTCGTAGTTCCGTTCGGGGGGCGTCAGCTTACGAGAGAAGAACCCGACAGGGAACAGAAGGGCCTTGGGGCCTTGTCTCTGAGACAGTATTGCCCCGACAGCAATTTCCGATGCGTCTACCTCCAAGACAAACGGGAGAGCCGGGTCTGGGTGCTTCAGGACGGAGGCAGAAGTGAAGAGCTTCTTGAGGGCGACAAAGGCGGCCTGGGCCTCGGTCGTCCACTGGAACCGAGTCCCTTGTCGGGTTAGTTGTGTGATGGGGGAAATGATGGCCGAGAAGCCCTTGATAAATTTCCGATAGAAATTGGAAAATCCCACGAACCGCTGTACCCCCTTTTTATCCACCGGTGCGGGCCAATCAAGGATAGCGGAGATTTTCTGGGGGTCCATCTTGATGCCTTCGATGGATATGATGAGCCCCAGAAACTGTATGCTCTGTTGCTCAAACTCGCATTTTTCGGGTTTAGCATACAGACCGTGTTGCCGCAGTCGCCCCAACACGCATTTGACGTGTTGACGGTGACTGTCAATGGAAGAGGAGAAGATCAGGATGTCATCTAGATAGATGATCACGAACAAGTCCAGGTAGTCTCGAAAAATGTCATTAATGAAATGTTGGAACGTGGCGGGGGCGTTGCAGAGTCCGAAAGGCATCACAAGATATTCGAAGTGCCCGAATCGCGTACGGAAGGCGGTCTTCCATTCGTCGCCCT
Organism: Lithobates sylvaticus; assembly: GCA_028564925.1. Taxonomy (NCBI): domain Eukaryota; kingdom Metazoa; phylum Chordata; class Amphibia; order Anura; family Ranidae; genus Lithobates; species Lithobates sylvaticus. The sequence continues at coordinate 58,904,332 of CM053030.1, forward strand.
TCCGGATGCGCACTAGGTTATACGCCCCGCGGAGGTCCAACTTGGTGAAGATGACTGCTGCCCCTAGCCTCTGGAACAGTTCTGGGACTAACGGTAGGGGGTAGCGATTCTTAATAGTCACCTTGTTCAACTCCCTGTAATCGATACACGGCCGGAGGGTGTGGTCCTTTTTCTCTACGAAGAAAATGCCAGCTCCGGCAGGAGATGTGGATGAACGGATGAAGCCTTTTCGAAGATTGTCATCTATGTAGTCCTTAAGGGCGGAGAGCTCCAGTTCGGACAGGGGAAAGATCCTCCCAAAGGGTACTTCCGCTCCGGGGAGAAGCTCGATGGGGCAATCGTAAACCCGATGAGGAGGAAGGGTCTCTGCCCCTTTCTTGCTGAAAACATCCATAAAGGAGTGATAGGCCCTGGGGACTAACTGACGGGTTTCGCTGTCCAGACACATTAAGGTGGTTGGCTGAGCATCAGTCCTGGGAAGGCAGTACTGGGAGCAGTAGTGGGAAGAAAAGGTAATCTCCTTGGTGGTCCAGTCAATGCAGGGGTTATGGGCGCGGAGCCAAGGCATGCCCAGAATGACTGGGAACAGTGGGGAAGAAATAATGTCCAGACACAAAAGTTCCTGGTGGAGTTGGTTTATGCATGCCGAGATAGGCTGGGTTTCTTGGGTAACCGGCCCAGACCGAATGGCAGAGCCATCGGCCAGGTGTATCCGCAGTCCCTGGGTCTTGGTTTGCAAGGGAATGCAATGAGCAGAAGCAAAGGCCGAGTCCATGAAACAGCTGCAGGCTCCTGAGTCAATAATGGCGGGGACCGAAATGTTCCTTCCAGGGAGCTGCAACAGAATAGAGAGGGCGAGGTGAGAAGAGGTGTCCGTAACAGCCATAATCTGGTCAACTGAAGGAAGGCGCCACTTACGGGTCTTAGCTGGACAGGATCGCACGTAGTGTCCTGGCTCCCCGCAATACAGACACAGATTGTCCCGACGGCGTCTCTGCCGTTCCTCAGGGGTGAGAGTAGGGCGAAGCATACCCAACTGCATGGGTTTAGTCCCCTCGGTGGAGGCAGAAGGTCGAGCCGACGGTGGACCTCTGGGGAAGTAGGGCACCTTTGGCAACATCCAGGAGGGGCGAGACGGAGCCGAGGTCTTCTCGGACCGTCGCTCACGTAAGCGCCTGTCGATTTGTATGGCCTGGTTAATGAGCTCCTCAAGAGTTGGAGGGACCCCAACCCTAGCAAGTTCATCCTTCAGGGGGTCCGATAACCCCAACCGGAACTGGTAGCGGAGAGCCGCATCATTCCAGCTAGTGTCAGCACTCCATCTTCTGAATTCCGCAACATAGTCCTCTGCGGGCCTACGCCCCTGGAGTAGGGCATGGAGGGCAGTCTCTGCCGTGGCACAGAGCTGTGGGTCCTCATACATTCGGGCCATTGCGTCGAAGAAGGTGCTTAGATGGGCGAGTTCGGTGGCTTCCTGTTTAAGCAGACGGTGGGCCCAGAGTTGGGGGTCATTTTGGAGCAGGGAAATCACAAAGCCTACTTTGGTGGCCTCCAAGGAAAATGTTCGGGGTTGCAGGGCAAAGAACAGCTCACAGGCATTACGGAAAGTCCTGAACTTGCTACGCTCACCGGAGAACCTTTCAGGTGTGGGTACTCGAGGTTCCGGGGGTAGCATCACGACTGCCGGTGGAGTAGGCTGGCTGGCTGGAGCACCTGGAGATCCTTGTGCCAGAACATGCTTCTCAAGGCGTGTGTAGCCTTCCTGGAGGTTATTGACCGCTTGGGCCAAACCTGCTAGGTGTAGGCAGAGTTCTTCCATAGGAGAGGCTCCCTGCCCAGACTCGGTCATGGCTGCCTGATACTGTCACGTACCTAGTGGCGAGTCTGGCTTGCAGTGGGAGACCTCTCTTACGTCCCAGACTTGCAGCCCCTGATAGTGGAGACAGGGGGCGCAAAAGTCAAAGGAGGCACGAGTGTCTGGCAGGATCAACCAGTTGCGGATGGATGAGCAGGACTTGACAAGGGATGACAGGAACCAGCAGACAGCAGGTGGCAGGAACCAGCAGACAACAGGAACCAGCAGACAACAGGTGACAGGAACCAGCAGACAACAGGTGACAGGAACCAGCAGACAGCAGGTGGCAGGAACCAGCAGACAACAGGAACCAGCAGACAACAGGTGACAGGAACCAGCAGACAACAGGTGACAGGAACCAGCAGACAGCAGGTGGCAGGAACCAGCAGACAACAGGTGACAGGAACCAGCAGACAGCAGGTGGCAGGAACCAGCAGACAACAGGAACCAGCAGACAACAGGAACTGGCAGGTAAGTGGTCACAGGAACTGGCAGGCAGCGGACTACAGGAACCAGCATGCAGCGGACAACAGGAACCAGCAGACAACAGGAACTGGCAGGTAAGTGGTCACAGGAACTGGCAGGCAGCGGACTACAGGAACCAGCATGCAGCGGACAACAGGAACCAGCAGACAACAGGAACTGGCAGGTAAGTGGTCACAGGAACTGGCACTTCAGGACAGGTGCACAGAATGGTCAGACAAGCCGGGTTTGGTAACTGTGGAGCACACTGCGGATAAGCCAAGGGGATAAGCAAGAGGATGGTCGTGGGCAAGCCGGGATCGGGGCGGGCAGACAGCAGAGCAGGTAAACAGACAAGCCGGGTCACAGGTGCAGAGACAGAGAAGTTCAGGGTTTAGCAAGCGGAACGCTGTAGATCAGGCAGCAAGGGTTGTATGGAGATGGCTGGTTTAAATAGCCCGCCCGGCGCCAATGACCGTGCGCGCGCCCGTCCGTGCCCGCGCACGCGCACCCGCTCGATTCCGCGCATGCGCAGTAGCTCGCGCACCCGCTCGAACCCGCACACGCGATCGCAGCGGTGAGGAACTACTAGGTCCAGCAGGGCTTTCCTTACACTGACCTCACAAATGTGCTTCTGAAACAATGGTCAAACATTCCCATAGACACACTCCTAAACCTTGTAGACAGCCTTTCCAGAAGAGTTGAAGACTGGGATGTCATTAAAGGGGTGTTCCAAACGCAATTTTTTTTTTTAATGTCAGCAGCTACAAACACTGTAGCTGCTGACTTTTAATAAGGACATTTACCTGTCCACCGAGCCCGCAATGTCAGTCCCCCGAGGCCGATCTGTCCATTGGATCGGCTGCTGGCTCCGCCAACTTAACGAAGGGAAACAGACAGTGGAGCCTTGCGGCTTCACTGCCCGTTTTCTAATGCACATGCGTGAGTCGCGTGGCGCTTTGTGAATGGCCCCATTGTTTTCTGGGACACACACATGTCACAGAACACAACGGGCAGCTCGCCGAAGTGCAGAAAGCTGCTTACTGATTGCAGGAGGTTGTCCACGTAAGATGGGCATCATTCAGAAAATGCTTTCCTGATGCGTATGAATGCAAAGCATTCTCTGATTGGATTAGGTGGTGATCATTACATCATCACCCCGCCTCTCTACTTTGTTTAGAGCACAATTTACATTCATTGAGAAAATGGAAAGGGTTCCCTGAATGGTGCCTGTGCCCATCAGCCAACCTCCTGTGTTCACAATGCAGCAGGGCAGTGGAGATCAGGGAATCTGCACTCCTCCTGATCCTAGGAGGAGGAATTGGGGGCAGTGTCTACTACAGTGATTTCCTTCTAGCACAAATTCCCCCAAATCCTTCCTCCTAGCACAACTCCCTCTCACCGCCCCTCCCAGAAAACCCCCCCATTCCTAAATCCCCACTCCTAGCAGAAACCCCACAACGCCTCTCCAATCCCCCCTCTTAGCACAACCCCGCCAATTCCTCCTCCAAGCACAGATCCCCCCTCCTAGCACAACCACCCCCAAATTCCCCCTTCTAGCACAACCCCCCCCCCAATTCCTCCTCCTAACAAAAATACCCCCAAATCCCCTCTCCTAGCGCAACTTTGCCATTCCCAAATCCCCACTCCTAGCAGCAGTGCTTTTTTTTCTCAGAGAATAGGTGCAGAAACTTCCCCTTCTAAGTCACTTCGTGTCTCCGCCCCCTACCCACCTCTGAGCTTTGACCCTTGTTTCCTCCCCCACCCACTCTCTATTCTCTCTCCACGTAGAGTTGCACTGCATGGACATTAACACAAGTAGCGCTCAGACCAGGATGTGGCTGCCGCACCCCTGAGGTCTCCTTGCGGCACCCCTGAGGTCTCCTTGCTGCACCCCTGAGGTCTCCTTGCTGCACCCCTGAGGTCTCCTTGCAGCACCCCTGAGGTCTCCTTGCGACACCCCGGTTGAAAAACCCTGTTCTAGAGGGATCCCACAGGTATGGTCTATACATACTGTATTACTCAAAGCTGGACCAATATAACTATGTAACAATATCCATACCTGAAATCGTTCTTTACAAACAATCACATTTTTAGTGATTGTACTTGGCTGAATATGCTCCTACAAACCATGAGATTTCTTTGTGGTTCAACCTAAGCTGAGATAGTTTATTCTGATCGTAAAATGTGTAGCTAGCTTTACACATCTGTATATAGATACTGTACTTATGCAGTAATGAATCATAATTATTTCACCACAACTAGCTAGTATGACAACACTGAACAATAATCAAATCAAACAGCTCCGAGGTGTCTTAACGCAGCACACAGGAAACGTTTGTTTAAAATCACTATAATAAATGATTGTATTGTCTTTAGATAAGCGTGTTGCCAGCTGTTAAAATTACAGACCCATTTATTACAGAAAGGCAAACATGCCATGGCGTATACCGCCAGTGACTGTCACTCAGCGAGTGACAGGATAAGAGAAAAAGCACAATGTACTTTTCAGGGGAAAAGAGCTGCCAGACAGCCAGTGACAACAAACACAGCGATGGAAGTACACAGAAGAGACTTAAAGGAGCGCTAGAATCAAACACAAAATGGCCATTAAAGTTAAAGTGACTCTAAACTCTGGTTTAAAAAAAAAAAAATCTATTCAATCATGTATTCTTAAATCAAAAAAGTCCCTTCTATCGATCTCCGCCTCCTCCAAATCTTCAAATTCCTTTCTTTTTTGCAGCTGTGATCTGACTTCCCGTCAGAAGGTGGCTTCATTCAATTCTCCATGGTCCCACTGTATGTAGGAACATAACCACCATGGGCGGCCCGTCCATTAACGGCTTCCTGGCCAGCCGCTGTCATTATACTGCGGCAGGTCGGCACGATCCAGCGAGCCGTCGTAGCTGTACGTCGGTCCCTTTAGGCAGGATAGCAGGCGCCGGCCCGCTGCATCGCGGGGATGCTGATGCTCGTGACCGGCGGTCGCGATGACCACCAGCCACGAGCGATTGCGGGCACGAGAGGCAGAACAGGGAAGTGTGTGTGTAAACACACAAATACCTGTTCTGAGAGGAAAGACAGATCGTGGGTTCCTAATAGCTAGGAACCACGATCTGTCCTCTCCTATAGTCAGTCCCCTCCCCCTACAGTTAGAAGCACACAGGGAACACAATTAACCCCTTGATCGCCCCCTAGTGTTAACCCCTTCCCTGCCAGTGACATTTTTACAGTAATCAGTGCGTTTTTATAGCACTGATCGCTGTATAAATGCCAATGGTCCCAAAAATTTGACAAAAGTGTCCGATGTGTCCGATAATGTTGCAGTCCCGATAAAAATCGCAGATCGCCACCATTACTAGAAAAAATAATAATAATAATAAAAATGCTATAAATCTATCCGCTATATTGTAGACGCTATAACTTTTGCGCAAACCAATCAATATACGCTTATTGCGATTTTTATTACCAAAAATATGTAGAAGAATACATATCGGCCTAAACTGAAAAAAAAATTTGCTTTTTTTTTTTTTAAAAAAAATGGGGATATTTATTATAGCAAAAGGTACAAAATATTGTGCTTTTTTCAAAATTGTCACTCTTTTTTTGTTTATAGCGCAAAAAATAAAAAACGCAGAGATGATCAAATACCACCAAAAGGAAGCTCTATTTGTGGGAAGAAAAGGATGTGCAGCGCCGCAAGACCGCGCAATTGTCAATGGCCTAGTCATTGAGCAGCCAAATCTTCCGGGGCTGAAGTGGTTAAAGTGGAAGTAAACCCCCCCATCATTTTCAGCCAAGGAAGCTGCTATGTTTGCCTCTGTTTAATCTGCAACTGCCATAATGCTGCACATGTGATCAGTTATGACACCAGCCATTGGATGGTTTGACAGTTTGGTTGAAAGCACAACCAATGGGAGTGTTACATTTCTGGCATGTACTGGAAATGAAAAATAAAATAAATAAATAAATAAATAAAAATAAATAAAAATGTTTTTTTAAACTGGTAAATGGATGGGTTTACTGTTGCTTTAAGGGCGCACAGGCACCACCCCCGCCATCTATCACAGCCTCCCCTATCCATGCGTCTGGCCCCTTTAAGGCACACTGGCGCCAGAGGCTCTAATAGGCTTCAATATAGGGTGGGTTTGGGTCACAGAGAGTGTGCTCTGATCCCACCCAGGTGTGTTACAACACTGATCCTCCTCCTGGCCAATCGGTAAGTGGGTTTTGACACTGGTCACCCGATTGGCTGAACCTCCCAAGCAATCCTATTGGACGCCTAGGAGAAGGAGGGGAGGAGCTGGAAGCCGCCATGTAGGAGAGGACCGGAGCTCGCTGCACCACACTGCCTGCTGCCTGCCACCCGCCTCCGCTGATGGGTTACGTGCCGGACCGACTGGCAAACAGGGGGGGGTGGTTGTTTACCGCCCCCCCCAAAAACAAAACACCAGCCGCCACTGATAACCACCCTCTCTTACTCATTCCTTAGATGGACTATGGGATTTATAGAGGGCATAGACCACGACTAACATGCACTGCTCAGTCAAAAAAAGTGAGAGAAAAAGGAAGAGGTTCCGGAGCTCACAAGAAGGATGAAAATACAGTAAGAAACTATTTCATGAACAATAGATTATAGGGCCATTAAGTAGTGGCTGTGTATGGATTCTTTTTGAAAAATAAGGATATTTTTATTGTCTTTTTAGGACCGTTTCACACTGGTGCGATTCCGGAACATGCGATTCTGCAGCAGTGAAATCTTTAGTCCATTCATTTTGTATGGTTCAAGTTACACCGCATCCACACCAAAATCATGCAGTACCCTATTTTTTGAGGCACCAGACTGGGCTGCTTGGGGCCATGTCCCATTAGCAACTCTGTAGCAGAAATATGTCAGTTACAAATCTCTGTGCCTATTTTGTCTGGCAATTTGTCCCTAGCTACCACTCATACTTTATGCAAGGTTCTCTTCTCAGTAACAATCCCCCCTCCCCGCCAAAAAGATCACACACTATTTTGCATTCTTATGCCCCCCCCCCCCCACAAATTCCCTCTGTAAGCCAAATTTCTCCCCAAGTAAAGAATTAAAAAATTTCCCTGCTCAAAACTTCAAAATATCTCCCCCTCTGCTAAAATTTTCCCCTTAGAAATGTCCCACCCCCCCCCAAAAAAACTCTCCTTCTAGCACCTGTTTTTTTTTTTTTTTTTTTTTTTATATAATGTAGGTAAATGAGGATTTTAGGCTAAACTCATTTGCAGTATGTTGAATGTGCAGTAATCAGGTGTAACACAACATGGTACTTCGCCACAAGAGTTAATATAAATATTCTCCTAAAATTATAGGGAAAATTTGTGATTGGCTGCAAGTAAACATGTGCAATTCGTTTTGTTCCGATTCAGTTTAACAAATTTCAACAAATTAGTTAATACGGAAACATCCAAATTAACGAAAACCCGTTTAACTAATTTTTCCGAATATTCGTAAATTCAAATATTCAAAAAGTCGTAAAAATGTGAAAATTCGTAAATTCGAAATTTGTAAATTCAAAATTAGTAAATTCGAAAATCCGAAAATGTGAATATCTGAAATAATAACTAACCGTTAAATTATAGGTATTGGAATTTCCTTTCAAATTTAACTGTTAGTGAACGTAACCAATACAAATTTATCCGAAGTTACGAATTATCCGAAATAACGAATGCCGTATCTAAATGAATGGAACGTAACAAATTAATAATAATAATAACAACTTTATTATTATTTATTATTAATTTGTTCCGTTCCATTTGTTTAGATGCAACATTCATTATTTCGGACAATTCCTAACTTCGGATAAATTTTGCATTTGTTACGTTCACTAACAGCCAAATTTGAAAGTAAATTCCAATACCTATAATATAATAGTTAGTTATTATTAGTTAGTTATTATTTAGAATTTTAGAATTTTCGTTCTTTCAAATTTTTGGATTTTCTTTCTTATTTTCAGATTTTCAAATTTACGAATTTTCGAAGTTACGAGTTTACAAACTGCAATCATAACGATTCACCCAAAAAAGTAAAGAATTAAAAAATTTCCCTGCTCAAAACTTCAAAATATCTCCCCCTCTGCTAAAATTTGCCCCTTAGAAAAGTCCCACCCCCCCAAAAAAAAACTCTCCTCCTAGCACCTGTTTTTAACCCCCCCCCCAAATCCCTCCTCCCAATAGAAATTTTCACCCCCCCCAACCTCTCATCGTAGCACAAATCCTCATCCCCTTTTCCGGTTTGTTATTGCCCCCAGCACAATTTTCCTGGGTGCCCAGCACTCGCTGCGCCCCTTGTGAATGGTGAATATATGATCAGAAAACATATTCATGAAAAAATAATAATTATTTGTGCGTTTGGATTTAACCTCATTCACTGACCTCCACTGACAGATGCAAATGTGAATGTGAAGGATGTGAATCCTGGATTATGTAGATTCTGTATATAATGTAGGTAAATGAGGATTTTAGGCTAAACTCATTTGCAGTATGTTGAATGTGCAGTAATCAGGTGTAATACAACATGGTGTTTCGCCACAAGAGTTAATATAAATATTCTCCTAAAATTATAGGGAAAATTTGTGATTGGCTCCAAGTAAACATGTGCAATTCGTTTTGTTCCGATTCAGTTTAACAAATTTCAACAAATTAGTTAATACGGAAACATCCAAATTAACGAGAACCCGTTTAACTAATTTTCCTGGTGCCTCCATGGCAGCATACATGTGATAGAGCTCCGCCTCTACTCCACCTTCAGGACTAGTGAATAGCATAAATTAAAGGGCATAGCCCCTCCCCCAACATTCTCCTTTTTTTCCTCATTCCTCTTGACTGGTGAAGAGTAGCAGTATGTCCATACCTCTGCAGTCGGCAGCGTCCGCCGGGTTAAGCCTCTCCCGTGCGCAGTCCCTGTTCTTGGGCCGCTCAATGCGCTGATAAGACTGGGAACCCCTTCTGAGGATCTTTTGGGGTCTTGCAGAGTTTCCTCATAGGAACGCAGTCTGCTGAATTTCCAGAAAAACGAATGCTGGTGATGACGGCGGGAGGATCAGATTCTCTTCCTTCTTGGTCAGGTTAGGTTTTCTTTTTGCTTCCATGTCTGCACTGTTTTTGAGCCCTGGTGGTTAAAGTTTATAGGTTTAAAAAAAAAAAAAAATGTCCCCTTTAAGACATTTATTCCTGGTCTGCACATGTGCAGAAAGGGCATTTCCTTGCTATTTCTGATGTTTTTTTCTCTAGCTTTTTTGTACTACCCTTCAGGGTTCTCACTCTCTTGCCGTGGCCTTGGTTTTGTTTCTTTTTTTTTTTTGCCAGTAATAGGGTAGGTCCTTTTTAATTAAGCTGCTCTCCCTTTTTAGCTTTAAAATGTTGGCTCTAAATTGGACTCAGGACTGCTCTGCATATCAGGTGTATGCCCTGCAGTCCAAATTACTTCAGCATTACAGGTATGTGTGGAGCTGGCCATTCACCATGCAATTTTCTTGTTCAATTTCCATTAGGTTTGCCTTCAACTGTGTGGTACAGGGGCCTGCCTGATTGCATGCAAATTGGGGGTGATTAGATTTGACCACATATTGTATGGTTTTTTTATAGATCTGAGGGAGATCTATAGACGGGGGTTGGGTAGTGTATGGCCAGCCTTATACTTTTATCTCACTCCTATTGCGTTGACTTCGTTTAAAAATTTGGTGTGCAAATAGACTCTATTTCTTTTTGCTTTCTTACTTCGCCTTACTACAGCTGATCCTCCTGCCCATTATTTACCATGAGCCATTCGTCACAAAGCCAAGATCCTCTCATATCCAATAGGTATGTGGACCACCTGTACGTGAGTATTTAAAAAAAAAAAAAAAAAAAAGAGTGCGCCACTGACAAACTTTGTTTGTTTCAGCCCTGTTCCTTCAAAGCGGTCCAGAAAGTCCTCAAGGCGCTATGACAATGACAATAGTCCTGAGCGAAGACCGCTCTCTTCTCATCATAAATCTTCCAGAAGATCAGGATCTTATAGACATCGTCATTCGCCTTCGCCTCCACCGCGGGCGTCAAGGAAAAAATGTTGGGCCTGTGGCGCGGTTCCACTCCCTGATAAGTTCGTCTGCAAAGACTGTCTCAGGGACTATGCAGCTAACTGGGAATTAGAAGGCCAGCAGGTGGTTGACCTGCTTAAGCAAACCATGAGAGACTCTCTTTCTGAACTGACGGCCATGATTCCAGCTCACCCGGTTTTACAAGCTGCCCAGGTGTTGGATTTGGACCCCGACATTTCGGGCCCATTAGCTGTTAGTACTCCTTTGCCTCCATCAGGAAAAACAGCTAAACAAATCCCACCGGTAGATTCATCCGAGGAGTCCTCAGATGATACAGAACCGTCTGGTTTCAATTTCTCCCTGGTTCAACCCTTTGTACAAGCGGTGAGGAGCGACATTGCCTGGGAAGACCCGGAAGGGCCTCCTCAAAAATCTAAAAACTATTTCTCATTCCTCAAGAGAAACCAAATCTTCTTCCCATTAATGGGGGAGATCATAGAGGATGAGTGGAACAAAACTGATAGAGTTTTCTGTAGCACGTTTATGCAAAATGTATCCACTGGCAGATTCGGATACTCAGTTCAATGACTGTGGTTGATGCGGCTGTAGTGCGTCTGGCAAAAAATGTAACAATGCCAATGGAGGATTCAACGTCTTTCAAGGATCCCCTAGATAGCTCCATTTGAGGTCTAGATCAATACATCTATCTAGAAGCAGGGGTGGCTTGCAGACCAGCCATTGCGCTGACATCTGTTTCCAATGCCATCAGGTCTTGGACGGAAAATATTGAGACATCCCTGCACCAAGACGTTCCCAAAGATGACATAATCAAAGCTCTGGAGGAGCTTAAGTTGGCGGATTTCGTGGGAGAAGCTGCAATTGACACAATCCGATGTTCAGCCAATTCAATGCTGCAACTCTGTTATGGCAAAGCGGGCCTTATGGCTAAAGCCTTGGACAGCCGATCTAGCATCAAAGCAGAATTGGTGCAAGATTTCCCTTGATGGAAAATCTTTGTTGAGAAACTCGACAAAGTAATCTCCAGAGTAACAGGGGGCAAATCTGGCTTACTTCCTCAGGACAGGAAGGTCCGGAGAACAAAGGCCTATTTATCACGATTCCGGCAATCAAATTCTAGAGACTTCAGGCAGTCTCGCCCCTTTAGGGACAACAAGAAATCGTGGAGAGGCACCCAGACTTCTTTTCTGGGAGCCAGAAAGTACAAGTCCCTCACTGCTCCCCAAGAGGGGACAAAGTCCTTTTGACGTCAGCTGGGAGGAAACGCCCCCAGTGGGAGCCCGGTTAAAAAAACGTTTTCCCCATCTGTGCCTCCAAATGTCAAGACCCATGGGTCCTAGCAACGATCCGGTACGGTCACTTCTGGACTTTCTCTCAGCAGCCTCCTCACACGTCCTTCAAAGAGACAGTTACCAGCCTCCCCACAGAAGGCACTGGCCTTAAACCAATTTTTTTGGAGTCCCTGCAGCGTCAACGGGCAGCAATACCTGTCCCCCCCATCAGATCGATTTTACAGGTTTTTCTTCCACCCTTTTCCTGGTGCAGAAAAAAACAGGCGACTGGAGACCTGTAATAGATCTGAAAAAGCTAAATCAATACATCCATCTCGAAAGCTTCAAGATGGAGTCACTCCAAACGATCATACAAACCATACAACCAGGAGATTGATTAATCTCGATAGACCTGCAGGATGCGTACCTCCACATCCCTATTCGACCATCCTTCCAAAAATACTTAAGGTTCGCAGTGGGTCATGTCCACCTGCAATTTCAAGCTCTGCCCTTCGGGCTATGCACCTTCCCTCTGGTGTTCACAAAAGTGTTGATATCTGTCTTGGCCCCTATGAGAGAGAGAGGGGGTTAAGAATTTATCACTACCTGGACGATATCCTCTTGCTGTCAAAAAAAACCCGAGCCACCTTTTAGTCCAAAGGGAGATTCTTCTCCAGTCGTGGTCGGAGTTCGGGTGGCTGGTGAACCATCGGAAGAGCCAATTAGTTTCAACACAGCAGATGGTTTACTTAGGAGCAATGTTCGGTACGCTCCTAGGCACAGTCTCTTTACCCCAGATGAAGATGGAGGGCATCATTCAGAAGGTATCCAAGGTCATAGAGATCCCATCTATCAGCCTTGCAGTGTCTGAGCCTTATTGGCACGATGTCCTCGTGCATACCTCTAGTTCCATGGTCTCACTAGCATCTGAGACACTTCCAGACGGGATTCTTAATACAATGGAGACGACAACATCTGTCTCAGACAATCCGTTTAACAACGCTAATGAGCAGTGGTCATTACACTGGTGGATGAATCCAGAGAATCTCTCCCGGCTCTATCATTTGGGTTCCCACTCATGGTCCACAATTACGTCAGATGCGAGTGGCCAGGGGTGGGGTGCCCATTGCAGAGAATTCAGGGAAGATGTTTTTTTCCCCCCAGAGGGACAGTGTCCAACGTCCTAGAAATGAGGGCAGCATTTCTAGCCTTAACCTCTTTTGCATCTCAGGTCAAGGGACAGAGAGTACTTCTATGTTTGGACACCAAGGTGGCGGTCTCGTACCTTCAGAAACAAGGGGGCACCCACAGCAAGACACTTCTGAGGGAAGTGGAACCTGTAATGCTCTGGGCAGAGAGGAACCTGGTAGACCTCAGGGCAATGTATCTCCCAGGCAAGATGAACACAGAGGCAGATGTCTTATCGAGGAGGTTTGGGGACAACGAGTGGTCTCTACATCCCCATGTGTTCATCCAAATCTCCAATCTAGGGCAGACCCCACTGGTGGATCTTTTTGCTACGCATGAGAATTGCAAAATCAGGAGATTCTTCTCTCACCTTCCACATCCACAGGCGGAAGGAGTAGATGCGCTGTCTTGTCCTTGGACCTTCAAGACAGCTTACACCTCTCCTCCTTGCCCACTCATTTCGAGGTTTCTCCTCAGACTCCTGAACGAACCAGTCAAAGTGCTAGCAGTGCTACCCTATTGGTCGAAGAGACCGTGGTTTCCACTAGCCATGCACCTCAGTGTGGATCATCCGATCAGAATTCCTCCCTTTCTGCAGTTGTTGACCCAGGGCAGGCTGGACCATCCAGACCCACAGAAGCTGGATCTTTGTGTATGGAAGTGGAAAGGAGGCGGTTTGAATCGTTAGGCTGTTCCCAAGAGGTCATATCCACCCTGTTAAAAGCTAGAAAGCCTACAACCAACACAATCTATGCAAGAATTTGGGACAAGTTCTTATCCTATGCCCCAGGAGAAGGATTTAATCCTATCTCTCTTTCCACTGCTGATGTTCTGAGTTTTCTGCAAACTGGTCTCCATTTGGGGCTCAGCCAGAGTTCCCTCAAGGTACAAGTTTCCGCAACTTCTGCAGCAACTAACACCAGGGGGGTAGAAGACCCTCTAGTGGTTACGTTCCTCAGGGGAGTATTGAAGATGTGTCCCCCATCCAGACGTTCCTTTCCAAAGTGGGATCCTCCTCTAATATTGGAAGTCCTATCCACTCATCCGTTTGTACCGGTTGAAGAGGTCTCAATTTGTAACTTGACTTTAAAAACAACTTTTCTGTTGGCTATTACATCCGACAGGAGGATTTCGGAAATCCACTCCCTGGGCATTGGGGATGATCACATATCCTTTTTTTCCAGATAGGGTAGAACTTCGCCCTCTCAGAAGTTTCACACCCAAGGTCACCTCAACGGCAAACCTATCAGAACCATGGGCGTTACTAGTTTTCATGGACTCAGAATCAAACTCCTGTTATGAGTTAGACATATCCAAAGTTCTCAGGGCCTACTTGGAAGCCACAGCAAGTTTCGGCTCAGGTGAATGCTCCTTCAACAAGAGCAGTATCGGCATCTTTGGCAGCGAGGGCAAATGTTTCTCTTGAAACATTAGGCTTGGTCTTCCCGACACACGTTCCTCAAACATTATCGTATTGATCCCGGGGCTCTTACAACCGTAGAGTTCGGGAGAAAAGCGCTTCATGCTGCTATGTCTGTGTTTGATTAAAGTTTATTTTTTGTTAAAGCATTAAACCCACCCATGTGAGCTAGTTATTTATCACATGTATGCTGCCATGGAGGCACCAGGAAAACGGAAAATTGTATCATACTGACCGTAATTTTCCTTTCCTGGTGCCAATCCATGGCAGCATAAACTCCCACCCTCGGTATTCTATATTACGAAGAATGTTGGGGGAGGGGCTATGCCCTTTAATTTATGCTATTCACTAGTCCTGAAGGCGGAGTAGAGGCGGAGCTCTATCACATGTATGCTGCCATGGATTGGCACCAGGAAAGGAAAATTACGGTAAGTATGATACAATTTTCAGTTTTTCCGAATATTCGTAAATTCAAATATTCAAAAAGTCGTAAAAATTTGAAAATTCGTAAATTCGAAATTTGTAAATTCAAAATTAGTAAATTCGAAAATCCGAAAATTTGAAAATCTGAAATAATAACTAACCGTTAAATTATAGGTATTGGAATTTCCTTTCAAATTTGGCTGTTAGTGAACGTAACCAATACAAATTTATCCGAAGTTACGAATTATCCGAAATAACGAATGCCGTATCTAAATGAATGGAACGTAACAAATTAATAATAATAATAAAAACTTTATTAATATTATTATTTATTATTCATTTGTTCCGTTCCATTTGTTTAGATGCGACATTCATTATTTCGAACAATTCCTAACTTCGGATAAATTTTGCATTTGTTACGTTCACTAACAGCCAAATTTGAACGGAAATTCCAATACCTATAATATAATAGTTAGTTATTATTAGTTAGTTATTATTTAGAATTTTAGAATTTTTGTTCTTTGAAATTTTTGGATTTTCTTTCTTATTTTCAGATTTTCAAATTTACGAATTTTCGAAGTTACGAGTTTACGAACTGCAATCATAACGATTCACCCTAAAAAAAAAAAAAACGAATGAAACAAAACAAACAAATTTTTCGTCTGTGCACGTCTAGCTGCTAGTAGTGATGGGTACATTTGCCGACTTAGATTTTTCAAGGCTTTGCTGAATCGTGTTCAAAATTTTGCAAACCTCTAACTTAGAGGCAAATCTCCTCGAAGTCTATTGGGAGGGGGGTTATCTTGTAGTTAAAGCGACATTAAACCTGCAGAATAGAAGGTTTTTTACATTAATGCATAAATTGCATTAAGATGTTTTTTTCCCCCCAGAGGGACAGTGTCCAACGTCCTAGAAATGAGGGCAGCATTTCTAGCCTTAACCTCTTTTGCATCTCAGGTCAAGGGACAGAGAGTACTTCTATGTTTGGACACCAAGGTGGCGGTCTCGTACCTTCAGAAACAAGGGGGGCACCCACAGCAAGACACTTCTGAGGGAAGTGGAACCTGTAATGCTCTGGGCAGAGAGGAACCTGGTAGACCTCAGGGCAATGTATCTCCCAGGCAAGATGAACACAGAGGCAGATGTCTTATCGAGGAGGTTTGGGGACAACGAGTGGTCTCTACATCCCCATGTGTTCATCCAAATCTCCAATCTAGGGCAGACCCCACTGGTGGATCTTTTTGCTACGCATGAGAATTGCAAAATCAGGAGATTCTTCTCTCACCTTCCACATCCACAGGCGGAAGGAGTAGATGCGCTGTCTTGTCCTTGGACCTTCAAGACAGCTTACACCTCTCCTCCTTGCCCACTCATTTCGAGGTTTCTCCTCAGACTCCTGAACGAACCAGTCAAAGTGCTAGCAGTGCTACCCTATTGGTCGAAGAGACCGTGGTTTCCACTAGCCATGCACCTCAGTGTGGATCATCCGATCAGAATTCCTCCCTTTCTGCAGTTGTTGACCCAGGGCAGGCTGGACCATCCAGACCCACAGAAGCTGGATCTTTGTGTATGGAAGTGGAAAGGAGGCGGTTTGAATCGTTAGGCTGTTCCCAAGAGGTCATATCCACCCTGTTAAAAGCTAGAAAGCCTACAACCAACACAATCTATGCAAGAATTTGGGACAAGTTCTTATCCTATGCCCCAGGAGAAGGATTTAATCCTATCTCTCTTTCCACTGCTGATGTTCTGAGTTTTCTGCAAACTGGTCTCGATTTGGGGCTCAGCCAGAGTTCCCTCAAGGTACAAGTTTCCGCAACTTCTGCAGCAACTAACACCAGGGGGGTAGAAGACCCTCTAGTGGTTACGTTCCTCAGGGGAGTATTGAAGATGTGTCCCCCATCCAGACGTTCCTTTCCAAAGTGGGATCCTCCTCTAATATTGGAAGTCCTATCCACTCATCCGTTTGTACCGGTTGAAGAGGTCTCAATTTGTAACTTGACTTTAAAAACAACTTTTCTGTTGGCTATTACATCCGACAGGAGGATTTCGGAAATCCACTCCCTGGGCATTGGGGATGATCACATATCCTTTTTTTCCAGATAGGGTAGAACTTCGCCCTCTCAGAAGTTTCACACCCAAGGTCACCTCAACGGCAAACCTATCAGAACCATGGGCGTTACTAGTTTTCATGGACTCAGAATCAAACTCCTGTTATGAGTTAGACATATCCAAAGTTCTCAGGGCCTACTTGGAAGCCACAGCAAGTTTCGGCTCAGGTGAATGCTCCTTCAACAAGAGCAGTATCGGCATCTTTGGCAGCGAGGGCAAATGTTTCTCTTGAAACATTAGGCTTGGTCTTCCCGACACACGTTCCTCAAACATTATCGTATTGATCCCGGGGCTCTTACAACCGTAGAGTTCGGGAGAAAAGCGCTTCATGCTGCTATGTCTGTGTTTGATTAAAGTTTATTTTTTGTTAAAGCATTAAACCCACCCATGTGAGCTAGTTATTTATCACATGTATGCTGCCATGGAGGCACCAGGAAAACGGAAAATTGTATCATACTGACCGTAATTTTCCTTTCCTGGTGCCAATCCATGGCAGCATAAACTCCCACCCTCGGTATTCTATATTACGAAGAATGTTGGGGGAGGGGCTATGCCCTTTAATTTATGCTATTCACTAGTCCTGAAGGCGGAGTAGAGGCGGAGCTCTATCACATGTATGCTGCCATGGATTGGCACCAGGAAAGGAAAATTACGGTAAGTATGATACAATTTTCAGTTTTTCCGAATATTCGTAAATTCAAATATTCAAAAAGTCGTAAAAATTTGAAAATTCGTAAATTCGAAATTTGTAAATTCAAAATTAGTAAATTCGAAATCCGAAAATTTGAAAATCTGAAATAATAACTAACCGTTAAATTATAGGTATTGGAATTTCCTTTAAAATTTGGCTGTTAGTGAACGTAACCAATACAAATTTATCCGAAGTTACGAATTATCCGAAATAACGAATGCCGTATCTAAATGAATGGAACGTAACAAATTAATAATAATAATAAAAACTTTATTAATATTATTATTTATTATTCATTTGTTCCGTTCCATTTGTTTAGATGCGACATTCATTATTTCGAACAATTCCTAACTTCGGATAAATTTTGCATTTGTTACGTTCACTAACAGCCAAATTTGAACGGAAATTCCAATACCTATAATATAATAGTTAGTTATTATTAGTTAGTTATTATTTAGAATTTTAGAATTTTTGTTCTTTGAAATTTTTGGATTTTCTTTCTTATTTTCAGATTTTCAAATTTACGAATTTTCGAAGTTACGAGTTTACGAACTGCAATCATAACGATTCACCCTAAAAAAAAAAAAAAAACGAATGAAACAAAACAAACAAATTTTTCGTCTGTGCACGTCTAGCTGCTAGTAGTGATGGGTACATTTGCCGACTTAGATTTTTCAAGGCTTTGCTGAATCGTGTTCAAAATTTTGCAAACCTCTAACTTAGAGGCAAATCTCCTCGAAGTCTATTGGGAGGGGGGTTATCTTGTAGTTAAAGCGACATTAAACCTGCAGAATAGAAGGTTTTTTACATTAATGCATAAATTGCATTAAGATTAAAAAAATAAATAAAAAAAAAACATTGAGGCTTTGGAACCACTTTAAATTCAGACCATTTTAAGGCTAATAGGCAAACTACTGTAAAAACAAAGCATGGGAGTCTGTGCACTACAAAAATCAGTAGATTGCAGATCAAACAGCAGTGTAAAATAGGTCAGCAGTAAGATAAGAATAGCAAGGCCATTGGTGCCTATTACATTAGGGTGTGTACCCCAGAGCACAAACACACATGCGTGTATATCAGAAGAGCAGTGGGCAATGTCAGTAGAGCAAAGATTGGTGTCAGTGTCAGTAGTTTTTTATTTTTATTATTTTTTACTATTTTTTTTTTTTAGTTCCTTTTTACAAAATAATTTTTTTACATTTTTTTTTTTACATTTATTTTTAGAAGCCCCACTATGGGGTTTTGGTGAAATACCAAGGGTCTAAACAGATCTCTGATGTCTCACTTTTGAGAAAGAAAAAAAGAAAGAAGAAAAACTGAAGACAGAGATTTCCCAGTCCCTTTCTCTGTAGCCTGCAGTAAACAGTTTACTATGCTTCAGTTAAGAATGAAGACAGGAGCGATCAGTGCAGCTCACTCACTGTGTTCATTCATAAAAGGAAGACACCACTTAATGAAATATTTACCAGCTTTTCCCCCACTCCTGAGAGAAAAGGAGGAAAGCTGGCATCACTGCAGTGGGGAGACAGGAAGCAGGGGGGAATTTGCACTCCACGGGGTGATTAGGGTGTGCCCAGGCACACCCTAATCACCCTGTGCGCACGCCTATGAGCAAGGCTATGCCCAAATTTACTAAAGATAAAGAGCAGGGCTTTGCTACAAGAAATAAGATACAGCAGAGCATGCAGTAGTGTAAAATTGGCCAGTTTTTTTTTTTTGTTTATCAGGGGCAATAGGGCAAAATTTACTAGAGGCAAAGAATGCTGCCCAGGCACAGCCAGCACACCCTGTGCGCACGCCTATGAGCAAGGCTATGCCCAAATTTACTAAAGATAAAGAGCAAAGGCTGGGGCTTTGCTACAAGAAATAAGATACAGCATAGTATGCAGTAGTGTAAAGTTGGCCAGTTTTTTTTTTTTGTTTGTTTATCAGGGGCAATAGGGCAAAATTTACTAGAGGCAAAGAATGCTGCCCAGGCACAGCCGGCACACCCTGTGCGCATGCCTATGAGCAAGGCTATGCCCAAATTTACTAAAGATAAAGAGCAAAGACTGGGGCTTTGCTACAAGAAATAAGATACAACAGAGTATGCAGTAGTGTAAAATTTACCAGTTTTTTATTTATTATTTTGGTTTTCAGGGGCAATAGGGCAAAATTTACTAGAGGCAAAGAATGCAGGCAAGTGTTTTACTACAAGAATTAGGAGACTTCAGATGGTAACGGCAAACCCAAGTCTCATCCCTAGCTGCTGAGAGTCACAGCAAACCCAAGAATTTTCACTACTTTGTTGATTCATTTTTTAACTACTCGCTAATTAAGATGTAATTAAGTTGCAATTTCTTTAGAGAACAATTAATTGTGACCCCCTCAACAATGCAATTCCATAATGAGCTTGTAACAAGCATGAGATATGACAACTGCATGATGCTTTAGAGGGGAGGGACTGCGCTGTGTCACCACGACGCGCTCGCGGTGTATCAGCGACAGCGGATGGATATGGATAGTTTCATTCCTGAGTTGTTGAGCTGCTATTTATTAGTGATGCAGCTTGTATGTTGGGGCAATTAGCTGCATGAATGAATATCACGCAAGCTGTTAAACAATGCAAATTAGGTTGAGCAAAATCCTGCTGTTCTCAGAGGGGACCTAGGTCTGTTAAATGTTATCATATAATTAACCTTTCCTGAGCTTTATGAAAATATTTATGAAGATTGTGCGCTGACAATGCTCCATCGAGTTACAGGAGACCAAATTACATTTATTTTACATTGCAAAGGTTAAGATAGAAAACAAAAAGTCCGCTAAAGCGTTTTTTTTTTTTTTTTTTTACATTTTTGTGCATTATTAGTAAAACTGTTAAAACGCAACATCAGGCAGCAGGTGAAACTTTAGTTATTTAACCCTTTAGGGTCATTATGCTTTTTGCAGTTCTTGGTGAAATTGCAACCTTATGTCAATGTAGTTGCCGCTAGTAACAAACAATCCACCAAATCACTCCGCTGCCAGACTTCATACATCACTTTCAGCGACAATGAGCAATCTTTTGCTGATTTTGTTTTTGTTGTTTTATTGAGGGGGGGGGGGGGGGGGGGTACAACTTGGATAGGGAATAGGGATATGGGATGCCCATAGAATCTATAATTGCCATCATATTTTATGATTTAAGCACAACAGCATTTAGAGCCAGAAGATTGGATGTGCATTTATACTGAGTATGAATCTCCTGCTGCATCTCCATGCAGACTGTTGCTCCTCCTCTGCTTAACCTCCGCAGACTATTCCTTCTAAGTATTCTCCCCCCATCACCGTGTGAAGGATGAAAACATCACTTTTGACCGCGTACAAATTATGGTCTTAGAACACTTGTTCCCTTCTACACAGACTTGTTTCCTTCTGCACAGAACTTAATGTTACTGAGTTAAAGTCATGTCACATCTTCTTCTTTTGAGAGATAAGGACCCACTCTGAATAAGTCCCTAATCAGGCTCTGATTGCTCGCTGCAAGCCAGGCCTTCTCGTCCAACATCAGTGCCTGACCTCACAAATGCGCTTCTGGAATAATGATCAAACATTCACATAGACACACTCCTAAACCTTGTGGACAGCCTTCCCAGAAGAGTTGAAGCTGTTATAGCTGCAAAGGGTGGGAAACTCAATATTGAACCCTACGGAATAAGACTGGGATGCCATTAAAGTTCATGTGCGTGTAAAGGCAGGCGTCCCAATACTTTTGTCAATATAGTGTATGTTTACATAGAAAAAGGAAGAACTTGGTCTTATTGGTATGCACAGCCTATATCACATTTACATATTTATACTTTGACCAGATGTGTATATGTCAACTGCAGTACCTGCCAAATTTGAAAATCTCTTCAGCCCAATCTTGTGGATTTTTTCTCCCTTGCCACAAAGTATAGCCAGTGGTGTCACTAGGGCAGTCCTAAAGGTGCGACCCGCACCTGGGGGACACCCACCAGAGGGTGACACTAGGCTCAGACTGGCAGCAGCGCCGTGGCTCCCTTCTTCCCTTCCAGGATATCTTCAGCTGCATGCGATGTGCGGGCAGACTGGGAGGAGGGAGTGAGGCAGAGACAGGGGTGCCTGAGGTCCGGCCGCCCTAACGCCACAACTAATCTCTTTCCCTGCCAGCTGCACTCACTGCAGACCAGATTTTAGCCACCTCCTCATCAGCTCTGAGGTTTCAAGTACACAGGCTGGGGGGAAGAGCCGAGGAGGAGGAAGAGGGACACCTCGCTACAGTACCTGCCTGGGGCTGAGGTATGTAATAACACGGGTATTGCAGAGGAGGGGAACATGGTGATTGCGGGGGGGGGGGGGGGCATTGGCAGGTAACAGAGTAATTTTAAGGGGGGGTTGAGGATATGTACGAGGTCTTAGAGGATAAGGCCATGGAGGAGTATGTTGGTACGGGTGGCAATGTGTATGAATAACCCGCTTGCTGTATACCACTTAACACGTTGCAAGATCTTTCTTTTTTATGTTTGTCTTTTTATGTTGCAAAAAATGGAAACTCAATAAAAATTGTCAGTTTAAAAAAAAAAAAAACGCAGAGGTGATCAAATACCACTAAAAGAAAGCTCCATTTGGGGGTAAAAAAAGACCTCAATTTTGTTTGGGTACAACGTCGCACGACTGCGCAACTGTCAGTTAAATCGACGCAGTGCCATATCGTAAAAAAAATGGCCTGATCATTAAGGGGGTAAATCCTTCCGAGGCTGAAGTGGTTAAAATACTTGAAGTGATCTTGAAATACATACGAACCTGAACCAAATGTGTTCTTTTTTGGAGTTCCCCTTTAAACCTATTGGTGTCTTGCTTTGGATTGACAGGTGACATGCAATGAGTAAGAGGAGATCCCATAGGGAATGCAGTTTTTAAACATCAAATGGAAATCCCAGCTCTGAATCAATACCTTGGCCTCATCCGTGACCTTTCTCCTATCTATCCAGGTGAAGGCAACCTTGCTCTTGAAATATAACCTTTTCCCCTCAATCTTTATTTTCTCTTTTTGACACTATTGCTGTTCAAAATGTCATCTATGGCTGACCTTTGATTTCAACGTTGGATGAAACAAACAAAAAAAAAAAAAAAATAGAAGTCTCTTTTTTAATTAAAACATTCTGGGGTAAGATGTATCTGTCTAATCTTCTTTAATTTCCACCAGGCCGATATTTCACAGTAAATAGCGTTGTTTTTTTTTTCTCGTAGCGTACGCCGCGACATTTTCTGGCTAATGCATAATTAACATTCTTATTACTCATTAAGCGATCTATTGTTGTTACAGATTGCTGTGAAATAACATACATTTGTAGTACGGTAATCAGAGTAAAATGTACAGTATATTACAAGGGGGAGTACCTCTAATTTCATTGTTAATTGCATGCTGAGCTGGTGCCAGTGTGACCCTGGCATCCGTCTTACTTCTTGATTACAAAGCATGCTGCAGATTCGTTTCCAAGTATATGTTTACTTTCCAGCTCATGTATTATAGAAGAGGGATCCTATTGCACACGCATAATCACTGCTATCTACAGATGGTGTGTTTTTAAGTAAACCTTTCTTGAATGAAAAAAATGGAGGTTGTCATTGTTGATCTTCTTCTCAACAAGTTAGTTGCCTCAGTCTAATGCCCCGTACACACGGTTGGAATTTCCGATGGAAAATGTCCTATCGGACCATGTTGTCGGAAAATCCGACCGTGTGTGGGCGCCATCGGACTTTTTCCGTCGGAAAAAAGTTTGAGATCCTGCTCTCAAATTTTCCGACAACAAAGTCCGATAACACTTTTTCCGATCGTCCGACGGACAAAGTGCAACGCATGCTCAGATCAAATTACAAGACCAAAGCTATTGGCTACTAGCCTCTACGTAGTTCCGTCATACGCAACGAACGTCACCACGTTCAGAATGATCGGATTTTCCGCCAACTTTGTCCGACCGTGTGTATGCAACACCAGTGTCGGACAAACCGACGGATTTTGTGGTCGGAATTTCCGAGCGTGTGTATGGGGCAATAGACTGAGATGGAGCCTCATAATTAACAGTAGATGGAGTAGAGGTGCAGGCTCTACAGCAGAGGTCTCCAAACTTTTCAGTATGAGGGTCACATTGTATATTTTACAAATATTCGTGGACTAAAAAAAAAATTATTTAAAAAATGAATAAACATTTTCTAAAATGAGTGAATAAGATTAACTTATGCCGCGTACACACGATCGGAATTCTCGTCGGAAAAAGCTGTGATGGTTTTGCAGACGGAATTCCGCTCAAGCTGTCTTGCCTACACACGGCCACACCAAATTCCGATCGTTTAGAACGCGGTGACGTACAACACGTACGACGGGACTAGAAAAAGGAAGTTCAATAGCCAGTAGCCAATAGCTCCCGTCTGGTAGTTGAATCTGAGCATGCGTGATTTTTGGTGTGTCGGAATTGCATTCACACGATAGGAATTTCCGTCTGGAAAACTGAGAACATGCTATCACTTTTTGGCTGGTGGAAATTCGGACAGCTAAATTCCGATGGAGCCTACACACGGCCGCATTTTTTGATGAAAAGCTCTCATCTGTCTTTTTCTGGCCCGGAATTCCGATCGTGTGTACGCGGCCTTAAAAATTTGTAATCAGAGTGATACGATTCAGAACAACAGAGAAATAACTTTAGTAAAACAAAGCAAATAAATAAATAAACCTGAGCCGTTATTGAAGGTTAAACAGAAATACATTCAGTTTGCCCCTTTCTCATAATGCCCTTTAATTCAGACCCCATCAGAGTCTCTCCTTACATCAGGGTCCCCATCACAATTCTCTTTACATCAGAGTCCCTCCTTACTTTAGGGTCCCTATCAGAATATCCTTACACCAGAGTTCCCATGAGAATGCCCCCTTACGTCAGAGTTCTCCATATGTCAGAGCCCACAACATTGCCCCCTCTTACATCGAGACCCTCTTTTTATTAGAATCCACATCAAACTCCCACCTTACATCAAGGTCTCCATTAAATCAGAGCAGAGACTGTGCGCATCAGCTACAGGCCAGATAAAATCTTGTAGAGGGCCACATGTGGTCAGCGGGCCATAGTTTGGAGAACTATGCTCTAGAGCAGTCTTTCTCAACCAGGGTTCCTCAGAACCCCCCTTGGGTTCATCCAGAGGTTGCTAGGGTTTTATTGAGCAAGGAGCAAATTCTGACCCTTAGATAAGTTCCCACTGACACCTCTGATCTTTTTATGTTTTTTCTTAAGAGGAGGATTCATACCAAAGATCACAAATATAGGAAGCATATTTCCATTATCACACTAATGTAGCCCCATATTTAACTGGCAGGAGAGGAACAGCTACAGTATCACTGTATTGTTTCTGCTTGTGTGCGTATATTTACAAAAGACTTCTAACACAGATACAACCAGTGTTATTTCTGCCTTCATCCACTACAGGGCACCCAAGGAACATGGAGTACAAGAAAGACTCTGTGTCAGGGCCTGGATTTGAGCCCAGAACCTCTGCTGTGTCGGGCAACATTTCTTCTTGCTGAGCTTGCTGGACAGTTCCCTGGACAATTCTTTTATTGATCCTGTCTTGAACCCTGAACTCTTTACTCCTCCTATGATTTTTCATGATTTAAGCCATGTCTCTACCTTTCCTGTTTGCCAGATTATTGTGCTGTCTCCAGCCAATATATATCTCGCTATCTTGCCTCTCCTGCTGCCATCCATATTTTGCTACCCCTAGTTATCAACCCTTGGCTTGTTCCTTGACTACAATTCTGCTTAATCTTGTTTAATATCTATCCTTCTATTGGATCCATACCCACTTATCCATTACTGCAGGGTTTCTCAACCTTTTATGATGAAGTACCCCTGCAGGTCTAAAAAAATTTCCTAAGTACCCCTGTCTCGAGAAAGTAATTTCTATTGTTTGGGTGTCATAGTTTCTGTGTGTGTGTAATGTTGTTTCTGATTATTTCGTTTTTTCGTTTGAAATATCATTTTATGTGTGCATGCAGCAATGACAGAAACACGCACACACACACGCCAGTGCCCATCAGCTCAGCTTTACTAGTGCAGCCTTACCAATGCTCATCAATGCAGCCTGATCAGGGCCCATCAGTGCAGCCTTACCTGTGCCCATCAATGCAGCCTGATCAGCGCCCATCAATGCAGCCTCACCAGTGCCCATTAATGCAGCCTGATCAGTGCCCATCAATGCAGCCTTACCTGTGCCCATCAGCTCAGCCTCACCAATGCCCATCAATGCAGTCTCAGCAGTGCCCATCAATGCTGCCTCAGCAGTGCCATTCAATGTAGCCTAATCAGTGCCCATCAATGCAGCCTGATCAGTGCTCATAAATGCAGCCTGATCAGTGGTCATCAAAGCAGCCTCACCAGTGCCCATCAATGCAGCCTGATCAGTGCCCATCAATGCAGCCTGATCTGTGCCCATGAGCTCAGCCTCACTAATGTCCATAAATGCAGCCTCATCAGTGCCCATCAATGCAGCCTGATCAGTGCAGCCTTACCTGTGCCCATCAATGCAGCCTTATCAGTGCCCATAAGCTCCGCCTCACCAATGCCCATTAATGTACTCTGATCAGTGCCCATCAATGCAGCCTCATCAGTGCCCATCAGCTCAGCCTCATCAATGCCCATCAATGCAGCCTCAGCAGTGCCCATCAATGCAGCCTGATCAGTACCCATCAGTGCAGCCTTACCTGTGCCCATAAGCTCAGCCTCACCAATGCCCATCAATGCAGCCTGATCAGTGCCCATTAGTGCAGCCTTACCTGTGT